>VXBW01005789.1:57192-102927 GCA_013400375.1 Thinocorus orbignyianus | reverse complement strand
GGGGAGAAAAAAAAGGTTAATTCCTAATTCCTCTAAATTAGAGCTACCACCAACATGCATGGCTTACAGATTTACAGATCCATTACACCTAACACCAGGCGTGGAGGTTTGTCTATGAGAATGACTCTCCGGACGAACACAAAGGTTATATGACAGAATTATGGTGTGTTTATACTATTGTAGACTGAACTATGAAACTTAAACTTCATTTTCGGGAGCACTGCAAAGTAATTCACTTTCTCAAAAGTCAATATATATGCTCATGAGGTGGTGATCACAACAATGACACCTACGGTTAAGCTGATAACTGGTACTGAGGTGAGCAAAAACACAGGGTGCTGACAGTCGTGGTGTGATATAGCCAACCATGGAGGTGAAACAACTAGAGGTTGTTTTGTGTGCTGAAACACAGGGTGCACACCACTTAACTTATATCCTTGTAGCAGAGTTCAACCTGTTCAGTAACAAAACAGTTTAAGGAAAGAAAGCTGCTGTTTATTTAATGAAATTCTCATGTAATGCCATCACTTGGGTGTCTCCAGCTCTGTTTTGGTGTGGATGTTGTTTGGACAAGAATTCTGAAAAGTAGGCTGAAGGAAGGCAGCAGGTTGGTATGTTAAGAAAATTGGCATATATTTTCAGGTATTTCTTGCATTGGCAGCCACTGTCTTTGTATTACCAAACAGTGCCATGTCCATTTTGTGATTTTTTTAGTTGAGCAGTTATAAACACAGGGAGTAAAATTTTTAAAAGGTGCACCTCTATTGCACCAATAAACCAGGCAATTTTGTGCCTAACAGACCATACAAATGCACTCTCATGCTCTTGAGGATTTCCTGAGCACAAACATTGCTATGGACCTAACCAAGACTGAAGTAACAAATGGTGCAGCCTGAAGCCATGGTTATCTATTTATAATAATAATCTTTCTCTCTTGAAAGCTGTATCCAAACTGTGACAGGATTTCAAGGTAAAATTAAAGAAATGTGTTTCTTCAAATGGAGTTTGGGTTGATGCAGTCAGAGCTGGCTGGCTGAAGGCTAGGATAAATCCTTTACTGTGGTCTGAATTTCCAGGGAAACACTGTACTTTGAACCCAAGACCTGTATAGCTGGAGAATGGAATAAATTGTGTTACTCCATTAAGAGCTCAAAATCTAAGCTGTGGCAAGTGCTTCAATTTTTAATTATGTACGATAGCTTCTTTAAACAGAGAGAAAATCTGTTCATGACCTGTCCTTCTGCCATAAAAATGTGCAGTCTTGCTGGAATTCCAAGGCACATTATTCTTAATGACCCATTTCAGGCCACAAGTTCACAAGTGTTTTAAGCTGGCATTTGCCAGCATTGCCAAAAAGAAAAATGTCTTGCCAGTTTCCTCCACTTCTCCTGCTGGCTGTTGTGCTTCACCACCCCAGCACAAAGCTACACGCAGCCAAGTGGCAGAACCAGGACAGGATACAAGCTAAATCTGACCTGGATTTGAGAGCAGACGAAAGGGTCCCTATACTATTGCATGAGAAATTTAAGCACAAGGGTGGAGGCAATACACTATGAAGGTCCAGTAGAAGCTTCTGGGGAAGCTTGCACTGCAAGGCTGCTGCTTTGAGCACCAGTGCCAGCTCATGGTATTATGGCATGCAATTATACTGTTCTCACCAAGAGACAGTCAGCACCCTCCTTCTTCCTTTCACCCCTGAGAAATCTTCAAACACTGAGAGGAGCAGGCTGGACATAGCCCTAACCATGTAAATGTGTGCCTCGAGCATTTCTTAAATCATTTATGGATACTCTCAAAACTACAAAGATACTGTAATATACATCCCCTAGAGTTTTCTTTTGAAGAGTAAAAACAAGTCTATTTGCTTTAGAGCTGCCCAAGCAAAATTTCAGTTGTTTGGTGCTAGATTCATGTTAACTCTTTTCTAGGAACTTCTTTACTGCTCTCCTGCAACAGTAATTCGGAAATTGTAATACAACTTTGGTCTAGTCTAAGAGCTGTGTACAGTGCGAGCATGGCCTGTGTTGCATCCTATGTTTCCATAACCAAAGCAATTCTACATCCTGAATTACAATCCATCCATGTGAATGTTCTGTGGGCAATATTCAACACTTTGTCTCTCATCCCAGTACATCAGAGAAACAGCCCTGCTAAAGAATTGTATATCTAAAGAGTCAAAGCAGGACTTCTGATTACCGTTTTGACAAAGGTTCTATTTTGCATGATTTTTTAATGGAGATGAGTTCAGAAAAGAGCATCTTGTTCTTCTAGTCGATGAACTAGGGCTGGGAGGAAATATTCATCAAAAGATGATAGGTGATGACTTGCCTGTTTTGGAGTGGGAATTACCTAAGGAGAAAGGCCTTTGTTTCCCTAGGAGGGAAGGGGAAAAAGTGTTCAGTGAAATAGAAAACCTGCCTGATGATTTCATTATGTCAGGTCAGTGATCCAGTTAGATGGACTAGGACAGTTAGTGCCAGCAAATCTTCCGGCTAAACATGTAAAGGAGGAGGTTGCTCACCCTTCCGGGTCTTTTAAAAATGACTGCAGGCATTGTGTATCTTTTTAAGCACAGTTAAAGAGGGCAGATGTCCTTGCTGGTGACATATAGTTAGGCAACTTGTTGCCTGGAAACACATCCCGATGGTTTAAGCACTATAAAGAGTCAATTAAAAAGCTGTCTTTGTTCCAAATTCTAAGTATTCTCTTGTTTTCATCTTTCGCCTTCCTTAAGGCAACCGCTCTATATTTTGTAAATTAGCCATAAATAGACATTAAACTGATGAAATCCCTTAATGCTTCCCTTAATAAAAGTAAACAATGGTAGGAATGGGTACTAGAAAGAGCGCAGGTAACTCAGCAGAGATGTAAAGGAGTGAGCATTGTTTTGTCCATGCCATCTTGATTGACTGAGTAGCAGAAAGATGTGGGATAAAGGAGAGATCACTTTAAAGCACCCAAGGGGTAAGAGTGAGGAAAATAAAATAGCAGTGGAAAGCTATTAAGGGATCTGACTGCGGGCAGCACATTTGTGTTTGCATAAGGGCTGTCCTTCAGACAGCATTGTCAGCTTGCTTGGCCCTTTATAGAACATCAGAGACTCTGAGGCTCAATTTAAAATAAAACCTGATCAAACACTGTATGTAATCTATGTCTACCCTGAAGTGAAGGGAAGTACTCCTGAGGAATGAGCTATATGCTGCTTCTGAATTACAAACACCTCAACTCAGATCACAAAGAGACAAGGTGCTCAGGCTCACAGACCTGTTTTCAGGAACTTGGCTCCCTATCTGAAGAAATGCCTAAGGAAAGGATCACAAACCAAACCTGCTGAATTGGAAGCCACTTACCTAGCCAAGAGGAAACAGAACAGGTTTTTCCTTTGCTCTCCCTTGTCTCTCTCCTTTCTACCTCCTCCCGTCTGGAGGAGCCTGCCTGAGATATTCACTACCCAGGGGTAAATCTTTCTTCCCTGAAAGCAGTAGGCTTCGTCCAGTCCTTTCATACACTTGCTCAGTGTTTAACTCACCAAGGATGCAGGCCATTTCATTCCATTCATCTCTGCATGTTTTGAAACACTGCAAGTTCAGAACTACCTCCCCAGAGGAGACTAAACTGCTGGCCAGGCTGAGGACAGTCTGTCCCACGCGTTGAAGACAGGTCACAGTGCAGCCATGGTTGCAAAACTAAACAAGACACAAAGAAAGCTCACAGCAGTGAACCTGCATTGCTACCTGCAGCACAAGGGAAGATGTCAGGGAGGGGATGTCCTGCATTTCAGATCCAAATATAAGCATTCTACAACCCAGTGAGCAATTAACTCAGATACGGCATAATATATCAACAGTCCTCAGATTTCCTTTCCCCTGTTTCAAGTGAGGATCCTGATTTCTGATCCAGGCACTAGGCTGAGAGCATTAGACAATGCACCAAACACCCATGCTGAGACAGATGGCACAGCAGCCACTTTGTGGAAGTTGAAAGCACTCAGGTGTAACACAGGTGCCAAAATGCTCGATATTGTCAAATATAAGGCGTCTTTGAGCAGGCACAGAGATGAAGTTTCATGTTCCTACAGTATATATGGTTATGCAGCAGCTGAGCAAAATGCTTTGGGATTTAGGCATCAAATTGTACTTGCGTCCTTTGGAGGGATATACGATTTGATCTTCAAACCCATGAGTGGGATTATTCTTTGATACTTTGTCACTGCCCCATCTGGAGCCTGCCATTATGGCTCCCTCTGGGAACTCCCATTTTTAACATGTGGAATCTGCTGCTATAAAAGAATTAAACTCATTTAATTTGCAGGATTAGAAATCAGTCACAGAGGACAGCAGGTTGTAGGGAATGGGTAGGTGTAGTACAGCTTCTAAAGTAACAGAAAAGCCTACAAAATAGTTGCAACATAGGAAAATTAATTAGTAGCTTTTAACTTACTATCTGGCTTATTACTTGCTCCAGATGGATTTAGATATTCCCTCAGTCAGTACTGCCACATTTCATGCCCCAGACATGGACTACTCGTGCACACAGAAGAAAATGGGTATCTCGGGCTGGAGCTGCATGCAGGCAGTGCTGGGAGTGGTGGTGACAGGTCAGCCAGCAAGCAAAAAAGGGATGCTGAAGTGAAACCCATACCTTCAATCTCTCCTGCACGAAGGTATAAGAGCCAAAGGGGGCTCCAGTATCTGAAAACTTGCCTTGGGGTTAGGTACTTACACCAGCCTTGATATGCAGACAGTGGTTTCACCTGTGGGGTTTCTTTTTGTTTGTATTTAATTGTATAAATTCAGGTGGGAAGGGACCACTGGACAACCTACCTCACTGCTTCACTGGCCTCATGGGGAAAAACATTTTCCTCATATCCCATCTGAACCCCTCATTTCAGCTTATGCCTCTTACCTTCCTTCCATGCCCCACTGTGCCAGGCCTGGCTCCACCTCCACCCCCATAGGCACCAGGCATCAAGGCCAGGTTGGACAGGGCTTTGAGCAACCTGGTCTAGTGGAAGATGTCCCTGCCCATGGCAGGGGAGTTGGAACTCGATAATCCTTAAAGTCCCTTCCAACTCCAAGCATTCTGTGATTCTGTGGCTGTTTATCGTACCAGAATTTATCCCTGCTCCAGGCTGGACATCCCCAGATCTCTCTGCCACCCCTCACAAGGCAAATGCTCCAGTTCCCCTCTGCCATGGTGGCCCTCAGCTGAACTCCCTCACAGTCATGAGTCTCTGCCTGGGACTGGGGAGTCAAAACTGACTCTCCTCTTTTCTACAGTTCCCTCACTGGGTAGTGTAAATACCTAGGAAATGGAAAACTCCTCTTCAGTGCCTCCTTCCCTTTCATGGAGCCAGCTGCCAAGCCACATCTCAGTGCTCGTAAATGGGTTTCTACTTACCAGAGCAAGTAAGATGGGAAGGTGTGTACTGTGCAGTAACACTTGGCTCATGCAGCTGGGGATGGAAGGTTCATTGAGCCATTGTGCCTGATTTTTATCTCCAGGTCATCTGGGAAAGGGGAAAGAAGGGTGTATGTCTTTCTGTTGTATTTCTTTATTTTAGCTTGAACAGTTGCTTCGTTCAGTTGAGTTTTATCATTTCTCATCCAGTATGATTTTGAAAGTCACAGCTTCTCTGACTGTTTTGCATGGCTCTAAGCCTCAGGTTTCACTGTTAAGATGAATTCCATTTTCCTACTATTGATCTTGCCTTCTAAATTTTTCATTCCCTCTTTGAAGTTGCAGCCTAATAGAAATGTTCCTGCCACTGACTGTGATTTTCTCACATGAAAATTAAGCTTAGTGTATATTGGTATGTAAAGGTAATGAAATCAGATCATCACCTGAGAAAAATCAAAGCCTTTACCAAATAACTTTTATGAAATTATTCTCTGTTTTTCTTTACAATGGAGGGCCAAAATCTGTATTCCTGGCCTAGGGGTGGCACTACTCAGATGATAAACATATTCTGATTCCACATAACTTCTTAATGATTTTGTTTACTCTCATAGATTCACTTTTAGCAGATTAATGATTGGGGGTTTTTAAACAAGATGATTCAGTAATAATCCTTTTGGGTCAGAGAGAAAAACTCACAGAATAGAATTGCTAATGTTTAGGTGAAATATTGCACAGGACAGAATTATAAATTAACGCCATATAGACATATCTGAAATACCTAAAATTCAGTCAAGAGACTTGTTTGTACATTTATGCTTCTGTGAACATGGAGAAAGTATTTAGAGTTAGGTGACGATCATTAGTCAACTGTTAGATTAAGAGGTAAGGAATGTTGACTTCGTGGACCTGCAGGACTTCATAATTAAATTTTCTCCTATTTTTAATCAGTGTAACTCTAATTAAAAATTCATAAACAAGCTTACTGACCAAACTACTCCTTGCAAATTGCTTCTGTGAACAGTGATTCGGTTGCAGGGAGGGCATTTGTCATAGAACTAAAGGGATGAGCAAAAGTAAAATATTTTCAGGAAAATATTTTTTTCAGAGTTTTACTTCACTATAGATAGTACAATTCTTGCTTCCTTTAGAAGAATCATAGCCAGCAAGACTTTCTGGGAATGTAGTCTAAGTACCATATCCTGACCCAGTACCTCCTGGATCCACCCTGAGGTAGATGTTTCAGGGCTCCATAGTCAGTGGGAAACCCTAGAAATCCCAACATCCCTCCCAAAGAGCAGATCAGATCAATAGCAGCCTGAAGTTGGTGAAAGGTCTAGGTATAAAAAATGCCACCTGGCACCTGACAGTGTGGGAACTTGGGCATAGTGGTGTCTAAAGGATACACTCAGCACTTGTAGAGTCTGATCCATAGTTTTGGATCTAAGAGTAGTCATCTCCCTCACATGTCTGGAGCTTGGGAAGCAGCAGAGGTGGCTGGCAGACCAGTCAGATGTCAGAGGGGTGACTCTCTGCTCCCGTTTTCCTGCTGGGAGTTCTCTCCTGGGCCAGCTGGTGGGACAGCAAGGGGCAGGCTCTGCACAATGAAAGCCTGGGCTGGAGCTGAGCAGTTCAGGGGCCAGGGACCAGGGAGGGGAATAAATCAGACACTGGGCCCCAAAGTTAGGTGGGTGCAGGAGCCATATGAATGGCACCAAATACAAATTCTCAATGTAGTCCAAACTATCAGGACTTTGCAGCAGGAATGCTGGCTACCCTCTAGCACCCACTGGATTTCAGTTTCCAGATATCAGTTTTACATGGAAGGCACTCAGATTCCCCAGGGATGGAAAACAGTAACAAACAAACAAACAATTATACATCACCTTTATCCACTCCTAAGCATTTTAATCACTGTAACTAATACAGCTGTTAGTCCTCCATTTAATAACGAAAATGCTTGTCTGAGTTTTTCCTGTAAGCTATGATACTACAGTGCTCTGCCCATCCTTTGATCTGAGGCACAATGGGACTTTGAAAAGCAGCAGACTGCCCATTCAAGCTTTGGAAATCTTCTCTCTGATCACTGTGTTTCTGTCTGAACAACCCCACTTTTATGCCGCACTTGCAAACAAAGGTCCTGCCTTCTTTCCTAGCCTCTTCACATCTTTCGTGACCTATTTTCCACAAAACTTTGTTCTTTACAGAATGTAATGAAGAAAAATTTGCAATTTTCCTTCATTTTCTTTTTTTTTCTTTCCCTTTTGATGCGATTGTGGTGACACGTTGAACTCTGGACTCTGCTCTCAGCACTCCCTTCTTCCCTCTGGCTCAGTTCGTGCCACCCCTCCGCACCTTCCTGCATTCTCTCCTCTTTATGCTGTTTGGTTTATGATCTCCATGAATATAACTGTTCTGTTTAGGGAAAAAAGATCACTTTTCTTTTGATCCACTTCCAGTGCTCATTGTACTCCCTCTTATTTCATTCCATCTACAAAAGTCATTGTTAAGGCCCTTTTTTTCCAAAGTACATGCCCTTTTTTGATTCAAAAATCACTACTTCAGTGCCTTTTCTTGAGAACGCTTTTATCAGTGCTGGTATCTTTTGTCAACTCCCACTGCATTTTCAATCTCCCTTTCCCTCAGTATGATCCCTGATGAGGCATGTTTTATTTTTCTTACCTCTCTTCTCCTTAGTGCTCATTTCAATCCAGTTCCCATATCACAAACAGTACAGTTGCTGTAATCCTTCGTATTTTTGGACAAACTAGATACTTTGCTTTCTGAACATTAGTACATTGGAATTTGTTTCTTTCTGCCATTCCAGTTCATAAGTCTCATGATTTCTCACTCTGCAGAAACAAGCAATCCTGCAAGTAGCTGCGTTCACCCTCCACTAATCCTTGTATATAGTTTACAGTTTTCCTCTTTTAAAAAATGTCCATGTTGTGATTTTCCTCATATTTTCAAGTTATTTAATCCCCAGAATGAAGATTCAGCGTCTTTCTGATCCATAACTTATTTTTGTGCTATTATCTTGAGCCATTTAGAGCTCAGCTTTGCAGGACACTAAACATAATGCATCATCAGAGCACTTAAGCATTGACTTACTGTTCCGCACATGTTCAGTCCACTCCAGCTGTAAGCATGTGTTCACTTATTTAAATTTAAGCATGAAATTAGCTTCTCAGGTGGACCAGATTTCAAGGGCTCAGTCAGAGAGCATAGCCTTATGTTTTCCTCTGGTGTCTAGAGGTGCTGTTCAGTGCAGAACCATGTCCATGCAGCACTGAGTTCTCCAGAGCCTAGATCTGAAGCACAGCATTTTCTGTAACACCAGTATGTTGGGATTTTGTGCCCTAAAGTGCTGACATTTAATTTCAGTAAAACCAAAGATAATAATGGCAGAAATACTCATGCACCAATCAGCACTTCAATAAGTAGCTGTCTATAGATATATCAAGCCACTTTGCCAGTCTTCTGTTGAATAATTCCCCCATGCTATTCAACCACCAACCCAGATACTCCCCATATTAAACCAGATTTCCTACACTACTAGTGCAATAATTTTCGCATATGTCTTAGATTGCTTTTCAGTACAATGGTCTGTTCCTTGTAACACAGGAGGAAATACAGTCCGAAATACAACTTTGAAAATGAATAGAGTCCAAGTAATTATAAAACCTGATACTGGAATATATTACAGTTATGAAAAGCATACCAGAGAAATTGGAATAAATTGAAAACTGGAAGGAGAGAGGATATTAAAAAGACTTAGAAAAGTACAGTGCAGGGATCAAATTTACTAATTTGAATATCTGAACAAATTCAAAAGTGATATTGCTACATACACTAAATGTTTAAGAGAATTTTATGAGGCAATAAAAATAATTGTGTGTCTCCTACAGAGCTGTCTCATTTTCTGTTTACAAAAGCAGATGATTAGTGTCCCTTGAATAGCAACTTTTTGATACTCGTATTTGAGAAGGAGTGATTGAGTTTCAGTAAGTTATCCCCAAACCAGGCTTTCTTGCGCATTTATATTATCTAATTGCATTTGCTACCTAGACAATTTCTGCAAATTTCAGAAGAACTTTGTATTTTTACTCTGGGTCAAGATATTAATTTAAGCTTTCTAAAGTATGTTCCCTTACTGAAAATGTAAAATAAAAAAGACAGCGACATAAATTCTAAACCCACTTGTATCTTTTAAATAATCCACTATCTTGCAAAGAGTAAGTACCAAAAGCTAAATACAAGCTTCAGGAGCATATGCTCAATTTTACAGCACTTCTGAAACACCAAAGCTACTGAAGATTGAATAATACATTTAAATAAAGATAGTATTCAGGAAGCTGGTTGCTTGAAAGCAAGTTTTGACTAGGATTATTTTTAATCCCTTATAAATTTCTAAAAGGAGTGGAAGGTGAAGCATGTGTTGCAGATTTAAATAATTAAGACACAGATAGACTAAAGGACTGGATAGTAACCAGTGGTCATTGAAATACCCAACTTCAAATAACCACTACAGCTACACACCGTTGCCCCTGACCTTGGAATTGCTGACGTCTCCACCAGTAAGATGTCCCAAATAGCTGGTGGCTTTGTAAATTGGGGAGTTAGGTGCCCAACTTAAGCATCTGACTTCAGGAAAACAAGGAGTGAATTCAGTATTGTGAGCATCTGTGTTGGCTCCCTCCAGGACTGGGTCCCCCATGGCAGAGAATGACTGTGGCTGTGAGCTTTTTTAAAGGTGTCTTAAAATTATATTGAGAGCTTGGACACAGAGCTCACAGCTAAGTTAGGAGTGATAAGGGTCTGAAAGTCTCTTTTGTGGACTTTTTGGACATGCTCCCAATGCACGTGGCTTCAGTAAGGCTCACAAGTTTAAAGCTGATCAGATGCCTACAAATCTTTGGGCCCAGGGCCTGCAACAATCTTTCAGAAAGAGCTGGGGATGTTCAGTCAAATAGCAGTGGTGTCCCAGCCCGCCCACCCAGCTGCAGATATTGCAAAGCAAGCTGAAGAAGCTTGTTAAGAAATGCTTCAAGCAAAACTAAACAGAGAAAATCATTGTAAGGAGAAAAGGGAAACACTTCAAACGCAGCCTAAAATGATTATTCTGCAAATAAGCGCTGCCTTCAATCTCTGTAAAAATACCTGTTTGCATAAAGCCAGATACTGAGAAGAGCCGTGCACACCTGAATGCATAAAGCAAGGAGAGAGAAACCTTTGGAGTCACAGGCTGGATAAACATAGCACAGCCTGGGAAGAAACTGTTTCTTTGCTGCATTTCCCCTGTGCCATAAAATCATAGAACAGTCAGAGCTGGAAGGATCCTTAAAGATCATCTTGTTCCCATCCCACTGCCGTGGCCAGCAGGACACCTTTCACTAGATCGGGTTGCTCAAAGCCCCATCCAGCCTGGTCTTGAACACTTCCAGGGATGAGGCCTCAACAACTTCTATGGGCAACCTGTTCCAGTGTCTCACCACTCTGACAGTAAAGAATTTCTTCCTAATTTGAATCTTCCCCTCTTTCAGTTTAAAACCATTAACTGTCCTATCACTATACTCCCTGATAAAAGAGTCTCTCCTCATCTCTCCTGTAGGCCCACTTTCACTACTGGAAGGCTATGATAACACCTCCCTGGAGCCTTCTCTTCTCCAGGCTGAACAACCTCAACTCTCTCAGCTTGTCTTCACAGGAGAAGTGCTCCAGCCCTCCGATAATCTGGACACATTCCAGTAGGTCCATGGCCTTCTTATGTTTGGGGTCCATCCCCACGAAAGCCTTCCTTTTCAGTTTCAGGAGACAGCTCAGCCTCACCCGGACCAGCTTTGGAGAGAAGGGTGCTCAGTCTGCCTCTGGTGGCTTCCCCTTGCCCTCATCCCCAGGTTGCTGCCAGGTCTTGCAGCAGACCTTCCAGCCTTGTGGGGTGGCCACTGTCACAGCAGGCATGGAAGCACTCATTGACATCCCTCCCTGGCTGTTGTTACCTTCCTCAGCACCTAATTTCCACAACAAAGATGGAAACTCCTTTGTTCACAACAGAGAGCGGTTTCAGGAATATTTTGCCAAGTTTCTTTGAAAACAAAACTTAGCTAAAAAAATTATGTAAATGGAGAACAGCCAGCCTGGGTGACTTTTTCCCTCTTCCTTTACAGCCACTTTCATTCCCCAGTTCAGGGTGCAGCAGGACTTGAAAACAGCCAGAAATCCTCTGGAGGGAGCAAGGCTTTGAGTTTTGTCGCGTCTGACCACTGTGTTGTTTCCAGCTCCTCCCTGCTATCTCCTCTGGAAACCTAGAAGAGGCAATGGTGCTTCTCCAGCATGCAGGCAAGGCTACCTTGGGCTGCTGCAGGGCTGGAATGCCCCAGGCCAAGGCTCCTTCACCCTGGCTGGTCCCGGTCAAAGGAAGGGGGCTCAGGCTTGGGAGCCTTCTCACAGGGGCTGTCGAGCTTCACCCCCACCATCACAAAGCAGCTATCTCTTCTCCTGAGTATTACCCACTGAGGGAAGAGTTCTAGCACATGCTTACCACTCTGTTATGAGACTGTGATTGCATTGATATCGTATTTACTCTCCTTGAATTGTTTCATTTGTGAAACTGCCAGGAATGGAGGCAGTTCATTACAAGCCACAGAATCCTGTAGCCTGGTAGGGGCAAGGCTGTTCCCAGGGCCATCCCAAAGGGATCTGGAGGTCCACACTGCCTATTGGGGACCCATAGGTCTCCAGGGGCAATTTACACCAGACATCCTGATCCCTTCAGTAGCCAACTCTCAGACCCACTGGACTCTTTAGTGCTTATTCCAGACTGGGAGGGCAGTTTCCCTGACTGAGACTCCCCCTCCTGCCTTCCCTTGTGCCCCCATGTTCTTTCATGCATGTGTGGAGATGGGCTTTTATTCCCATAGTTTAAAAACTTGAGTTAGTAGCTGCACTTTGTGCTGAAATGGGAATTTTGACTATGAAAACTGTAATATTGGTGGGCATTTAAATTTTACTGGTATTCATGTGATCTGTAAAAATATGTACCCTTTAGGAATGTCTTCATATTTCTACACTGTAGTCATAAATTGCTTCAGATGGCCTGAGATTTATCGGAAAGGATTAAGGAAAAGATCATGCTGTTTCTACAGCTGTTACCTTATGTCTCTGTTTTCTCCAATGCCTGGCCATTTATCCCCCAAATTAGAAAGAACTTCTCTTTCAGAGCAACTGAAAATCTTGGGAGTAAGATATACAAAGACACTGGGCACCTAGTTTTATATTTGAGATGTTTCCAGCTGATTCTTCTATTTCCATTTAGTAGGTCACTTACAAAGAGAAGACCATAAATTATTAATGAAAGACAATAGGTCTCCTTTTTTTTTCTTTTTTTTTTTTAAATCATCCCCACTGGGCTCTGTTCATTGGAGTTATACCAGAGATGAACTGTACCCCAAGCAGGTTTTTTACAGTCTACTTTGTACTAATCAAAATGCATAAGCAAAATGTTAATCAAATTAGTTCAGAAGTTGCATCCTAGTGTTCAGCGGTTGTTCTAGCTCATTACTGCAAGGTCAGAACCAACTTTCAGGTTCTTGTCTTTCTTGCCAGTCTGAAAGTATATGTATTTCTACAACACAGAGCAAAAAAAAATAGCATTCATGTATTCACAGTAGAGATTTTGTGTCATCAAATGTTATCTGATCATGCTGCCATATGCTATCGTTCTTAAATAATCATACCTTCAAATTCTATCAGTAAAAGCTTTACCGTGATTATCGGGGAAACATTTTTTGGAGATAAAAATCCACTCTGAAATACTGAACTACGTACTGTAGCTCTAATCTTACTGAAATCAGTGGGATTTAACATAGGTTCAGCAACAAAATTTCTTGCAAATTCAGAGGAAAAGGGATCTCTCCCTCTGATATTACAGACCTCCTTTTCTTTCTCATCTAGATAGTTGAAAATACTGAGTTTGTTTCCAATTACCTTTTATTAAGTTTATATAATAAATTGAGCTTTTAATTACTGAAATAGAAATATGAAAAGCAATTTGAAAGACAGAGCAATTCATTCTGCCAACAGAGGTGGAACATAATTACTACCAGAGTAAAGTATTATTTGTAGACAACACCAGGAGAGAAAGAGCTTTTCAGGATCACAAGTGGCAATTACACACTAATCTCTCCAGGAATCTCCATGGCCACTGAACACTACCAACACTTGTGTGAAAAATCCCCTTGTTAAGGTATTTCAGCCTCTCTTGTTAGCAATAAGGTAGGTTATAACCTATTTTTCAAAAGAAAACACTAGAACAACACAGGCAAACCTGCATATGCAGCAGTTGACATCTACAGTTTTGTGGAAGTCTAATGACGGAAAATACCACCACTGCTGTTTCCAGGTGAGCTGTGAAGGAAATATGTCTGTGGACAAGTTTTAATTGACCGTTATGTGGCCCCTTCTATGGACTTTGTTGTGTGCAGAAGCAGATAACTGTACTTATAAACCTAAGTGTGTGCTTGGAATCGTGTTTTACGCTACTGCATTTGGTGGAAGAAGACAATACTGGCAATGGGAAGTAGCAGTGAAAAACATACTTCAGTAAAAACAAATTGTAGATGCTACTCAGTGGGAAGCCACGTGTGGTTCAGAAGTGCAGAGACATATTAGATTACAAGAGTTAGTGCAGGCTAAGTAATGAAAAACTTGCAGAAGCACATTCTGCAGTTATGAGTAATTTTTCGATCACAGCTATCATTTTTATTAGCTATAGTACTAATTGAGTTTCTTTGCAGTTACTTCAGTTCACCTCATTATTAGCAGAAAATGTATTAAATTGTGAATCAGAGCCTGTGGTGATCTCATGAAGGTAGGTTCATAACAAAGGACTAAAAGCGCCCATTTCTGCAGCTATCTTTCGAGGAGTCACAGAGGGAATTTACTGGGCTCTTGCTAGAGATCTTCAGCTTTTGAAGTTGACAGGTAAATGTTTACATGGCAAAATTGGCAAGGGTGGGAAAAAATATGATGTATATGATGAACACGGTATGGTTCCCATACTGCCATGAGCTTTTTAGACCCTTTTTATGTGCAAGCTGGTGAACCCCAGGCAGTGCCACAGCCCACTCAACTGCCTCCTGTGACTTAAAGCCATGCTAGCTGCTTGCATCCTCTGCCTGTGGGACTTAACAGCAGAGTTCCCTGCAAACCTGGCATCACCCCACAGAGATCCTGAGCTTAGTCAGAATACCAGGTCAGCATCAGTTTTGCTTTTCCACACAGCACGGGGGAATAGCTGCGCATGGATTCTGAGCAAAACTCTCTCCAAAACAAGACTGTCTCTGAACTACGCTTTTTTCCATGTGAAAACCAGTCTGGCAAATATTCCTTGTGTCATGTCTCACAGAAAATTGGCAAATTGATTGGTTTGCAATTAACAAGTCACTCGCGTCAAACTTCTATAATAATGATCTGGACTCTTTTTTCCTTTTTTTTTCTTTTTCGTCTTTTTACTGTAAAATATGCTGTGTGCATTTGTAAATATTTGGCTATTGTGTTCCTCATTTAAAAAGGTTATTGGGAAGTGCTGTTAGTAATTGTCTTTGGGGCTAGAAAGCAGGAAGAGACATGAAATGTTAATGCTGGAGTATCCCCTCTCTGGAATGACTTTACATGCAGTGAGCTGTAACGTTTGGCGTGTCTGATCTCCAGCCTCAAGGTTACCTGTTTGCAGGTCTATCCATTCCAGACACAGCCAGGATATCCACAAGCCTGGTTTGTGCAGGTGAGGAGAAAAAGGGGTTATAAGCTCCAGTGGCACAAAGTGCTGAAGGAAGCACAGAAGGTGACTTGGAGCTGGAAAATGTTGTTAGTTCCAGCAGGTGGGCTGAACCACAGGGCTGCCAGGGAGAGGCTGGGCGCTAACAATTTTGTAAGCAGCAGGGGAGTGAGAAACTGGCAATGAATTAGTTCAGGAACAAGATAGTCACTACAGGTGAGGCAAACTTCCGGAATCGATGAACCAAATGCATTTAGAGCAGGTTGCACAGGAACGTGTACGCCTGGACACGTTCCTGTGCAACCTGCCCTATGTGGACTACCTCTGGCAGGGGGGTTGGACTGGGTCTCCAGAGGTCCCTTCCAACCCTGTATCATTCTGTGATTCTGTGATTTAGAAGAGGAGCAGAAAGCCCATGCGCTTGCCTGTAAGCCTTTGATTTCTTACCTGTCTTTTTCTTCTTACAGCGCCATATGCTCTGTGTTTTGTAGGATATGTTCTTAGACCTCAAATTCACAACAGACCTTACCTCTTTCAGTCTGTGAAATTTCACCTAACATCTGTTTGCATAGAGCAGTAACTGCTTTGGGCTAAAACTGTGTCTTCTAGATAAGTATTATGGGCTGAACCATTCAGCACTGTCTTTGATAGTTTGCTGTAAGACATAATCCCACTGTTGAAGATCTGAGCTTTGTTTCCTGTATGAACTTCTCCAGTTTTGGTTCAAGGTGGTGGTTGTTCACCATCTTCCTTTGCTACTCGGTAGAGCTTTTAGGTACCAAATGTATTTTTCCTGGGAGGGGGAGGTACTTACCTGCTGTGAGCGAGTGACCTCTCTGTGCTTTTTAATCAAGCTAACCATAGCAATCTCTTTAAACTTGATATTATTAGGCCTGTTTTCCAGCCTCTAATCATATTTGAAGTTCTTTTTGGCAGCCATTTCAATTTTTCAGTGTTGTTTGTTTGTTCAGTGTTTGCCCTAGGACTACTCATATTTATTTGATGAATTTACAGAGAGAAAACCCCTTCACAGCTTCCCTCCTGCTAGACTAAAGAAGCTGAGCTCCCCTCTTCTAAAGCAGACTTCTCACTCCTCCATCCTACTAGCTTTTTTCCTGCACCAGTCAACACAGAAATCCCCTTTCTTGAACAGGAGAGACTAGAAATACACACACACACACTTTGTTCATCATCTTTCCCCCATGACAACCATTTTTCTTATGGCTGCCTCAGAAGTCTCTGGCTTTTTTTTCAGGAGGTGTTAAATACTAACATTTCTGCCTCTGGGCCACATAATATTTTTCCCCAGGCTGAACTTTATAGTGTTCCCTCTGTCTTTGGCAGTAAATAAGTTCTGGAATATTCAAGGACTGTTGCTTTCAGTCATTCCCTTGTTGTCCATATCTGCTACCTGGTATCCTGTGATAACCAGCAATCCAAGTGTGCTGCCTGTGCCAGCAAGCCCTGCTGGCTTTTCAAATGGATGTGCTCAAGAATGAACAGGACAGAACAGGGTTCTGCAGGGACTTCAGAAAACCTGCTTCAGTTTTCATTTGTAGCTAAATAGTAACACATCCCTACCTGCAAAAGAATACCTGATAGCCATATTTATTCTCTGTCTTAGACACCATAAACTAATTCTCGTTTAGCTCTAGTTATTCACTGAAAGAGGGATCATTTGCTCAAGGGCTGAAAATCTTGAGTCGCTTCAGAAGTCTAGGGACTTTATGCTCACAGACACAAAGAAGCCTCTTTCTTAGGGATCAGCAATGGCACCTAATAGCCAAAAAGACTGAAAAATATAAAGGAATTTTCTTGCTTGCAGGAGCTTTTTTCCAACCCTCTGCATTTGAAGGTGGTCAACTTATTATTCGAGGAATTATTGCCATGGGATGTGGCTGATGGATAGTCAAGGTCATTTTGAAATGTATGTGTCGCCAACAGTGGCACACTCAAGCATCTGTGGTGCAAAGTTGAGATCATTTAGTGTGACTTTCCAGAGTGCACACAATTTGGCTTTTGACCTCCCTGCGTTTAACTGTCTGGTAACTACTTACCCAAACAATAAGACCATCAGCTGTCAAAACGATTGCTGAGTTCAACAGTATTTCATTGGGGTGAAACTGAAAGTCCTGCCAAAGAAAGGGGCAGGAGGGAAGAGAAGGCAGAGCAAGAAGATCTTCTAAACAACGATAATAAAATATAATTACTGTAATAAGTCATTTTTTCAGGTGAACACCTAAGTGTTAACAGTAAAAGGACTGTCAGAAGAAAAAAATCTTATTAAAGAAATAGGAAGATGGCATCTTCTATGACTCAAAGTCTCAGACTCCTGTTGAAATCAATGCCTGAAGAGTCATGCTCAGCAAGTAAAAGGGCACCCTCCTGAACCTGTATTTTCAAATATCCTATAGTATGACTTTGAAAGAACCCCTGCTGTGTAACATCTAAACTCAGCGCAACACCAACCACTGAGATCAATACAGGCACTCAGAACCCTGCAATACTGATAGGTCATTACAACAATTCTAAAATCAATGGACTATTTAATAAGGTGTTAATGTAACTACATTGAGACCAAGGTAGTGAGGCTGTCCTGCATAACAGGCTTGTGACAGATTTTTGCAGAAGTATTTTCAATTTCTATGTATTTTTGAGAAAAGTAAAGATAAAATTGACAACTGATAGTGGTCTGTGCATGGCATCCTGAATAACAAATATCCCCGGTCTCCAGCCTTCCTCCACAAAGCACCTGTCATGGCAGTAAACCCAGAACCTGGTATTGTACTAATGCTCTCCTGCTAGAACCAGCCCAATTGCTGGGCCAGTCCTATCTAGCAGTGGTTCAGTAAGGCATCTCCCCCTCCCCCCAGCACCCAAAGATGTTGTTCTAGTGCACTGAAGACATGAACTGTACCGTGGCTAAGGAAAGCAACCCTCAGAGCAACCTCTGCAGCCAGAGCCCTTTTAAACTCCCGTAGAGTGAGGTCTATAGGAAATACCTCAAAGGTCACTTCTAACTTAATGTAGGCCTGTAAACTACCCTCTCTTAACATCCAGTACACAGAGCAGAGGCCGTGGCAGCCATATTGACGGAAAATTATTTCTCCACACAGAAATGTGTGACCAGAAACTGCTACTTTTTGGTGCCAAAGTAAGAAAGGGCATGAGGGAACTTAAATGACATTACTGTAATCATTCACCTCGATCATCCAGTCTCAGGCAGTGACTAGACGCTACTTCTCCACACAAAGGCAGCATAAGAAGTTCTCATTCTGCCCATCCTTCCTCACTGTAATTTCTTACACCTGACAGTTGTGCAAGTATCTGTTGGAAAAACAGTCAACTGGACCAGTGAAATGGTCTGTATTTTCAAAAACACCACCACCACTACACATGCACACCCCAATAACTTGCTCTCGAAAATAATTAACATTGATTCTATTGCACAAGTGGTTTTGATCATGGTCAACAAGCAATTGCATTAGTGACACAGAGGGTGCCCTAAGCTGTAGGCTGAGAGTGGAAAGTCTTGGACCCCAAGATAAAATCTGCGTGAAAATATACACTGAAAACATCCCCTTAGCCAACAAAGCCCTTGCTTCTGGAAGCCTCAGCAATGTGTCCTCTCCTCCACTCTGGTCAGCTGGGTGAGGCAGCTGTTGGAGGATGTCACTACAGTAGAAATTAAGATCCCTAAAGATTTTAAGATCCCAAAATTAAAAATTAAGAAATTGAGATCCCAAAATTAGGAATTCACTCAGAAAGGTAGATGCAGCTTGGAATGGTTACTTCACACCTTTTTATCTCAAGAACTGACAGTAAAGCAGCCAAGTAAAAGGATAAAGCACTTGGGCTCTTTATCCCCTTTCCAATCAATACCTGAAGCTGTGGAATTGCACACTGCTTGCCAAGAGGGAGATGATTTCCTTCTTTTTCTCTCGTCCATTTTGCTTTCTGCCTTTTCTTTCTCTCTGATCCTAACCAATTTTATCTATTCCTTGCATTCTGCCAACTTTCACCTGAGATGATTTAAATACACTAATCCAGTAATTTTTAAACCTTTTGGGTGATTTAGTTTTCTTCTGGATACTTCTAATTGGATCACAGGTTGGTCTGGTGAATAGTAGATCCGGAGCAAAGCAAGCACATGTAGCTAAGGACCACAGAAGTGGTGGTGGATATCATCACGTTTAAACCACTTTGGCTCATGATGCTTCATGAAGCCATACGCTGGGTACTTAAAACAGGTTCTTTTCAGGGGATATTCTCAAGATGTTTTCAATGGGATATGATGCTGCAGTCAGTAGTGACTCAAGGTAATATTGAATTCTGGTCAAATTCTTTGTATCTTTATTTCAGGAATCTGGATTTATCTGCTGCCTGGCAAAAATTACAGACACTTCTGAAAAACAAGTGCTTTTTCGCCTGGCTGCTAGTATTAAATATTAGCATATTCTTGAAGCTCAGCATAAAGTATTTCTTTAAGACTGTTTTTAATAAAACATACCCATCTGCAATTATAAATCAAATAGCTTTATAATTAAAAGACATACTTGGCCTTTTTTATCCTGTGAAGGTTTGCATGAAATTGGAGCCTTGCTGTGCATTTTTTTTTTTACATAATTGAACCTTTTCACAAATGACTTCTTCATACCTCTTAATTAAAATGTATAACAGCTTTTTATTTAAAGAGCACAAATTCGTCAAAACAAATAACAGTCCAAATTGTCACTGAATTGTTGCATCTGTGTTTCCTTGTCACCTACTTAGAGATCTTGGAAGTAATGCAGAGGTGTAGATGACATTTCATTCTTCTTCACTGATGTCATGTCAGATTCCCCACTCTCCTCCACCTATTCTCCAGGACAGCAGAAACAGCAGTTCCTTTGGAGCACTGGTGTCATTTGCAGCTCATTGATAATATTTTTCTACTAAACTATTGTTTCACCTGCTCTTCACCATTTTAAGTGTTCATGTCTACATTGATACACCCCTTCTCTTCTGAGCCCTAAGAATCAGCTCTCAAAGGTGGAAGAATACACAATCTTCTTCCTTGGACAGCACATTAGCTTTAACTTATCTTTATCTCTTCTGTCATAGTCCTACTTAATTTCAGAGCAAATTCATTTTTATTCAGTCTTAGTCTTTCATCTTCTCATATTATGTCTTCACCAAAGCGTGGTGCAGTAACTCTATGAAAAAACATGAATTTATTTTTTATGACTGCAGGAAAAATCGCATGTAATTGGGTGATCCTACTGGGACACCCTCATTGTCACTGCAGGATTTGAAGTGGCAGGTGTTTAGGTGTGATGCAGATTCATCCTCTCATGCCTGCCCTGCCTAACAGCATGAAGGAAAATCCAAAGCTTCCAAAAGCCTGTAAAACTCTGATAATCCTGCTAAGATTTACTGCCACTGTTCAAGAAAGAGATAGGAGCAAGTCCTGAGATTAGATAAAAAAAGAAACTTTTTTTTTTTTTTAAAGATAAGCAAGTCCACTCCAAAGGAGGAAAGTCTGTAATTCACCTTAAGTGCTATCCAAGGTGAAACTAATTCCTTTCAGATGCAGGGTCAAGTTTTATGTTGAGCCATCTTGACCTGTAATCAGTTTGGCTATGAATAAACATATGTGCTCTGAGGAACCACAGAGTGAGGATAAAATATGATCACAAACACATCTAGTCCAACTCTCTGGGAGGTCTGTGGAAAGGCTGCCATTGATTTCAGTGGAATTTGGATGTAATTCTGTCATTCAGCACAGGTGCTTTTATTCAGGGCATTTCAGTTTTCTCAGTGTCAGAACAAATGCAGCCAACATTATCATCAGAAGAAACCAGAAAAGCACAGTATTTTTGAAAATTAAGCTGGCAAATCTTTCAGAAATAAGATGTGTTACCTCTAAATGAGTCTTTCTCTACTGGTGATGAACACCAGTTCAAGTGCTAGCTTATATGGGAAAAGGGTTCTCAACACAGCTGGAAAAAGCAGACAGATTTTGTGAAGCTGGAGGCTGCTACTTTTGCCCGTCTATGAGTGGCACTTTGTTTAACATACAAATTTTGGGACACTCAATGATGACAGCCATCACTAACCAGTGGATCCTCTTTTCTAAAGTGGACAGAATAAAAATACATACAGTTTGCAATTGTCAGTGCATTAACAGAAGAGTTCACTATTTCAGTGATTTCTATAGCTAACAACATCATGTCACAAATAGCTGTTTCTCAGACACACCAACTATAAAACTGAATTCATTTCACAGTGCTGAGATCCATGGGCTAGGTTCTTCCTGGTGCATGACAAACAGGGTCATAAAAAATTCAAAATAATACTTCTGATTGCTAGAACAATGGAAAAGAAGAAAACAAAAAAAGAATATATAATTTTCTGCAGGTATTTGGATTTCAACTTCTGACTGGATGAGGACTTACAGGAAAGTTGTAGGGCCATTGAGGTGAGGTTAGAAGCATCTGTTTAAAGCAGATCAAATGAGAAAGTCGTACTGATCCACTCTGATCATAACATCATTGGACAGTAGATCGGTGGTTGAGCATAACTTTGGGACTCTGTATAACTTGTAAATAATTTTCTGTTACTAAACATTTGTATCAGGAAACATACAGAAAAATGAAAGCAAAATTCATTGTGTAAACAAGTCATTATCAATGACTTTTTCCACTGAGCAGAAGCAAGGAACCCACAGATCCTTGTCACTCAGACTGGGTTTCCACTGGAATATTTGTGTTTTTCAGCCAGCTCATCCTCAGTGTCCATCAGTCCTCAAGGCTGCATCCCAGCCACTGGTCCCTACACACCATTTGAAGCACATGACCTGGGGAGGCAGAAGTAATGGGGATCCCCTGGCCAAGCAGCATGTGTGTTCAGGTCACACCTGGACCACCCAGGACAGTCTGTCAGTTCAATGCAATGCCAGCTCCCAGTGGCACCACCACCCCCTTGTTCCTTCATCCTTCTAGCTTTCCCATTGCCTGACAGACATTTTTGCTGACTAGTGTTGGCCACTTGAAGGACCGTTCTTTCTCTTGGACCTCTGCACTTCGCTGCTGGGTATAAGCAAGGGAAGGTTGGCCGGCTAAGGAGGAGCCTTCTCTCCTGTCCTTAGGATCACCACCCAAAATGGGGAAGCCCTGCAATTTTGCCTGTTACTCTGAAACTACTCTTAGTAAAGGGTAGGGGAAACCAAAAGCAAATCTGTACATCAAATTCAAGCAAAGCAACTCTGCTGTCTGTGGGAACAGTTGGACAGAACTGAAGGGAAACGAAGCATGCATCACACGTGGCTGCTCTGCCGGCACGGTCCAGCTGAGAAGTTGCCAGCCACTCCCAGCCCTTCTGTTGAGGACACTTTCATCCAGCCTCATGTCCTCCATTTGTACTCTTGGAATAGGATGGGGACATAGAGAGCCCTGGTTTCTTTTACAACCCAGCTCCTGCAACTCAGATCCAGAACTCTTCATGATTTATTACCTCAAGCAGAAATATCTCTACCTGCCTTACACAAAATTGTCGCCCATTACAACCACTTTGCAAAGGTAAATCCTTGTGTGGCTCTCAGCTGGCTGTTGCTGACCAGAGGAAACAATGCCTGGTTAAGTCTTAATAAACCGTTAATTTATCAAAATAACTTTTCCAGGGACATTATGCAAAGGTGGGAATAGACTTTTTCAAGTGCAGACTTCAAGCTCTACGTATACATCCAACTTGTTAATCATATCAAATAGAATTAAATAGAATAGAACCAGACTGATACATGCAGTTTATTACCAACAGTCAGGTTAGATAGAAAGGATAGTAACCACCTACGAGACGACAATGAATTTGCAGATCCTCATATCATCCTCTCTCCTACAAGCTTGATTTTAAAGGTTGACTTTGAAGACAATTAAGTGAAACTTTTGTAGGTAGCTGGGAACATTTTATTTGAAAGCCATATGCTTTCACACTGCTGGAATGAAGCACTGGAATATTTCAATGACACATTTTTAACCTTTTCACTTGTGGTTTTTGTCACAGTTCTAAATATAGTTTTTCAAAATATCAAAAAATGATAGCAGGATGGCAGTTAAATTTCCTAGAATCTGAAAGCAGACAGGTTGGGTTTTCTAGGAAACATCTTTTAAACCGCGCATGGATGTAAGTGATACAGCTAACTCAAGGCTTGGAAGACAACAAATCTGTAGGCAAGCTGTCTGAAGTAGTTGAGAGAAGAAAAACTTTCAGTCATCTACACCAGGAAATTGTAGTACTTGGTTTTTGCAAGATACAGAGGCACCTGCATTGTTTGTTGCTGAAAAATGGTATTTGCAGTCTATTTAGGTGGGGGAAAAAAAGAAAGCACTTTAATACTTGAAAATTAGAAGAAATGAAGGGCTACTTTTTAAATATCATTCTCTGATGCCTGAAAGTTTTTCTTCAGAGTATAAGATACAGAAGTAAATTTAGTCTCTCTCCAGAGCCTGTAAGCTAAAGTGGCAGTGCTGACATACAAGATAGTGAATAATACAATGAAAGTAGTCTGCTCTTCTTCTAAAATGAGCTTGGAGATGTCAGTGCTGGTACTCTTCACAGTAATAACATTGTGCATTATTAAAGACAAAATCTCAACAGCTGCTTAATGTTAATATAAGACCCCTGAACATATTCTGAGAGGCTCCATGTCAGTCCAATATAGACACTGCAATTTCAACTTACAGTATAATTACTGCCTTCTCTTATGCTTTGAGAGTTTATTTCCTGTTTTGTCAGGCAATCATTAATCTCTTCTCTTAAAAAAAACAAAACCACAAAACAAAACAAAAAAAACCACCACAACAAAACCAAAACCAAATCCAATAAATTGAATGTTCAGAAATAACCCCTAAAAGCTACCCACAGTTCTCCATATCCTTACTTGAATAAAAAGAAAGTCATTTTAGAGTCAGCTGGTTATCTGTCCCTTTCATAGAGTCCAAGCTTTCATGCCCCTAGTCTTCGCTTTACCTTGAGTCTAATTCCCCTGTTCCTCTTTTCCAAGACTGAACACTCCTGGCAGCAGCTGTGAGTAGATTCGCAAAGAGCCTGATGCAGGATCTGAGTTTAAATTCTAGCTGTTCACATGCTGTGTGGTAGTATATGTTGTAAGAAACTATAAATTGTGTACAGACGTGTGCTGGAATTCCAGGGTAGCCAAGTTAACATCATTGAGTAACATATTGTGTGCTTTGTAATTATACATAATGAATGTACTGTCATAAAACAGAGTCCATGTTTGTGGCAAGATTTATCTACTGATTTTGAAAGCACAGAGTAAGAATTATGGTGTGAATTTTGAAACAAGGTTTTTAATACAAGATATGCAAGAAGAAGGGACTGGATTCAATGGATCGATAATGAACTGGCTTGATGGCTGCACTCAAAGGGTTGTGGTCAACGGACCATGTCCAAGTGGCAGTGATGAGTGGTGTTGCTCAGGGATTGGCACTGGGACCAGTACTATTTAATATCTTTGTCGGAGACATGGACAGTGGGATAGAATGCATCCTCAGCAAGTTTGCCAATGACACCAAGTTTGGTGGTGTGGTTGACACGCTGGAGGGAAGGGATGTCATCCAGAGGGATCTGGACAGGCTTGAGAGGTGGGCTAATGCAAATGGCATCAAGTTCAACCAAGCCAAGGGCAGGGTCCTGCACCTGGGACGTGGCAATCCCAGGCACAGATACAGGTTGAGCAGAGAATGGCCGGAGAGCAGCCCTGAAGAGAAGGACTTGGGAGTGCTTGTGGATGAGAAGCTTAACCTGAGCCAGCAGTGCACGCTGGCAGCCCAGAAAGCCAACTGTGTCCTGGGTTGCATCAAAAGAAACGTGACCAGCAGGTTGTGGGAGATGATTCTCCCCCTCTACTCTGTGCTTGTGAGAGCCCACCTGGAGTACTGTGTCCAGTTCTGGAGTCCTCAACATAGAAAGGACATGGACCTGTTGAAATGGGTCCAGCGGAGGGCCATGAAGATGATCAGAGGGCTGGAGCACCTCTCCTATGAGGACAGGCTGAGGGAGCTGGGGCTGTTCAGCCTGGAGAAGAGAAGGCTCCAGGGAGACCTGATAGCAGCCTTCCAGTATCTGAAGGGAGCTACAGGAGAGCTGGGGAGGGACACTTTGTCAGGAAGTATAGTGATAGGACAAGGGGTAATGGTTTTATGAAAGAGGGGAGATTTAGATTAGATATCAGGAAGAAATCCTTTACTGTGAGGGTGGTGAGGCACTGGAAGAGGTTGCCCAGGAAAGTTGTGGATGCCCCATCCCTGGAAGTTTTTAAGGCCAGGCTGGATGGGGCTTTGATTAACCTTGCTCTAGTGGGAGGTGTCCCTGCCCATGGCAGTGGTTTGGAACTCGAATAATCTTTAAGGTCCCTTCCAAATCTAACCATTCTATGATTCCATGATTGCTGGGGAACTTTTTGTGTAAGAGGCTCTGCTAAAATGAGCATACAAGCCAGGACTTGATAAAGATACATTTAGAGCACGTTTTAAAAGTCTAAAGACAGGAACACTTATATACAAGTAAAAAGAGAAAGTATGCCAACATTGTCCTAGTTGGAAAAGAAAAGTGCCAATAAACAACAGAAGAGGGAAGCACAGAAAAAGTGATGGTGCAAGCAGACAGAGAAAAGCCCCTCCAAAGACCAGGAAAAGGAGGGTATGGGGAGATGAGCATCCTTGTAAGTAATCTCACTGTCCTCTTGTGCAAAACTGATGATTTTAATTAAGAGAAGATTCATGTGTTGCTCTGTGCTGAGAATAGTGACCATTTTTGTTGTCTGTTGCATGGAGAGGGCAGAGCCTCATTGCCATGTGCTAGCTCTGCCCTTTCCATGGTCTAACAGAACAGCAGCACAGTTTTTCTTCTCTTCTGACCAGTGGCAAACACCAAGCAGATAAAGACAGCCTGCCTAGAAGAAATAACATTTTGTTCAAGCTGCATGAACAAAGCAGTAAAGGAAAAGGCCTGAACATGCTCTCAAAATGTGAGCGTAGGTTAGCTAGCAGCTGGCAGAAGATCAGACGTCTGTGGTCTCTCCCACTCAGAGCCCTCAAGAGAGGTCTCTCAGCATGTGTTTAAGCTAATCTAAATCACGGTTCCTCTGGTCCCACAATCCTGCCCATTTCCAGCTTTTTACATCCTCCTCCTCTGTGAGCAGCACGGGCACTCGTTTGGTTGTGTAGTGAAATTGTTCAGGGAGCTGGAAAAACTGAAAACTTACCATGAAATAAAATAATTAGCTCTCAGCCAGGTCAGTTCCTAGAACGGGATCTGTGTGAAGTCAGAGAGATGCCAGGGCTAATGCAAGAGGGGGGATGGAGGTGTGCAGCTTCGCTCCGTGGGGAAAAACTCAGGTTACAGGTACCTAGTCCTAGATTGCCTTAAGCTGCTGTGGAAACACACCCTGATGCCTCTCAACAGGTATCACAAGCTGCTTTGCAACCCTGTTCATACACATTTCCCCCTTTTGGGTATTAGAATGAGAGACCTTCTTTAATAAAGTAAGATGTTTTGTATTTCCTCTTTCCTAGGTTGCCATCCTGATCGAAACAAGACTTGCAGGCTTAATGAGAGCACTCTCCAATAGACAGTAGCAGCAAATCATTAGTGAACAGCATCAGCTCTGAAAGAGCTACAGCTTTCAAGACTCATCCTGCATTTGAGGGTGATTTGCTACATCAAAGCCGAGAAAATATATTAATAAGAGAAAGGGAAAAAAAAATCCATTACAGTTTGATTGTATCTTGCATTTTTGTCATTCAGTTTACCTTCTGGTATAGATCGTTTGCTTATATTACACATTCCAGTGCACTTCTCCGTACACATAGTATTTGCATCATTTGGCAGAGAACATGCAAACCTAAATGATGATCAGACTTTCCAGACTGTGCTGGAAAGAGTCTGTTAACAGAAAACAGCAGTTAAATCACATCATATTAAATCAGCAACATTCTTAACCCTGAAGCATGGCATCTTATTATTTATTGACTGTTTACTCTTGACTCTTTGGACTCCTCGTATCTCATGAGGCTGATTAGCTACATATCTGATGGTTATGTTTTCTCCTCTCTTAACATCCCTGGCTTAATCTGTGCAGGTCTTTTTGCTTGACCCACTTTGTCCAAACTTGTGATACTGCTCGGTACCCTCAGAGTCTCCCTTACAATGTTGACATAGCTCAACACTGGCTGGTCTCCAGCCTTTCTCTGCCGCAAACAAAAAGCTGAATACTCCCATCCCTTATCTGGGAGGGACAGCTGCAGCTGTACTTCCTAGCTCAGTTTTAACTGTATATTTCTGAAAGATTAAGTGCTATATACAAATTCAAAGTGAATATCTGGAGAAAAAAAAAAATATATATCTATGGAACACATGTAAAAGCACGGAAGAACTGACAATAGGAAGGGCTGTGGCTCAAAAATCCCAAGTAACGTTAGCTTGTCTGCTTACAGACTCTACCTGTCAATGAGTGACATAGTTCTCTGCTCTTTTATGGTCTCATTCCCTTTTTTTTGCATCAGATGCTACACTGTTTCTTTGAGATTTCTCACAAGGCAGGCTATATTTGACCCCCGTCATGTAACAATGTTTTCTGATTTTCTGGCAGAGCTGGCCTGAATTACTTGACATTATGCTGCATAATGATGGAAAGAGGTAGCAAACTCTGCTGCCACTTGAGCAGTTTCTAGGCCAGGAGAAACTGCAGCAGAGGAAGAGGGCTCGTTGACAAGTTATGACTGGTGGAAATTTTCCAAGGGACAGCCTTTCATCTGAGTGTCTTAAACTTTACCTTAAGGGAATGTCCTTGTGTTGGGCAAGTGAGGAGTTCAGCAGCAGCATGCAGGAATTCACAAACAGCCTGTCATCACCTTTCAGACCAGAGTCGTTATGGTAGACCTATTATCAAGTACACAGTATATACAGGGTAACTTGGTAGGAAAATAAAATATGAAGGTAGTGTACCATACATACGGAATAATCCCAGCCTCAGAACAAGAAAGCAACTATTAGTACCAGTTCTGGTCATTTTAACATTCTTTAGAGAAAAACAATGTAAGAGCAGTTGTTCCATCCCAAAGGATATGCTTTGCTACATCAAAGCACAACTAACTACATTGTTAGGACTTGAGCTGTAAGACTTACCATGCTCCACTGCATTCCCAACCAGCATTCCTATTTAACAGATAAGGAATTAGTTTGGTGATTAAATTATTTCCATCAAATGCTCTTCTCTTTCAGCTATGCTGGTTGTCCTTTTGTTGTTTTATTGACCTCCATTTTCCAGGCCATTGCATTTCCAAACAGTAGTCTTCAGAAGCATTATCCCATTAAGGAAACAATTAGTTTGCAGATTTTAACATTTCTGGTGCCCGTGCTGGTATCTGGTTGCATTTCTTCATCTGTCAGTTTGTTTCAGGAGCCTTTGCTGCCATTTTAATTGATTGCTCTAGTTTATTAGAAGTACTGCTGTAGTCGCTAGGAGCAATGGTCAAGTAGTAGACCACATTGTGCTGACATGTGATAACTCAGCTCCAGATCTCCCTGGATTTCAGAGGCCAAGAGGGAACTGCTTAGAAAGTTTTGCTGTGGGAGGTGATTGTCTTGCCACAGAAAAAGTGAGTTCAATCCCCCAAAGGTGACATAAACACCATGATTGAACTTTTAGGGGTTGGATGTGTTTCTGTAAAGCCTTTGGCATTGTTTCCCCACGGCAGCAGGGAGACAGTGTTGCCTTGTGTAAAAAATGAGGCAGAAACATGACTCTGCTTTTCTCCTTCACCATTGGCCAATTTCTGCCTTTGTAAGCAAGAAACCACAGAAATTTTAATTGGGATTCATCCCTCAACTATGCATGTGCTCTTTTTGTCTCCTTCCGTTTCAATATTGAACCAAGTTGCAGAGAAGAAATCTGGCCCTGTGGTATTACTCAAGGTGAACAGCTGAAGGATTCAGATAGTCCCTCTCTGAATGAGCTCGCAGAGGCTAAGTAGCTAGATTAGGGGAGCACAGGTGGGAAAGCGATAAATCCCACGATCAGAGGCATTTACAACAAGCCATGAGACTCTGCTTTGTGCTGTTTGTTGCTTTAGGCTGGGATTTTTAAATCCCAGTCTTTGTTGTTTTCCCAGCTTTGTTTGCTCAAGGCAAAGTGATTGTCAAATACCTCACACAGAGGCCTCTAATTCTGACTGGGACATCCAGTAATATACAACTTAAATGAGGCACAGTATTAGTAGGCATTCTGGTCTTACTGCTGCTGTTATTTCACTAATTTTACCATATGGTGGATTTTCAGTACGTTATTTTCCCATCCAGAGTGTCAGCCCATATGCCAAAGTGTAGCATGATGTACACTAAAGGGCATGTTTTGCCAGCTTGGCTCCCCTGTGGTTGTGTCATGTGAGACCTGACCAGTTCCCAGACAGCAACAGAAATGATGCTGGATTTCGCTGATTCTGAAAACAGCATCATGGCAGGTTAAGCAAATTTCTTCTGACTTACACAGATACCAAGGGAAAGCAAGTAATTTCTGAAGATTGTCTTGTAATGTAACTCTCCCTCTACGGCATAAGGTTTTGGATCGCGGTTATTTGTACCTTATGTTATAGATAGAGACTTGATTGCTAAAGTCTTCTTTTGTATCCTCAGAAATAAAGGGTTACTGCTGAGGAGCTGATTGCTCAGTGCGGATTCTGGCTCCTCGCAATTGTAGGATAGATGCGCCCCCCGGTGTACCAGCTCCGAAGTGTTTTCACAGCCAGAGCTTTTGGAGACCAGAGACACCTCTCCAGAGATTTGGGGATTATTTTCTTTTAACAAAATTTTAGCAAATAACAACTCTACCAAAACTCTTTCAATCATCAAGAATTTATATTTATTTTTATTTAAATGGAGAAGCTTAGACTTGCAAAACACATCAAAATAAAAATAGTGAGGCTGGCTCACCCCACCTGGCTTTTCTGCTTACGCACTGAACTCCAGTCAGAAGAAACAAATGAGCACTTTGCTCAAGAGTTTTTGCTACTCTCAAGGATTGTCTTATAAGAGTTTGTACACCCACCTTTCATAAAAGCAGTAGAATTCCTGTCAAATAGCGCAGGGTAAAGAAAGGAATGATTCAAGGTAGCAGTCACTTTGCATAATCTACTTTGAAGGAGTGTAGCACCAGATGTACATTTTAATTTCAGGGAACCACTGAGTGTGTTCTTGTTTAAAAGGGAAATGTCCTGGAGAGAAGAGTTATGCCAGTTATTTCTTTACATTTTCCCTCAAAATGGGAGGGGGAGGTATTCCTAGTGCCCAGTTTCATGTAGCTGACCAGTCCATCTCAGCTCCTAGCACGTCTCATCCCCAGGGTGACCCAGGGCAAGACATAGGCTAGAGGCTGTCAGCTGTCTCCGTATCTTTGTCTCTCCATGGTCCCTGCAAGCGAAAGAGATCAGCTGAGTAATGTAGGCAGCAAGCCTACTGCTTAAAATTGGGTACTGTGAATAAAACCTTTCTGGGTGAAAACATAGCTGCCTCAAAATATGCTTTGACTTCCCTCTTTCTTTGTACTGCTATCCAAGGCTGTACAAATGATTCTAGTATCTTTTTTGGGGGGTTAGAGATGTATTGGATTGCTTTCCTTTCAATGGATTGTGTCTTTAATTTATGTCTTTTCTTCTTTTCATTTTTTCTTCTTCAAAAAAGAATAGTATTTTTGTCTTTGGGTGGTTTTCAGGCTATTCCTCTTCATCTATTGTAGGTTGGGAAATTCCAGATGTATTTTATTTCCATTGATCTATTTTGCCTAGTCACCATAAATTTAAATCTTCTTCCTCTGCTGCATTTATTCCATCAGTTGTCTTAACTGGCAGTTTCTTTAATAGTTCTTGTTCACATATGAGACTTTCATAGCTTTGAGCTACTTCATTTCTCTAGAGAGGAAAATAATTTGCACTTTAAACATAAGCAACACTTAGTCTCCATTCAGACACCGGCAGCTTTTATGCTGTGGGCTGCCTCGGATCTATCAGTATTTTTTTTTTACCCCAATTTGTTTCTATCCTTTAATAAAACACAATCTCGGTACTGGAACCTGATTTCAGATCCTGAAATTACACTTCCTTTCACTCAGGCCAACTAAGAAAGCAAGCTACCAATTACTTCTGAAGTTAAAATCACTCGCTTTTCAATAAGCCAGAAGCTGATGCTGTGTCACTTCCTCATTCTGCAGCTCCTGCCACTATGCCTTAAAAGCCAGAAGGAAAAAAAAAAACAGCTCATAAAGAAGACTCTATAAAAGTAGAAATTGAAGTCTGTGTTATTACTAAATGCTAAATATATTTACTGTATATAATATAAAGTTACCACGTAATATGACAGACTAGGAAGATGGTTTTACAGTTCTAACACTTAAGGTACAAAATTGGATTTCACAAAAAATCCAAAATAGATACAGAAACGTTTCCAGGAGATTTATTTTTTTTAACCAAGTTTAAAACATAGCTGGTAGCATTTGTTTGTCACCCAGAGATTACCCAAAATACATATTCTCTTATATACCAGGCCACAGGATCCCAAAACTGTTCTATGTGAAATCAAACCTCTATTTATTGTAGCAGTGTTACTCCATTCTGTAGAGACGCCGGCAAGGTATCTTGGATGAGTTCCACTGACACATTTTCAATCATGGCGCCTCTAACCATCATTTTACTCCAACCATTTCTGGTGTCTCCAAAGTGAGATGAAAACTGGGGTTGCCCTGCCTGTCAGAAAGGATTCTAACAGGATCTGTATCAGGAGCTCAGAGCAGTCTAACACATCAAAACCAAAAATTTAGAATTAAAAGGTGCATCTGTGCAATACTCAAGTTCAATAGAACTTGATGTAGTTTCCCCTAGACATACTTCTTAATTTGAAATTCAGAGAATATCACTGCTATCTTGCAGAAACTTTCTGCATCAATACTTCACAAAAATATTGTGAAAATACTATCAATATCTGCAAGTAGCAAGACAAAAGATTATTATTATTATTATCAATTTAGTTGAGGAGCAACAATTTCAAGTGGGCTAGTTGGGCTCTTTGGTACACAGATGTAGCAAGCCAACCACAGAGAGGACAAGGAAACTTGGCTTTACTGAAGCCTTGCGTTATCCAGTTTGATAATGTTCCTGGTGGATTACTCGTTTTCAGGGAGGTTTTTGTTGTTTTTTTTAAAGAACACTTTAGGCAGGACACATTCAGACCGTTTTGTTGCTGAACTGTTTCTGTCTTCCACTGAAATATGCAGGTATATGAAGTGAACACAGTTTCACATCCATTTGTGGTTTGTGAACCTGCTGAGCTGAGCAGGACCTCCTTTGGACATTTCTCAAGTCCTCAACCCTGTCAGATATCACCGTCTCAGCCAACATTTCCCTGTAGTGTTCAGCAGTTTCACCCAGGACACCAACAAACGCCCTGTCCCTTCTGTGAGGCAGGATCTTTATCCTCCTCACTGCCTGGAAAACAGATTATATAGATGGGATACTACTTTAATAGGAAGAGTAAACCCAACTTTTTGGTTAGACAGAATGGGAAGTTGTGTCTTATACATTTTACTTAGCAGACTATAATATTTATTTACACAACAAGGGTAGGAAGAAGATCCTAGTGCACAGATTCTGTATTAAAATGAAGTAATTTGTCAACCTTTCTTTTCCCACTCATTTCAATTTGCATGCAAGAATACGACGTCTTATCTCTGGCTGTGCTACAGGGCTATAGTTTATTCACAGCAGGAAAGACAGCAAATATAAGCAGCAAGCTAATGGGCTGAACTGCTTTCCAGCCAGAGCTAAAGCACAGCTAAAAGGTTGACGTTACAGTACAGCAGCTGCAACAAACAAGTCAATGTGTCCTTCAGGTTATAGCTTATTTGAGCACATGTGTAACATAAAATTTGAACTTCAAGTGTGCATTTTAAAAATGCATCTGAGAGAATTTATGTTTCTTTCTAGCGTATGTACAGTAATGCTGTTTCAAATTAAAATTGCTAGCAGCCACTTCAAAACACAGAAACAGCAGTGCTGACACCTCACTACAGGCTTGTCCTCCAAACTCTTTTAGCACCAGCAAACAGACAGAAAAACGTTTCAGGTGCTGCTCACTTGGCCCAGTTCAGAGGTCTGTTTACTCAGAGGCAGGAGCACTGGCATCTGGAAGGACCCGTTTTTCTCCATCAACTGCAAAAGGAGTGTGTGCCAAGCTCAGATGCAGATACCTACATTTCTGGCATAATGTAAAACTGGGCAGATAATAACTTGCATAAATACAACAAAGCGACAGCTTAACCAGCACTAACTCTTATGCTGTCCACAGTCATCCTCGTCAGGCAGGTTTTTTTGTGCTCACTACTTTTCTTTTGGAGTGCTTGTTGGATTCGGGTATCCTTTGCTGGTTACAATTGCTTTTAACTTGAATTCATCTGCCAGAATATTTTCATAATGAATTCAAGTTTTCACATAAAAACAGGTGTCCTCGGATGGGGAAAGATGGAGTTTTTTCTTGTTGTTCTTTGTTTGTTTGTTTGTTTGTTTGTTTGTTTGTTGTGGATAACAGAAATAGCATTAGCCAGCATGATTTGAATTATCATAATATCAATAACAGGCTGGCCCTTACCATCAAAGCATTCACATCAATTTTCTTCAGTAGCCCCTGTACTGAGAATGTAATGGCTGCTTCATCAGAACGTGAAGGTGTCCACAGCCCGGTATTTTGATGACAGTGAAGGAAAGAAATGCAAGGAGTACATAAACTTACATAAAATTTTCCACTGCTGCAATAATGATAAAGTATCTGGGGGGAAAAAACCCAACATAACCTTTTCTTCACTGATACGTCAAGTTTATTCATTTCAACACACAAAAGCTGAATTATTTATTTGCATGAGATAATATATTCTATAAGGTTGCAGCAAATACTCGTTGATGTCTTATGATAATTTTTTACTTGATCAGGTAGGTATAGGACTGATTTTTTTTTTCTTCAGATATATAGCCTATTGTTAACTAAATGTGCTTCTACAAGCACTGCTTTGAGCTAGAGCTACTGACTTAATTTTAGACCGAAAGTGATGAAAAATTGCCAAGTCTGTTGAGTTGCCTTAGTTGTTAAAATGACATTTTATGAGTGAGATAGCCATCTAACTATTGATAAGCCTGGGCATCTTGTTACCTCCTGTAAGCTATCATGACAGCAACCTATTTTGTATTACTGCAGCTGCTAAAAGAGTGAACAGAATTGATCAGATGGGCTGGTAGCAGGGACTGTTCTCTGGAAATCTCAGTTCTTTCTGTAGGAAGATGGAAATACATGAATATAAATAACCTGGATTTCAAAAACCTCTGTGTCAGTCTGAATAACAAGCCTGAGGAGGGAGTTGCTTGAGTACCCCGAGAGGTGCACTGTCTTCATCCTTCCAAGAAATTAGAAATTAACGGGAATAAAACTCTTCTATTCTCCCTGTTTGCTTTGGGGTTTGGTTTTGCTTTTTTTTCCTCCTGTTGCTCTGAAATTCAGAATGGTCTTCTTCCCATGAAAAGGATCTGTGAGTAGGCACGGATAAGTAATGGCTGGATAAAATATTTCTGGAATAAAGTGGATTGGTCCCCAATCCATATCTCACAGAAATGAAATCTCTGTTGTGAAGGGTACGTAACAGGAAAATCAAAGCAAACATGTACACTATATCTTGATTAATGTGCTAAGAAACGCAGACCCCACGGACTTGCAGTAGACTTCTGCTAGAAATTTTGGTGCTTCCTGACTTAATTTCTAGATAATTCTGTATTAGGAACAAACCATATACCTGTACCACAGTTCAGACTATAAAATTTGTGTTTGGAGCATAAATTTCTCAGGATCTGTGTGTGTACTGGTGGCAGATTCACACTTTAATTTTCTGCATTCAGGAAGTTTGATCTCAAGCATAAATGTGGAAGTGCAGTTCAGACAACCATGCTTTACTGACCGTGCACATTAATTCTCATTTGGAAGGTGGTAGGAAATAATTTTGGCCAAAAAAAGCCTAAGTTTCTGAGCACCTGTTTCCAAGAGGCTTTCTGCAGTATCACATCTCTCTCAGCCTCTTGTTTCTGGTACATGTATTGACTCAGATGTGGGGTACATACAGAATACTTTGAAACATTAAAAGCTTCTTTGATATGATGCCATAGCAATTTAATTATTTATTCCAGTCCTGCCTCAGCTACACTAAGCTTAAGGAATTAGATGGGAAGCAAGATTTTAGCTTTAACTTATAAAAATACAAATGATCTGGAATTAAATTGCTCAGGAACTTCACTCTCCATCATCCAGTGATTAGAAGCACTTGAGCTTGAGTTCCTTCTCCTGGCACAGCATCCTGCCAGAGTGGTTGCGGGACTGGGAGCATTTCTACCTCGCCTCCTTTCCGATCTCCAAAGAATATAAGGCACTACAAAGCACTTTGCTTCTTCCTCACACTGTTTTCAAGGAGGAAGTGACCTGAAGTGCAGATTTCTGGAAAGTCCTTTCTGTTGCACTTGACATTTAGGTTAGTGGGATATCTGCCCAGGATATGATAGATATCCAGCACTGCCTTTGTACAAGAAAAATCAACAAATAGCTTTCAGCTATGTCTCCCAGCACACTTCTTGTGAGACCTTGGGACCCTTACCCTACCTTCTTGACCTCTTCTGCTTTTAAAAAAGCAATTTGAAAAATCTCCCCTTGCTGATTTTCTGCAGGATCTTCAGAAGATTAGATCAGATGAAGAAACACAAATTTTCTTCAAGGTGAGAAACCAGTGTGATTGCAATTCATAGTCACTCATGCACGTAACTGAAAGACTGCCCATAGCATCCCTACATTTCTTCTTTCCTGAATGCTGTCTGTAATTGTAAACAGAAAAGTTATTAACTTTGCCTTCTGTATAACCAGATTGGAATATTTTCTTATCAGAATACAATTGGATTATTGGAGGTCTCCCACTAGCTTTCTTGACTTAAGGGACTTGGGCTCCCTGGATGCACAGGATGTCTCTCCTTGCTTTATTTACTCAAGTCATCTCTAAGTTTCCAAGTGTTATTGACCCTTTCGCTGCCTTTTACCGTTTCCCACCATGGAGCTGAAGCTTCCTCCCCTTCCTCACCTCCAGAGATGCACAGAATTCTGTACCTCCTTTGCTTGCTTTGCCTTGATTTGCTCCACTTGGGTCCTGCTTTAATTGTTGTGGTGTCAAATTTACCTTCATCTGCTTTCTGCAGAAAATGCTCAGTATCTTGTACGTACGTGGTAGATGCAGAGACATACCTTTGGAAGTTGACTGTCTCATTAACTTGCAAAATCTACAAGGCACAAAGGTAGAGAGTTGCAGAGACATAACTGAAAACAGAGGTTTTGCTTCTGCATTTGCTCTTGCGATACAGGGTTTTGAGACTGTAAAACATAAACACACCAAACCTACGCTTTGATGTACTATGTGATGTGCTTGATGAAAACAATAAAAAAAAGTTTTCCACTCTATATAGCACTTCATAAATATGCATTTATTTCCTCATCTTTCATCAGTTTTACAGTTTTAACCAGTGCCTCAGTGTTAATATTTGTCAGAAGCATACAATGGAACTTCAGATACACCTGTAGTTCTGAAGTTAAAAACAAATTCATGGGCCTTTCCATAGGGAACTGAGTCAAAAAATAATGAAACTAATTTCTTATAACATATTACAGAGTTACATAAGATTTCAACTTACATTTCTACCCTACTCTGTGTACTGTATTTACAGTTAAGTAATTTATTATTTACATTTTTCAAATACTGCAGTCATAGATCTCTTTTATATTGTACATTCTTGTTTAAATTTTTATTACAGAAATTCTTTAACACGCATTTTAGACACTACAATTTCAGTATTTCACATGAGTTCTAGGAAATTACTGCCTGGTTTCATTAGTGATGTGTCAAGATGCCTCCTTCATAAGAAAATACATATTACAAAGGAATTTTACAATATTCAGAACCTTGAATTTTGAAAAGAATAAGTACATGGGATGTAATAATGATAATGTTATTTCTTTATCTATGTAATATTTTGCTTGGAATGACTTTTTACCTGAGATGTACAATTGTTAAATGTAAGGTGTGGGGTTTTTTAATAAAATGAAATATTTTATGCTAATCTTAAAAGCATTGGAAATTGGAAATCTTACATAAATGTTGGCCTTCTCTTTACTGAAAACGATTCCTATCTGTATAGATATATAATTGTTATTTATATATCTAGGTCATATTTTCCAGAAAAGTCTACATCTACATAAATAAGCATTGTTATTATATTAGGAAACTTCCCACCATCCTTAAAAAGCAATGTGCTCAACTACAATATTCAACTTCTGACACAGACACAATAGTAAATGTGACCTCTAATGGTAACATTTTCTTCCAAGGGAAGTAAGAGGTACCTGTTGAATTTGGAAGACATGGCAGCCAACTTATATGGACCCGATGAAGTACATTTTATATGTCCAGTCCCATAAACGTTATGCAGGAGCATCTAACACAGCAGACAACTTTGGGTCAACCTTCCACTACCTAAATAACATCTTAATAGAAAAAAGTTAATTATAGAAAATCCTTACAACACTGTACATTTAATGCTGCGTGTCTCCTCTTGTTACAATAATATGCATCTCTACTAACAAATGATTGTAGATACTAAGTTTAAAGCAAACGGTCATCAATTTAAGGTTTCTTTTATTCTGTTATTGGTAGATATTCTGTTAGGCACACTATGACATTCTTTGTAAACATAAAGATAAGTTTTGATACATTAGACCATGAACTGAAGTTACAGAAAACAGTATAACGACATTTAAGAAACAATCCACTACACATTCTAGACATAAACAGGCTTGAACTTATATCCAATGCAACTGAAAACCCTAGCTGACACCAGTGGAACAGAAATGCACCCTAACCACCAAACGCTCCTGCTTCCAAATTAATTCAGTTTTTTCTCTTCTGCCGAAAATTTCATGTTTCAATGTTGGTAAAAATGTATTTTATTCTATTTACCCTGAAACACCTAAAGTCAAGTGTCAAGAACTAAGGCCCCTAAAACAAGTAATGTAACTAGCTCATCTAGAAAGCTTTCTTTAAAATACATATCTACATATTTTTAAGAACTTGAAAATAATCTTCCAATAACAAGTCAAAAGAGAAAACCTCTTGAAGAACTTTTACTTCCCAAATTTAAAAGTGCACTATGCTTTCCATGCAACATTGTGCAACTCGAGAGCTGAACTGAGGAATAACAATTCCGAGCTTCCGGAATATTGCTTATTGCAACTCTCAACCTCAATAACCTGTATGTGTAGGGGCAGGCACAAATTAATATGAGTTACTTACATCCCATAGAGCAACAACAGAATTCATATTTGAAAACATTGCTTGAAAATAAATAGCACTCTTTAGTTGCATAATTTTTAAGAAATTATTCAGTATGCCACGATTAGGTGAAGAAACAATAATTTCATTCTATAAAGTCATAGAGGATTTTTATTCTGCTAATGACACAAGAGTGATCGGAGTACATAGTTCCTTTTATTGTTATTGGGAACCATCCTCTTGTTTCCTCTGAATAATCAGGAAAAAAAAGTATTACATTTTTTAACAAAAAAGCTTTGGAAAGATATATTAATTTTCCTTTTCTAACATGCTAGAAATGGAGAATAAGGCAACAACTGAGATAAAAAAATATCTTGCTTTGTAAACCAAGCTTCTTAATATGTTCCTTAAAAGTGAACTTTAATGCTGAAAAACTGAAAGGCCTTGAAAGAAAAGCTTTAATTACTTTGACTAGACCACGTCTCCTATTTCATCCGCAATTTTAGAAACACTCCAAAATATATAGAAAGGGATTTATTAGCGTTACAGATGAGCCTTCATCTTTAAGTAACTAATTCATATGGCTAAAAGCTTCTACAGCACCCTGCAAGACTGAGTAATGTTTAGAAAACGCCAGTAATTTTCATTGCAGCTTTCTGTATTCTTAAATTATTGAAGTATTCTAACCTAATTCCACGGGAAAACAACAGATGGTGTGCGAATATCAGTGTCTTCTGAGTTATAACTGGACCTCAAAACACAGGCCCTGCTGTCTCATATGGTCTTTACGACTATGAAAAGTCTTTTTTTCCCCACTCAAACTGAGTAACTTTTACTGACCAAAACTGGATGATAAAGTCATGGCAGGTGACACTGAAGTAATGACAAAATCATTCTATAAGTAGTTTTAAGTCTTAGGTACATACAAAAAGTGCTTGACATAAGTTAGACAGACTGCAATGCTCTTAATTAGAGAAGGGGGAAAAAGAAGAAAATTATGGGACTGACTTCTGAACTCATCTTTCATGCTGAGCAAAAAAGTTCACTTTTAAGTTAATTCAATGCTCGATACCCCACTTTGTTCATTTCTTTGGTATTCTGTTCTCATTTTGCAAATTCTAACAGAATTTTAATGGTCATCTTAATTAAAATGAAAGAGCAATGAGCTGAAAGCACAACCAGAACAACAGATGCCATAATACTGCAGAACACGTTGGTCTTAATGATTTCTGGCTTTTTATATTCATTTCTTGTAATGATTGGGGGCATCCGCAAACGCGAACTTCAATCTGTAGGCCTCTGCTAGGAGTACACTAATTTCTTCATTTCCCCAGTGTACCGTGGGCAAGTTTTGTAAAAATATCAGCAATTCCTAGATGGAGAGAAAAAAAAAAAACAACTAAATTTTTTAAATACTAGCATGATAACAATGTATGACTTATAAAATGATTATTTATAAGCAATCACTCCCATAGCACCTCAGCATCCCAAATGAACCTGAGATCCCATTAGGTTTAGTGATTTTCCTGAAACTTTTATAGAAATATAGAATAGCAATTCAATCTTTCAGTTCAGAAACCAGCTATTAGTTGTAGCTGAACTATGGTTTTCTTCTAGTGTTCAGAAAAAGAAAATAATAATAATGAAAAAGATGCAAACTTACTTGCTCTGTATATACTGAGCGAAAGAATGCATTACTGCCCAAAGCAGAGGTGGGTAAACATTATGTACCTGCATGATTATACCACTAGTGGTGCCCTGATCATGGATGGAGACACTTAGTCACACTCAGACAAACACCGACTCAGGTGCAACGTATCAGAACCATTCCATTAGACTTCTAAGAGGTAGATAGTGTTATCACATCCATTTTCTAGCTGGCAATTGAGATACAATGCTCATGGGCATTAGTCACTAGGAAGTGTAGTAATTTAATTTTGAGCTCTGTAAGTCCAAACTGGTTTAAGAGGGGATCCAGTCTTCTTTTAGATTTGCCATATTTACTACATCATTTTAGCACCTTGATACTTCTTACACACTTGCCAATTCCAACCAAGCTCCTGAAGCTTTCACATATTTTGCATATCATTCTTTAAAAATTCCACATGTATCTTCCCCATTTAAGATCTTCAACCTACTTTCAGCTTGTAACATCTGTTGCCCAGATAGCTTCAATATCTCTGTTCTAGGTATGAACAAAAGGAACACCAACACTTCCTCTTTAAAGAGCTATAAAATATTCATTTAATTTTTAATACTTCAGGTGTTTTTATAAGCTCTGGATGAGGTGGGTAAGAGGTAGACAGCTACAGATAAAACAAAGTTGCTGACTACATTGCAGAAGCGCTAAAATTCTCTTCCCTCATTTGTCCTTCTACACGCAAACATGAAGACTACCCAACTACTTTTGTTGCTACTGCTTTCCAGGTATGTATTATATATAGTAAAGCAACCAAACATTCAATTTCTTTCAAGGTTAGTTATATAGCAATACTATCAATCAACAAAAGTAATTTCAAATGATAATTTGAATGTAGCTTGAAAAAGATAATTTGAATTTCATTTGAAAAAGTCCTAAAACATGCAATCTTGCTTTTGTAGGGTGTATGTTTTACTGTAGGAACATGTATCAGCAAAGCTGCCCAATCACCCCTGGCCAAAACCCCGGGATTGTAGCTGTATGCTGAACCGTGATGCACAGGATCAAATCCCACTGACTGCACTTTGAAGGATCCTTCAAAAGAGTTACTTGAAAAATGTTTGCTTCCTATTGCATCACTGAACAGTCAAAAGGGTGTTACACTTAGCTGTGTTGTTGCCTACCCAAAGTATTGCTGTGCTCCAGGGCATAGAGCTCTACAGCTGCAGACAGGCTCAGAGTTATGGTTGATCGCCAAGTCTGGGGTTTTTGACAAAAAACTTCCCAGTCACTTCAGATGTTTTCCTGACATTCTGGGGAGAAGTCTTTCACACTGATGCAAAGGTAAGTTACTTTTCAATTTATTAATGACAAATCAGAAAATAAGTTATTATTTCTGTCAGTTGCAGTCTCCCACCTCAATTCTTTGCCCTGGTTCCCACTCTTTTCTGGTTTCTTGCTCCAAAATATGTTTCTGCAGGTCAGTTTTTCCCCTCTCCTGTGTTAGGTTTAGGCAATAAGGAGCTCACTGTAACAGTGCTTGTATGCTCAGTTCTGATGACAGGACCAAAATCCACAACGACCCACAGTAGCACAAAGCTTCAAATACTCATCTGTAGGCTGATACTTGCCAGCTGTAAGAGAATGCTTCTGAAGATCAACTCCCACACGTCCTCTCCTACATTCATGTAAATGAAAATTTTATAAGGCTCATAAGTTGACCAAAGTTGGAAAACTTTTTTTAAATAAAAAGTGAACCACAAGGTCATAAATCCTCAAACGTTATGCAAAAGACACTTTAGGTCAAATACGAAGTTCACATTTTAAACTTTCCAAAGAAAAAAATCATCTGGAGATCCTGTCTCACGCTTACAATTGCTTTGACAAACACATTCTTTACATTTAAGCTGTGGTAAAGCAGCAAAAGGGCAGTTTTGGATTAATTACATCTCAACAAACTGAACATGGAATTTTATGATGGAGTTATAAGGCAACCTTAGCGTCCCAGTTTGAAGTAAAACAGAATCAACTTTCTGTTCTGTAATTTTACATCTTAGCTAGGCCTCTTCTACCTCTCTGAAATTAATGGCATATTGTGGAGAAAACTGCTCACTGTCCAAGTGATAAGACGAATGTTTTTACTTCATGCCAAGGAATGGTATGCAGAGAGGCTCTTGCATATACTTACTGCTATAACAACCAGGGTCAGCCAATTTCATTATTTGCCCCGTTGGAGGGTCAGAAATGGGAAACTGTAGAGAGGTCACACCCGTGGGGAGGAGTGGACAGGACAGGCAACCCAAACCTGACCAACTAGAGTATTCCATCCCATCTGTGCCATGCTTGGTATTCTTCAACGGCCAACATCCAAAGAGGACCCTGTCTGTTTATCTGCCTTTGATCCAGATCAGCGCGTTCCTAACTCCAGATCTGGAATTCAGTTTCCATCTGTCACCGAGTCCAGTCTGGGACTTCCCCAGTGCCTGCCAGTGATGTGACTGTCATCCTGGGAACTTGACATATTTTGTATATATTGTATCTATTTCATTATTTTCTTCTTTTAAAAAAAAATATTTTAATATTAATACTTCATTAGTTTAGTTTATTCTAAACTTGTAAATCTCCTTATCTCTTCCTCTCCTCTCCTTTTTTTTTCTCTTGGGGGGGTGGGGAGGGCCACCTGTCAGTTTAAGTAAATCTGTCAGTTTAAGTAAATGTGGCCAAACCCTCGACACTTAGGAATGAGCGCAGTTCTTAAGTCTGCTTATATCTCTTAGGTGCTCTATGTTTGCAGAAGAAATGCAGACAATTTCCGCACATTTGTATATGTGCATATATTCGTAAGCATGTGCACATGTATATTTTTGCATAAATATGTTTGTTAAGATTTATTCTAAAGAGCAGGAATAAGTAAGCAGGAATGCAATTAAAACCACAAGTGTTATTGTGCTATAAATCAGTCTAAGTACAGAGTGAAATTCTTCTTGTTCGTCTTATTTTCCTTGTCCCACTTCTCCCTCCTCTGCACCTGCTTTCATGAGATGGGTGTAGAAGCCATTTGATTTTGGGGGGTGTGGGGGGAGAGGCGAGGAGCAGAAACAAACATGAAATAATCATTTTGTGTGTGACAGAATTATTTTGGTTTCATCTGTTTCATGGTCTCGCAATATCGTTTCTTGTAATATCAAACAAGAAAGAACAGAAGTTGAGCAGTACAACATATTTAATTACAAATAATAAGTAGTAATACAACAGAGTTAGCATGAGAATGTCTCTATTACACTTGAGAGAGCACATTTTTAATAAGTGTTTAAGTGTTACGCAACTGCCAAAATCCCACTTTTTTAAAATCCAAATTTCTGCCTACTTATTTGACAGTTATGTTGATAACAGTAATTAATAAATTAGTAGTGCAGAGCAGGAAGGTTGTGTAGAGGGATGATAAATGCCTACCTCCGTAAATTATTATTTTATTTTTTTTCCTTTTACAAGAGTAACTTTCAACCAGCTCTAAGTCACAGCAGTCAATTCAGTGAGTTTCATAAAATTAATGCTTTTACTGTTTGCAGTGCGAAGACTTTGCTGGGTCAGATTTCTGGTGCAAACTGGTACAAGTTACTCATATTGATAAAGCAAAACCCACTAGAATCCATGCATAAATATGGCATCCACCACAACTGCTGAAATTCATTGTCCTATCCATGTTCAGAACTAAAATAAGAGACACTCTTTGAAATATAATGAATCATGAAATTGAATTAATATTTACCAAAAAAACCCTCACTGGTCATAAGCTCCCTACTATATTTCAGAACAATAAAACTGAGTCTGAAAAGTAGTATTTGTAAAATAGTCCTGCAATAATTTTATTTTCTGCTTAATTTAAATGATGTTGTGATATCACCTGGCTGAGGAATTAGGGCAGCCAGTAGATCATCAGCAGAGCTGGGGTCTCCAAAATCCCAGACCAATGTTTGTTTATATTTTGGTCGCATCTACATCAAATATACTCAAAATTACACCCTTTGCATTTCGCAAATTGAGTGCACTAGTTTCACTGGACTCTTACTGAGCTGACTAGCCACATTCATCTCTGAACCAAGGTCTGCTGCATGGTCCATCCTGACAGCACAGCTTCAGTTCTGTCTATATGTGGCATTGACCCTCTCATACCACCCTGTGCCAACTATATATGCCATTCACTTTCCCAACCACCCTCCTCCTTGCCACTCATGCAGTGGCATGTTTCTTCCTATGAAGAGTATCTGAGGAACGTACAACCAACATCTACGGAGTAACTTTATTAAATTAAAAAACCCCTCAGAACTAACCCAAACCCACCCCCACAGATTAATCCTTGTTTGCATTTTAAACAGAGGTGAAAGTAAAGAAAAACAAGAGCCTTTTCAAAGTGGTGACAACCTGAATATTGTAGGGAATGAAATAACAGTCTGATTCCTTTCTTGCCTCAGTCTTGATTGACCAAGTCTGATCTGAGAAATCACAAGTCTACATGTGCACGAGCAACAGCTTGGGGAAAGAGCTACTACCCATAGCAGATGAGGATCAAGGTACTACTTAGATCTGCTCTTTCTGCTGCCAAGTACAAGAGTGAGTGAAGAGATCTTAGCGCAGGGCCACTAACGCGCTCAGGGGGCTGCAGCAGATGTTATACACCAGGAGAGTATGAGGGAATGGGGGGATTTTTCCATCGGGAAAGGTTAAGGATCTAAAAGCAGTCGCCAACCACACCAGAAAGAAGACAGAGAGGTCAAGAAGCAATAGTAACAAGTTGAAGGCTAAGTTGTCAAAAGAAAAAGTCCTTTGCAATAAGGCTGCTTGAGCAGCTTGCCAGGGGGACTGCAGAATCCGTCCACTGGGATCTTCACAACTTTCCTGGAGAGGCCTCTGAACAAGCTGCTCTAAGCTGCGACCCCAGCCCGACTTCAAGTGGTGGATTGCACCACGGACATCCATTCCATACTGAAATTTTTCAGTATTTTATTTTTTTAGAGGACATGGGCTTCATTACAGAAGAAATACAAAAGCACAACAAAAAAACCCTGTGAAACTTATTTAGTCATTTGGTCCATTTAACGAAAAAAATAAAGGTATATTTCTTAAGAAACAGAAGGATGTATTTTTTTATTTGAAAAAGGATATAGGCGCTGGTGAAGCAGCGTTCCAGGGTTATACTATGAATAAATAAAAAAAAATAATCACAGAATCACAGAATCACCTAGGTTGGAAGGGACCTTTTGAGATCATCTAGTCCAACCAATAGGGGGAAACAAAACAAAACAAAACAAAAAACAACTACACACACACAAAAAAACCCCACCAAAAAACAACAACAAAAAAAGCCCCACAAACCACCACACAACACAACACTAGCAAACCCAACACATCACACAAAATACATCCAACACTAATCCATATCCCCAAGCACCATGTCAACTCCTCTCTTGAATACCTCCAGGG
>VXBW01005789.1:34959-56930 GCA_013400375.1 Thinocorus orbignyianus | reverse complement strand
TCTGCAAATTTGCTGAGGGTACATTTGATCCCCTCGTCCAGATCATTAATGAAGATGTTAAAGAGAACCGGACCCAATACCGAGCCCTGTGGGACACCACTCGTGACTGGTCGCCAACTAGACTTCACACCATTCACTACCACCCTCTGGGCCCGGCCCTCCAGCCAGCTTTTAACCCAGTGCAGAGTATTCCCATCTAAGCCATGGGCAGCCAGTTTCTCCATAAGGATACTGTGGGACACTGTATCAAAGGCCTTGCTAAAATCTAGGTAAATAACATCCACATCTATATACAGAACTAATTTCTTAGTCTAGCAAAAGATCTAAGCATCAAGTATTTAATATCCTTTGTAGGAGATTTCTAATTTATGTGGATGTATTTAAGCCACAGTTCTGAACAAATTCTTTAGTACATTTGAAATGCAACATTTCTTTTACCAAAAAACTTATAAAATTAAAATGTATTCAAGAACTATCCCTAACACCATGTAATCAAGACAAGACAGTGGTAAACTTGTTGTAAGTGCTGTGATATGAAAGTATGAAAAGTGCAAGTGTAAGATCTATGTTTTAAACACTACAGCAATGAGATCTGGGAGTAATAATGTTTGTTAAGCAATGGCTGTTGTGAAATACAACATTATTCTTGAGGGGAAAACAAAATATCTTATCACACAACATCCAATACATATATCTAAAAGAAAACACCAGACTGCCAGACAGATATCTCAAGATGAAGATGATTTCCAAAGCCTTTTTTCCTCACCTTGTAAACTTAATCAAAACTGAATACTAACTAAACTTCACAAAACACATTTTAATAACTCATCACTCTTTTTCTCTCTGAGATTGCAACCCAATGAAATTTCAGCCCATTAAAACAATCTTAAAAAAAACCAAAACCTAGAAACGAAAGAAAGCAACTTTTATAATCTTTTGAAATCTGTTTCTGTAGCAAATCCCCTTATAGTATGAAGTCCATGATAATCCCTTAAATCAATACAATTTTTAGCATAGGATTTAGCAATAATACCGGTTATTTGGTAACGGTTGTCTGTAGTTGTTATGCTATTTAACATCACCCCCACTCTGACTCCATATGTGGATCTTGAGGGAAGAAACTTCGAAAGCAATTATACAACAAATAGCATGACAGTTAATAAAACATAAAAATGTTATTCTAATGAGTAGAGCACAAAGGTCTCTTCTGTGATAATCAAGTAAATTTATTTACTTTGAAAACTCAGTTCAGACTTTTTTGTCTCTGTGAATTACTGTCGAAGTTCAACTGCAGGGTGTTTTTAACAGAAGAAACTTAACAGAACATAAAAATCAGTAATAGAATAGTGTTTTTATTTCTAGCTAATATAAAAATGGTAATAACTAAAGTTAAAATCAAACTTGAACATACTGAGGAAATTAATAGAGTTAGTTTTTAAAGTCAAAACTGAGAACCGGTCTATTAATTTAACAAATAAAGGCAGTCCTAAAATACAGTATTTTTCTATGAGTGTTGTTAATCCTTCCTGCTGCTAACCGCAATGTAATTATGGTCTGAGTACTTCTGGTCTACCACAGCTCTATTTTGTACTGATAGGCAGAACCTACAATCTTAGTATATAACATGAACATGAACTTTTCAGTACTATACTTTAGGACTGCATATAACTAAATGGAAGATATATTAACTTTATATATAATCTTTCATTATTTAATAAGGAATTGCTAACAGCTGTATTTTGATCAAGACTACCTATTACACGTTATGCATACATATAAAACACTGCAATATTTATGCTGACAATTTGACTAAATGGCTTCTTTATGAGAGTTATTTGCACTTTCAGAAGTCGCCCTTAAAATTTTAGAACATGGCATTTACTCTTAAAGAACTAATAAAGTGCGATCTACTAAAATTTATTTAGAGGAATTACAGAGACAAGCTTAGGAGGAAAGCAATTATTGCCAGAAAAATGCCCAATTATCATTTTAGATAATATAAACCAGAAATAAGCCACATGTATACATACACAGAATTCTAAATGTTTCTATGATTTTATGGAAAACTGTATAACATGGTGCCAGAGATAACCAGAACTGGACAATGATTCCAAATTTCTTTTCCATCCAGAAGTAACCACCGTACAGGCAAAAGAATGACAAGAATTATTTAATTCCTATTTCCTTTACACCATTCTTTTTCAATTGCTTGTATTTAGGATTGCTAAGTGTGAAAGGAAAGGGTGGCATGGACAGTCAGCACCAAGCGCGCATCCTGTCCGTGGACGTGGTCCTTCCGCTGTGTTGCGCAGCAGAGCATGGATGGATGTGCTGGAGCTACTGCCTGGCTGAGCCCCTCTAATAGCTGCCGTGGGCAGGTGGGTCATGTGCTGTGTGATGCTAACCTCTGATACTCTTCCCAGATACTTAGGATGAAGTGTGCCCACTGCTCTGGGAGTCCACCAGGCTCAGCCCCAATCCCCCCCTTTCAACCTGCTATCAAAGCAGCAGCAAACGCACCGGCTGGTAACATGAAAGAGGTCCAGGGCACACCGCAGAGCCCCGCTGACCTTCTTCAGTTGCCTTAGAGCTACTTTTCCCTTATCCCTGACCCTCACTGCAGATACGTAATGCACCAGATAAGTAGGGCTCTAGCTCTGAGACAAATTCTCTTTTCTTGAGTAGTGTTTTTCCTCTTTCAATGCACTCAGCAACATTCTCTAGGCTGCTGCCACTTCTTATGTCTCCAGCTGTCCTAACCTGCTACACGGCGTTGCAAATAATGAGCTGTATTTCTGGAGTGCTGTGCATCTTATTAATTACCTATGTCTCGGAGCCGGAGAAAGCATTTCTCTCCTATTGGGCACAGCTGGAATTGAGGAAACTAAGATTTCAAAATGTAGTATTAAAGAGATAGTAGGAATAGGTCATCTATTGCTGCTTAAGAAATATATTTACTGGAGACACAGGTTAAGAGGCATAAGTGGACCTGGACCCTCCGGTGGTACAGCTGACCGCCTGCGTTGCCTCCTGAGCATGGAGAGCTTCTCGCCAGAGTGCACCCACAGCATAGGCAGTGATCGCTGAGGTAGCACAAAACAGTCCGGTTTGGATACTGGATGCAATCATGTTCTCTGGATTCTCATAATTTCAAAGATTATGGGTGAACTTAAACTTTGATAAGCGGAAGATGGGGAAACAGTGGTTTATCTATGCTAAGTTGTAGGAGCATGTAAGCCTGCACTAGATGCAATCTGAAGGATCTAGGAGAGATACGTTCTTGGCAAGTCATAAATCAGTGTCACTTGAGAACTCCCACCTTCAGCGCGGAAGGTCACATCCTGTCCTGTGACAGTTTAGAAGAAAAAAACAAAACCACCCCCCAAATCCAGTATCTGCTGAAATAGCGAACATTCAATTTTGCAAATTCAGTGCCAAATGTGATTTTTTGCTTGTATATTTCTTCATGTTCATTACCTAAATTATGCATCTAGAATTTATGGAAAGGATTATTCTTTCCAAAGAGCTGTCTATTAAATAATCCTTATTTATCTTAATTCTGACCTTTCTTTCATATAACATGTCATCTTAACCAACATGCAGCATACAGAATGCTGAACAGTATGAAACTAACTACAGAAAAAAAAAGGTTATTCGGAGCTCTAACTAAACTGGTTGCATCTTAAAATGGATACTTCTAAAAAACTACCTGAATAGGTTAAAGGTTAATTTCTCCTGCTTCTCTCAGCTTACATCCAGGAACTCAGATACATAGTGTTTCTCAAGAAGTACATGTTTTCCAATTCTTTGATTCAAATATATACCTATTATTTAATTCAAATACACATTTTCTTTATTCTTCACTTCAACTGAACAATCTCCCCTTCATCATAGAGAAGTATGCTATTCTTATAATTGATTTCATATTCCTAATAAGAAATTCATAGAAACACACCTTAACATTCTGAAAATGAAGCTTATAAAAAGTTGATGGTCTTATTTCCTTTTCATGTTTTTCTTTTCACGACTACTGAAAAAGATTCCTGGACTCAGCATATTAAAAACACTAAAACAGCAATTAAAGTCCTGTTTCAGCCGGTATGGATCTCTTACACAAGTCATTAGCAACCTTAATTGCTACTCATAAAATATGTGGTTCTAAAGAACCATGTTAGAGAAGCTGTGCTCACTTAGCTGAAGAGAAAATTTACATCTTCATTTATATGGGTATGAAAATACATAAATTTATATGGTAAAAAGGTATATTAAAGGACCACACCTTTGCTGATACTGTAGATAGCCTTATGTCCTTGATCTCGAATGAAAACAAAAACCAAAACCAGAAGTAATCCCTATCCCTAAATTTTAAAACAGGAAACAAATTTGCATGTCACATCTTTTTCTTAAAGAAACTTACTATCTACACATAATCACTGATATGTTTATGAGACAAGACTAAGGATGTAGACTTAAAAACAAAGCAAACATTGCCACAGATCCGAAGAGATGTTCAACTCCGTAAACAAACATCCTATTTTTGTAATATCTTTTTATTCTAATCTGCCTCAAGATGCTTTAAAATTACATCCACATGAAATAAAAGTAGTTAAGGTACTAATACAGAATATTCAATACTCAAGAAATAATAGGAAAGCCATCTTACTTGAACACTGATGCAAATTTATATTTAAATCAGTTAGTCAAACACAAACTGTCTTGAAGTCTTCCATATTTTTAAACTAGAGAAGACAAAACTTCCATTTTAAAAATCTTACGTGACAAATGAGTAACCTCAGGAAAAGCCCAGGAAGAATTCTCAGTGCTCCAATTGCTAGAGCATGAAGTCAGAGTCCTGAACTACTCTGACTATACTTTTTGCCATGTTGTTTTATGAAATATTACTACATTGCTGGTATTTGGAGATGCATACTTCTTATGCACCAAAATAAAAATCATGGCAAATAAAAATAAAAAAAGCCCAAGTGTATCACTTGCCCCTAGCTCCATGGAAAAAGAAGCAAATAAAGGAAAACAGATATAAATATCCAGAGTATAAAAAGTCACAAAGATCATAAGTCAGTCTACTGAAAAATAAAAATAAAAAAATAAACAAACCTCATCCAACATAGAACCTGTTGTACCAACTAAGACTGCAGCAATTATGGCAGAATTTCATTTCTGAAACAAATTGTCAATGAGTAAGTTATTGCATTCTATAATTTTTTCAGTAGTCAAGCAACATCAAAATATTTTTACAGCAGATTCCAACAGAAAATTTAAAATTCTGCCTCTCCATGATGTCCATATGCTACCTACTCCTCTTGGTTTGGTTTTCCTGACCGTAATTTGGCAATGCATTTTAAGCGGAACTGTTTGTACAGCTCCCAATTCATGCACATTCCCCTCTCTACAATGATTTAAATTTTAAGATTGTAGTATGACTAGCTAAAAGTTCAGAAAAAAAAAAAAAAAGGAAAAAAATCGTAACAGACCAATTGAATATAATGAACCACAGGAATAAGAAAGACTGTATAAAAATTTTATATATTTCAGACTTAAAGCAATTAGCAAGTTTTGACAAAAAGGTATTTCACACTGTAAATTGTTCTGAGGAAAATCTCATCTTGTTTTAGAGAAAGCATATATTAAGGATTGCCAATGCAGTATTTGCCTGTATATGTAACTTAAGTAGTACTGTCTGAGATAACTAATTTTTACATCCAATCATATATGTCCCATTGCAGTGGCTACTTAAACTAGTATATTTTTAGAAGTGAAAAAAAAAATACTTCCTAAACATAATTCAAATTACTTAAAGAGGTCGTTTCCATAATGTCGTTCAATTACCCACACCACACAAAGCCATGTATATGTGTTTTGCTCTGAATAATAAATGTTTCCTACTTGCCGTGTCAAAATCCACAAAGCCTTTGTGCACCTCTGACGGATTTAAGGGCATCGACACAGAGAATCAACAACTTGATGTTGGAAGAGAAGAACTAAACCACCTTCATGAAGATAACGCAGTTAAAGGAAAGGACAAGTGAAGAATCTGCCCAAAGTCCTATGTCTCTACATTGGTTGAGAATCTGATAACGAAAATTTCCAAGTTAACCTGAAAAGCCTCACAAAAATCAATAACAACTAATCCCAAAGTCCCTTCAACTCTCAGGAGAACACCACTGTTCACATTAAAAAATCGTTAAAGCTTCCTTGGTGAGCAAAGCACACAGACACAAGACAAGAGATCATGCAAGATGCACAGGTTCTCTCAACCAACATCCCCCCCCCAACTCTACTATCCATCTATTCCTTGATGCCTTACTAGAAAAATATAGGAAATTGTATGTCCTTTGTACCTCCTAGAAGAAATGATGCTTCAGCTGGTGAGAGGTTATGAAAGTGCTTCCATGGACAATAAAACTGAAGCATTAACTCAAATTAACACAATATAGTTCAACTGTAGACTATATGCTAAAAGATAAAAATATTCTAGAACAGAATAAATTCTGTGCAAGAAACATGATTAACAAAGGTGCTCAAGACATCTTTCAGTCTATTCGGGGACAACCAGAAACCCAAATCAGGATTAATCTTACTGTATCGCACAGTAGCACAAATTCATCAAGCTTTGTCAGAAAATATATATTGCTTTTTACCTCCTGGTATTTTACATAGAAGGTTCTTCAATTTATCTAATGGTTTACAAAACAAAGTGGATCATTTTATATAGTTTTGGACTTTCACCAAAATTTTATTATGACTTAATTCTTTACCCTCATTACAAAGCAATCTAAATGAGTTCTGGAAGATAATCATAGGCTCTTTCAAGCTTTGTTTTTCAAAATTAAATAAGCTACATTCTTTTAATACTCTCTTTTACAGCCAGTTCTCCATTTCACAATCTACTGTTGCTGTTAATCATAATTCTAAAGGGATTACATAATATCCAAACACGTAATTCTCATGAAAGTCCCAGAGAGATGTAATTTTTTAACAGCATATAAGCAAAGAATGTATCATTGGGATTCTAAATCAAGTACATGGAAGCCCTAAGGTATGTACAAATATTCCAAGGACCTAGGATCCTAAGAGAATTACAATTCTAACCCATTTTATTTGTGTAATATTTAATGGTCTTTCTTACATACCACTATACTGATAAAACCAGAAATCTACAGCTTTGGCCATCCAGAATTTAAGATCAAATTTCTATATAGGATAATGAACACCTCAACTTCCATGGAAAATACGAGTTTGCAAACCAGTGGCTGAATGCATCGTTTATTCTTTTCTTATCTCCAAAGGAACAGCCTCGAGACACAAACAGGAGAGAAGAACTGAATGTCTTTTCAGTGCAGTGGGTGACAATGGGCTGGGTTAATCTTTTCCGACTGCTGATTTTTAAGATTTCCAAGACTAAAGCCCTTAAAGCACTTAGGCCATAAGTACCTTTTTTTGGTAATGCTAGTTCATATGTTTAAGGAAATAAACGTTTACACTGTAAAATTTCACAAAAATCTGCACGTGGAAAGCAGTGGCCACTGTCATGGAATCTAAACCCAACAGAGCGGTCTGACAATTGCAAAGCAGCTCCAGATCGGTCATCAAAGATCAAGCGAGTTAAAATCCTGACTTTCCACAATGTAAGGACAAATCTGACTGAAAACATGGAAAATGAATACATAGAGAGAAATAGTGTTTTCATAACAATTATTTTAGCATGTGATAGATGCTAGTATTAAAGAAACTAAGTATTAACAATAGTTTGCATTATTTCTCCCAGGTGTAGGGTACTCACACTCATATGGTTTTGTAAAGATTACAGATTACATTAAGAAAAGGTGTGTGGGTCTTGTGGCCTTCAGAGACTGAGAGAAAAGCCTCGAAAAATCTTCCTGAAGTGACTATTTAAAGATTCAGAACCACATATAAACCAAATAGGTTTTAAGGAAAACATTACACTCAAACTGATTTTCTTCGGAGAACTGGGTTTTTGACAAAATTATTTCTTTTATAAAACCATACCTTGTGAATAAAATGCCATTTGTTTAAATAAATGAACACAATCAAAAGGTGTTTAAGGGTTTGGCCAAAAATGTAGTAACATTTCCAGTGGAAAAATAATTCAGTGATGCATTATGAGGTATAATGTAAGCGTTTGATAGGCTGATTTGCCCGCAGTGACTGCATCTCTCATCTGGTCCTCAGCAGGCAGAAAAGAGGAGGAATTCCTGTATTTATCACCATAATCTCCAAGAGAGAAAACTATAGCACAGCTTGGAAGATGTCGTCTTTTCTCACAGAAGAGAATAAAGACATCAACTACATGAAATATAACTTTCAGAGGTATATTACTGCTGGCAATCTCGGTTTGCTTTAGCAGTCTTTCCTACAAGCTGGCAGTTCAGAGGCAGCTCCATGCTATGCTCTGTCATCTTTTCTCCAGGACGGCAATCTTTAAGAAAGGATGTGGTAGAAAACAACAGCTGTTAAGGATTTCAGGTGTCCCTGATTAACCTGTTGTCCTATGCAGAACAGCACCAGAAACTAAGCACATGGATGAAAACTGGGATAAAAAAAAAAAAATTAACATAAAGCTTTAGAGAATCAGTTCCTGAGGACTGGATGCAACCACCGATCTCCACTCAGCTAACAACAAGTAAACACTGCTGTGCAGAAAACAAATTAGGATGGGATAAATGGGGACTTACTATATTTGCAAAGGGATGCCTAATGCAAAAAAACACTACAGAGAACAAACAAGTTGTAATCTGTAAAGATCTAGATCTTTACGACAACTGAAAGAGGCTACAATGCTAACAGTAAATCTGCAATAACGCTATTTCTTGAGGAATTTTAAATCCAATTTGTTTACAAGTAGATGACAAACAATAGGCATTTTAATTGTTGTTATTTTTACTGTCTTGCAGTTGCAATGAGACAATTTTGTTGTAAGATAGCAAAATCTACATGCACCAGTACTTAAGAATCCAAAGGAGAGAACATAAGATTGAAAGAAAGAAAATTAATCCTCCTCCATCTGCTTGTCTCAAAGAAAGGCATATGTCACTTCATCCTATTATTCAGCTCATACTCCGAAAGCTTTTAGTTTCTCTTTGTTCTCTTATCAGTAGTTTTGATTGAGTTTGGTAGTCAAGTGTACAGGCTCCTGTGATTTTAGTCTTCTCCAGGGTTACACACTGATAAGGCCAATAATTGACATTGTTATGCAGCAGTTTCTGCTGAAGAAATAAACATGGAAAGAAAACAGTTTTCTTTGTAGAGAGATGTCTCCAGTGACAGCTGAGAATTACTAACTAAATGGAAGCCCTGCCAGTGCATTTAGTTTAGCAGGTCACTTAAATTGCTCAGGAAGAACAAGAGTTTTTTTCTTTGTTCATGAAAATCCTTTTTACATTGAAATGGAGAAAAGACAGAGATCCTTTTGTTGTATTTACTGAGAATACACAAGAACATTGGTTGATGAGAGAAAAATACCTTATAGTAATCAGAAAGCACTTTTTTTCCCTGGAAACTTATAGGACAATAAAACTCTGATTTTCATTTTGTGGAAGATTTGATTTAAAACTTGGATATTAACAGCATCTCTGTAAAATACAAGCTATAAAGCAAGGTTTACAGGAAATTTCTCCAGATTATACACAACCTGCATCACATCCTTCACTTCCTTTAGCAGGAGTCAGACCAAACACAACTCTTGAGAACACATGCAGATAAGAGGGCACCCTGGTTTTGCAAGGTGTTCCTCCCAGCCTAAAAAATGCATTGCTGGACCTGAATGGGTTTTTGTCTCAGCATTCTTAAAACAGAAAACATACATATACTTCCTGTTACTTGAGGCTTCCAAGATAAAGAAAGACACAATTTACTGGCAGAACAAAATGAACCCATTTCTATAATTCACTTATGTTATTGCACGTGGTGACAAAAAAAAAAAAAAAGAAAAAAGAAAAAAAGCAGTGACTATTCATCCACTACTGAAGTCTTTTTAAACAAATAGTACTTTTTCTCTGCTACTAGGCTTTACACAGATCCACAATTTTAGACTTATATTTTACAATGGCAATGTGGTTCTAATGTTGTGTGCTTCATAGTAAGGATAACTACAAATCAAAATGTTTAAGAGGTAATTGTGTGAAGGCAGAAACACTATACATGTTTTAGAAATGAAGACTGCCATTTCAAAATTGTACTCTCAGGCCAATTAATTGTCTGATCATCTCAACAACTGTGAGAATTTCTGCTGTACTCTGTATCTATACACAATAGCAAGAGTATACATCAGTGGGAGTATTATTTGTTAGATACAGAACACAAATTTTGGGCTGACTCCTTGAGTTGTAGATGTTAAAGCCAGGAAAGATCATTACTTATCTTGGTCTGACCTCTTGTGTAGATAACAGGAACTAAACCCAAACCCGTTTCTCTTTCAGGAAAAACATTTGCTATAGAAATTATATAGAAGTTAAGAAAAGCCTTTGAATAGCACTCTCAAGTGTACAACAATGCCTACCCATGAAGAGAACAAACCCATCACTAAGAAGAGTTCTGACAAGCTCTAAGTGGTAGATACACTAACAAAAAGTAATTGAGTATTCAAAATCTTCATGGAAGCAAAAAAAAAAAAATATCTAAGCTTATCCAAATAGCTAAAAATATCCATAATCATTTTAATTGGAATTAATTTCTTTCTGAAAAGCAAACATAAATAAAGGTCATCAAATGTCAGATTCTGTCATTACAATTTCTAATTTATGACCTACACTGTATCACTTATTGGTAAGTGATCATGCAGCCACAAGGGAAATGATAACATGCTCAGCAAGACTGAAATAGGACAAGACAGCATCCTTGCAGCCCCAGTGAACCATGAAGTCAGTCTACTTACGATGACTGGAACAGCTCCAACCCTAATGCTACCTCATTTACTTTCTAACATTCTGTTGAGATAGCAAAAGTTGCAGCACAGATTTGGAAAGCCACAACAGTCCTCTGCTGATTCATGCTGTTAAATCATGCTGTTATTACATTATATTTATGCTGCTATCACACTACTTTATGATGGGAGACTTCATTACGGTCAGAGCCAGAGCAGATGATGAACTACGTGTCAAGAAGAAACAACACTTGCTTGCCCACATTAAAATACATAAAGTCTATACATCAGGTGAAATTAATTCTAGTGATAAAGAAGCATTACAAGTTTCAGATACAGTCACACAGAACTCTATTTCAATGATTATACAAACATACAGGCATGTTTTGCCAAGTGAAAGATTTAGCTGTTAATCACGAGGATGGCAGTTGAGACTTGCAAGAGTTCTTATTTTTCTTTGACCCAAAGAATTTGTGTTCATCTGTGCATGTTCTTTATGTCTTCAGGGGAAGATTTTCAGATAAAGTGCAAAAATAAGGTTTACATTACGTGCATGATTTTCACACATGTATCTACCTAAAGGGTGCAATAAACTGGGATATTTTCCAATCTGTTCAATTTTGTGATATCCACTGAATTGTTTAACGTATTTTTAGGTCAGGGCACTTTTTCCTTAAATTAAATCTATATTTGTTCTGTGTTTAGTTCTCTCCCCATTAAGTTTGCAGAATTGTACATTACAAAATAAATGTTAAAACACCTTCCAACTTCATGTTTCCAGCATTAGCCACTTTCTCTTGGTCAACCTTCTCAATTCTGTTGGTATTCACCACAGCACTTCTGGCTGAATTAGTTTCAGCAGAATTTATTGACACACTGATAACCTGGCATTGCTTTTCTACAGTACATGTCATCTATTATTTAGATATTTTTATCCTAAGGCTCAAGTTGTTACAACAGGCAACTTTACCGAAGACAAAATATGATAATTCTGCTATTAAGACAAACTCAATGTTTACTCTGAGAAAAAAATAATTATGATTAAACTATTCAAAATACAGCACAATCATAATGTAGCAAAAATGAAATCTGGACTGGTAAGAACATCCAATGGAATTTGCGAGAATGAAAATGCCCTCCAGTTCCAAGAATTGCACTGTTCTGTTAAACAGGTGATAGTTCAAACATCATGGAAAGATACACATAGAATCATAGAATGGTTAGAGTTGGAAGGGACCTTAAAGATCATCAAGTTCCAAACCCCCTGCCATGGGCAGGGACACCTCTCCCTAGAGCAAGTTGCTCAAAGCCCCATCCAACCTGGCCTTAAACACTTCCAGGGATGGGGCATCAACAACTTCCCTGGGCAACCTGTTCCAGTGCCTCACCACCCTCACAGGAAAGAACTTCTTCCTAATATCTAATCTAAATCTCCCCTCTTCCAATTTAAAACCATTACCCCTCGTCCTGTCACTAGACTTCCTGACAAAGAGTTCCTCTCCAGCTCTCCTGTAGCTCCCTTCAGATACTGGNGTCCCAGGTGTAGGACTCTGCACTTGGCTTGGTTGAACTTCATTCCATTTGCATTAGCCCACCTCTCAAGCCTGTCCAGGTCCCTCTGGATGGCATCCCTTCCCTCCAGCGTGCCAACCGCGCCACCGAGCTTGATGTCATTGGCAAACTTGCTGAGGGTGCACTCTATCCCGCTGTCCATGTCCCCAACAAAGATGTTAAATAGTACTGGTCCCAGTACTGACCCTTGTGGGACACCACTCGTCACTGGCCGCCACATGGCCGCCACATGTGTTGTTTCAATGCACAAATCACAGTTGGAAGGTATATAGATGAATATATCAAAAAGCACAGTTGTTCTTTTTCCTAGACAGGTATCACAAACAGCCTTTTCTGCTTTGGATGTTTTTGATTGGATTTTTTTTTTTTCCAGTTGGCTAGCTCTTTAACATGAACTGAGAGATTCAGTATCTTTGAAGTTTTGATAGTCCTAAAAGTTCTGGTTGTAATTTTATTTTCTGTTGGCAGAAAGTCTTATTTGGCTTTGGTACTCACTTAAGATCAGCTAAAATCAGTATATCAAGAACTAATCAGCACTTTTTAAAAACAGGGATGATATCAGAATATGGATGCAAAAACCTCAGCTGAGCTTTTTCACCTCATTTTCTGTCAAGGTCTTATTAGGCAGTATTAACAATGATATGTGTTAGTCTGAACTATGAAGTGGAAGGAGTAAAACATTCACATCTTGGTAACGCGCTCTGCAAATTATATTCGAATTGCTCTGCCTATAAGCAAAATATTTTTTGGTTTTGTAGTCTATTTATTGAACTTACTTTTTATTGATTTTTAATGTGCCCGTGTGACTGCGCTTTGAAAACAAGCATGATTGCATTTATGTAACAGCAGCATTCCTCTGGATCCCTGAGGTTCTGTTCAAAATATTCAAAAGACTATGCCTTCTTTCTCTCTGCGTACGATTTAACTCTTTGACAGTAGCATTTAATGAAAATGGCGAGTTGAATTTGTCAAATTACTCAACTGAAGCCAAAAATGAATTATTACTCTGGTTCAATTAAAGCCACCCAAGACCTGGAGGATTATCAAGAAACTACTTTATGGGTAAAAAAAAAAAATCAGTCCTTAATCTTGCATTTTTCCCAAAGGCTTATTATACAAATTATATTCTTCATACCTGTTGTATATTATGTATATACTTTTCATCACATTCCTTTTTTCTAGAATACATGAAACAGAATTCTGTTTCAATTATGGCTTGAAACGTGATTTTTAGATGCAATCAGAACTACTTAACCATTTCAGATTCGCACTGAAATCTAATTACCAAATTGAAAATCATAATTTTAAAATTCTAGCAAAATTTATTTAAATAAGATTATTGACACAATGACTAGATTTGTTAGAGACTGTCATGAGTCCTCTGTCCCTAAACAGCTTTATTTTCCTCTTCATGTGATTATCTCTTAAAGAGTTGGGGGGGAAAAAGTTTCCTATCAACCTGATTTTGATTAAGCTGGTGATTTATGAGTTCTGACCAATACTGCATTTTCAATTTCAGAATATACAGACTTGGAAAAAACATGTCCAACTACTGCTCTTCACCTCAGTAAAACATGGTTATCCATCGTTAAATATCTTATGCGTGGACACTTTAGGAACTCAGATTATATGGAACCAAAATCTAGAGTTTCTATGGCAATGTTCATAAAGAAACCTCCTTTAAAATGACAATGATTATACTACATTCTGTTTAGGCCAGTCCCATTTACTTTGAAAGTTGTATGTGCTATTCATTTTGTTGCTGCATCTGGGCCTATTTATTTGGTGTCAGTTCATTCTGCAAGGACAACCTTCAACAAAACAATCAGGTAAGGGACAAAGCCATATTAAACATTTTCCGGCAATTAAAACAACAACATCAACAAAAACAATAGAGAAAAAAACCACTTCATCTAGTACAAATTTCACCAAGCAAATTCCATTAAAAAATTGAGAATTAATTCCTGGGGCAAATAGAAAAAGCTGACCAATGTCACAGTAAGGTTAATGGGATCAATCTAATCACATTTGAAATACGCAATTTTCTAGGAGTATAATGAAATAAAGATTTTGGTAAACTGCAGATATGTATCACTAGGTAGTCAGCTTTAGAAAACTGAAGTGTTAGGAACTACAAAGTTTTATGGTATCCAGTGTTTGAGAAAGAAATTATTACTATGCCATGGTTACTAGAATGATCTCTAAAGTTTTACACGCAGGTAACTCTCCATGTCTTATTTTATGCAATACTTTATATTTCCTTTTTTAAGAAACTCTGATACTGGAGAGACTACTATGGTTGATAGCTATAATACTAAATTCCTTAAACTCAAATAATAATAAAAAAATAGAGCTGCACACAAAGTAGGAGGGCTTGGGACTCTTGCAGTCAAATAACTGCCCTGAAGAATTAATATATGCTAAAGAAACATATTTTTTGCAGAAAAACGTTCAGAATTTAAAGGTATCTTTCAAGCAATACAAACTGTATAAACGTTATAATTTTTCTCCACACAACAGCACATTTTAGAATTGGAATTATGTTCAATATCTCCTTCCCTCTGTTCAGCAGTCTCCACTGGATTTGCTTCCAGATACATAAGAGCTTCCCTCTGTCCTCCTGACTGACAATGTCTCTGGTAGGTCAGTACAGGAAATGATATTTGGGTTTGCAAAGAGACAGCCAAACCTTCAAAGAAGTCTTCCAAGAATCTTCAATATTCAGACCACTAAATGTAGGCATTTCACAGATTAATTCTAATTTCTGCCAATGCCACGATCCTTTGTAATTAATAGAATGAAATACACATTTGCAGAGGGCAGGGTGAAATCAAAAGTGACTGATTCACACTGATGTCTTTCCACTGATTACAAATGTAATTTAAAGTTACCTTCTTTCTAATTTAGACCTGGTTCATAGGATTGGTTTTATTTCATTAAACCTTAAGCCTAACTACATAATGTAACTCATTTTCAATCTAACTGGTCTCTGTAACATGAATCGTACCTACATATAATATTTGTACTGAACCATGCACCTGGTTAACATATTTTTTTTTTTGTTACTTAAAAGATTAATATTTGAAAAATAAGGAGGACAAATATTAGCTAATGTCAGATATAATTGATTTAGCAAGTACAAATGACTGCCAATTTTGTCATGTAGTTGCTTTGTTCTTTTTGAAGAACACAGAAAAACATTATAGTTACGACACAGTCCTACTAATATATAGTATTACAACCTCAGCTGTCAAAAGCACTACATCTGTTGTCAAAGATTTTCTTCTGCGTGACAGAAGGGGTAGAAGTTAATGAATTCCTGTATATTGCACATGAAATCCAAGCATAAAATGCAGTTCCAGCACTCATGTTCACACTTTTTAATTTGATGCATAATCTAAAATTGCAACATATTCCCTATCACCAAAGTAAACTATTCAAATAGTAACTCAATTTGGAACTAACTGATGAAATGCCATTTTTCCAATGGCAGGAACACTTACACAGAGGTAAGAGTATTCAGGATTATACATTGTTATACCCTTTCTTAAGATTTCTTTATATAGCAAACAAAACCAGATGTATTACACACTCACAGTTGTGTGTAATGAGTCAAAATATGTCTCTAAATTATTCTGATGAGTGATATAATATTTCTTAAGACTTTTGCTCTTCAGGCATACCCTCACCTACCTGCAGGAAAAGGTAACTGGCAATCACTGGAAAAAAATTATCTGTGTTATTCTTACCTCTTACACATTTCCTCTAAAACAGTCACCACAGCTTTTATAGCGATGTGGCTTGTTCCCTTTTAGATGTTTTCAACTATTGCACTGGGGAAGAAGGAACTTCCTACTATGTCCCAATTCTTTGATTTTCAGATTATAGAACTCCTGAGTAATAAATGGCTTGTTAAAAGCCGTATGCTTTTGAAATTACACTTGAAACAAGTTAAGAGTAAAAAGCAATATAAAGTTACTAAATTTCAACACTCATAATACAGTTACAAATATTTATAAAGGTTGAAGAAAATTAAGAAAATACATTTATTCTACTTATATCAATATCCAAACCTGAAAACCCCGTCATGATTCTTATAATCAAGGTTTTGTTTATCTACTTTTAATGCTGCATTCCCAAGATGAGAATTCCTACTCATACAGTATGCTGGCCTCCTTCAGTGGGGATTTTGAAGATTTCCTTCTCTTTTGGCAATCCTATTTCAGTATAAATGATTTTTTTTCAAAACAATATTCTTTAGAGTAGAAGATGGATCTATTAAAAACTAGACAGATCTCCCAAGGTAAGTCATGGTTGCAGTAATTCGGTATTTATCTCTTTCCATAAGCAGCTAAATCTACTACCCAAGGACTTCTATTTTTGCTTAATTGCTTTGGAGAGAGCCAGGTTTAGTTTTCACTGACTCCTGTGATCTATCTGATAATATTAAACTAGTTCATAGCATAGTTTTGGCAGCAAATATATATATTCATGCTACTTGCAATTCAGTATAATTGTACTATAACTTGCAATGTTACTATGTGTAACTGTTCCAAATATTTTGAGGAGTAACTACAACTTCTGAGAGGGGGAGGTAGAAAGAGGGCAACAAACAGATATGCAGATTTCATATTAAGATACAGAACAAAAAACTTATCTGTAGGACTGGTGGTAAGTTAAACATTATTTTTTAAAAGTCACACATGACTAATATACTATTACTATGAACTTTTGGCCTATAAACTCAAAAGAAAAAGGTGTGAATTTAGGTATAAAAATATGCACATTGCTAGTTGAATAAAATATAAATGAAAAATAGGCATGGTGTTGTTTCTTTCTTTGTTGGGAGGTTTTTATACTCTTTCTATTCTCAGTTTTGCACACTTAACACCAAGCTTTTGAGGAAAAACAATGCATAAAATAGGAAAAATAGGTCTGCAGTCTCATCAGAAGAAAAAGGATCACAGAAGCCACACTGAAGCTTAAGAGATAAGAAAGGGTAGTGCTAGCAGTTTTATTTCCTTTTTCATGCTTCTTATACCATTTTTAGCATACTATATAAACAGGGTGGAATCTTCCAGTAACTTTCCAGACAGAGGACAACTCCTCCTCTTACTACAAGGCAAGAACCACAAGTTTCTCAAAGTTCAAAGAAGGACGGCATATAGTCCATCCATTATATTTTAGTTTAATATTAAAATTTTGTGATAATAATTTATGTGGGACAAAACTTTTCAGTCTCTATGATAAAATGTCTCTGCATGTAATTTACAATATACTCATATTTGGAGATCAAGTTAAGATATTCATGATAATCAAAAGATGCAGAAGCTTTTGATAAGTTGAGTAGGCTTGTTAAAAGAGCAGTTAAATTGAGACTGCAGTAACTGAAGTCAGGACTAATGGACACCTCACATTTTTCTGCCTGTAAAACTGTATCGAGATACAACTTTTAATCACCTAATTCTCTGTTGATTAAGCTCTTTGCATGCAAAAATAGCAACAGTTATTTTATTATTTTAAGTTGGCTCTTTTGAATATAAATGATTTAACAGTGCTAACTCCCAGTAGTCTAATACCAGTACTGGGAGATTGAGAGGCCATCTCTTTAGACTGCTAGTTATGATGCTCCAAGGCTAATACAGCAGAGCTTCCACTTCCTTGCAGCACATGACAATGTAGTGAATGTCTTTTCCAAAAGTGACCACAGCAGGGAAGAAAATCACAGTAAGGTTAGTAGCTAGTTTCTTTAAAATTTGAATTATTTCCACGTTCACAGTCCTCAATTCTTTACAGGTTTTGGTACATTCACAGAAAAGACCCTGTTGGTTTCCATACATAGAAGGAGAGTGTGCGGTCCAGAACCATAAAACTTGCAGAGGGGCAAACACTCCTCTGTTCAGAAAAGTAATTAATTCAGAAACTTTACTTTTTTCTTTTTTTTTTTTTAATTGAAAATCATTTATTATTACTGCAGTAGCAATGGGAACTAAATTTCTGCCACCAAGAAGCTAAATTAAAATTCCATTTATTAGTTCTGCTTCATATCATATGAAAAGTCCTGTACTTTAACACAGAAAAAGCAACTGTTTAAAAACTCACGTCATAAACTAGGAACAAGATCACAAAAGATTAGGGCAACCCATATTACTGTAGTTTAGCATAAAAACTTGGTATAAAATCCCATTTCTGATGTATCAAGTTTCTATAGTAGATAATCACTAGAAAGGATACTCACGTTAGACTTTTTAAACTAAAGCTTGTTACTCATGCAGACAGCAGTAAGAATTGAAGTTGTCTTCCAAGCATCTTGTGATTAAGTCACCTCTGCAACCATCTACTAATCCCATTTTTAGGGTGTAAAATTACATTTAACTTGAGTAGCTATAGCAAATGCACACTCTGTCAAGTGCATAGAATCTGAGCTGTCTTTCTTTAAATCCTTCTCTTTCAAGTAATTTTAGCTTGCATACAAGAACTTACTTTAATAGAAGCATAAGTTCATGTGAAAAGTGAAATAAAAAAAATATATCTGTAATAAATGTAACAGTCTGATAAATGTTTCTGATTAACACAAGCTACAGATTCCTTTGTGACCATACACAAAGTCTGTTATATTGTAATGAAGAAAACTGTCAGACATGTCCAAGAATGAAATAAGGAGACAATATGAATATTACCTATACATTCTTAGAAATCATTCCTAGGGAATAAAATCAAGCATTTTCAATAACTCATTGCTTTTAAACTGTGCTGGCTATTTCAGACTTTCATGTTGAATACTAATATCACTTAATATAGGTGTCAAATCCTCTGCAAGAAAAATAATCTGCCTTTCACTTTTTTTTTAAATTTGACATCAGGCTTGAAGTAATAGAAGCCAGTAGCCTGTAGATGTCAAGGGTTCACTCATAAAAACCAAGTATTATTCCTGTATTTCAGGGAAAACATGAAGCTTCAGGAACTTTGGAATCTCGAAGGCAGAAAACAGACCACAGGTACAAACAATGGTTTTCACACCCCAAAAATGCTGACAAATGTGAAGAAGACCAAAAGGCCAAGCTCGTGCTAAATAAGACTTGAAATATCAAAAGTGTATTCTTACTATAAATCAGAAGTTATTAACCTGGGTCTTCTCCACTGTGAAAGAAGGGAGCAAAGTATTCAAGTGAGCTGAGATTTAAGAATAGTGGTAGGTAGTAGTGAATCTTCTAGTCCTGTCTTGATTCTAACTGTGATTATTAAAGTGGGAAGGAAAGGCAAAACAAACCAGAGGAGTTGACAGTGCTCGCTCTGTCACAAAGCTTAAGATGCACTTCAGAGTTACCCTGTATCTGACTCCTTCAAATCAAGCACTGGGAAATGCTTCACTATCCTCTGAAACAGGCACCCATCTTAACACTAACATACACAAAACCTAATATTTAATCTAAGAATAAACCTGACAACAAATTCATAAGGCATAAACATTTACACAAGTAATAACGAAGATCATGGAGATTTTATTGATCATATGACGTAGGAAGGTGGGTGGTTCACATTATTATTTGAACTAATACCAGCTCGTACTACTATCACCATAATGAAACATCTGAAAAAATCAAGAGCATTTATCTAAATTTCAATAATGTGCACACATTCACTTTGGTATTTATATAAAATAATGAATAAAGAATCATTATTTTAAAGATTATATGAATCAGAAAAAAGGACAGTCACTACCCAAAAGATATGTCTCAAGTATAAAACCAGAGATAACAAATCCACAGAAAAGTAAAAAGAAGCAACACAAAACCAGTCAACGTGACTCTAAGTGCTATGAACAGAATCAAGCCTACCTGTCAAATCTATTCCGGGTATTGCAGAAAAACAGATCTTACATAAGGATTTAGAGGAAAGTAACTGAGGATCTGCATTAGATGCTCCATTTCAGTAAGACGGTCAACCTGGGAGATAACACAGATACCTTCTTGCAAGCTCAAGTGTGTGATGAGGCTGTCACCACTGGCTGATAAACTGGCAGTCAGCATCTCAACACTGAATATGAGATGACATGTAAGGTGCTGGTATTAGTCCATTCAAGGCCTTGAAAGAGAAAGTGTCTAAGTTTTCCTTGGTGCTATAAAGGAAAGTGAGCTAAAGAAGCAGCAAAGCACGAAAAAATGATGGACTGAAAAATGATCTTTACGGCTTCTTTGCAGTCTGGGTGAATATAAATGAAGCAAAAATGCATTTGTCAAAGCCAAAGAAAAGGACATTGCCGTAATAAAGATGTGAGCTGATGACAGCATGGGAGAAAATGTCTGTTAGACAGACAGAAAAGCCTGTACTTTAGAATCATGAAGAAAAAAATCTGCAAGACAGATTCCTTACCACAATATATTGAATACATTTTTATAGCTCAGCTATGTCAACAAAATGATAACTTACTTAAACTGGAAATTTCAACTAAATCTGTAGTATCTAACAGTTAAACCCGTATCAGTCCAACCTTACTATTAGCTAATACTCAGTTTGACAGCTGAATCTAGTCCCTGAAGTCTTGTTTCCTTACAAATCTTTCAGATATCCTGTACACAACACCATTAAATTCAACAGCCACATTTTCTATTAGTGTTTTAATTACACATACGCCACAAATCTTTCTTGAATATTTTATCACTTAACAGCATCAACCATTCACATTTCTCTAGAATTCAGGAGAATTTTTGGGATTACGGCTATAGTTAGGAAAATGAATAACAAGTCAAAGTCTAAGATCTGATGATGAATAGAAAAGTCTTCATTACTTGGACCTTTAATTACTTAAGCTTAGATAGGAGAAATTAATTTCAAATGTTGCATTCACACCACAAGTCATATCTTATCACACTGAAAAAAACCTGTATATTTACCTACATTAAACCTAAGGCTTTTTTCTTTTAATCTGTCACTAGTACGGAACAAGTGAATTATCACACAACATTTATACATTATAACAGAAACATCATTTGATTCTAATAAAGCATTGCATTAGTTACAAAGTAAAATCTGAGCCAGGACTAAAAGGTATTTCATTTACTGTCTGTTCATTGTGTTCTCTGTTCCGCAACAGAGTAAAAGTAAAAACTGCTAATCTGAGGTATGAACAAAGCTACAGAGCTACCCAAACTAGCTTTCTGCACCTGTGTTTGTGGAGCATCCTATGTAGGTAAAGTGGACTCTCTCTTGAAGTGAGAGCCATGAGAGAATAACAAGCTCTAACTATAACTAAACCACTACCGTTCTTGCCAATACTATTAACCTCTGTATTATGCATAGGCATGAAATATTTAAAATGTCTACCTGAAAACATATTGATATAGTTTCATTGTTATCAAAATGTAACCCTGGGAAATCTGAAAATGGCATATAATAATTTTTGCCCTCATGAGATAACATTGCATCTCATAGCTCATTGCACCAAACAGGTTTCAAAACGGGAGAAAGCTTACTAGAAAGGTTACTGATACAGAATCAC
>VXBW01005789.1:0-34937 GCA_013400375.1 Thinocorus orbignyianus | reverse complement strand
CCTCTTCCTCAGACTGAACAACCCCAGCTCCCTCAGCCTCTGATACCTTTATTAAGCAGTAAAAAAATGTAAGCAACCATAAACTCCTAGTAAAACAAAAACAGTTGACATTTCCCCCCTCCCCAGCTTCCTAAAATCAAATGTTTTCTCTTGGGACGCCACAGATTGAAATAGTTTTCTTTCATGTTCCAGTGTGCTGCATTTTACAGTAGTCAGACAAGCACAATTTATAAGGACGTGAATGGACAAGTGGTACGGAATAATCTGTGGCAAGTCAAGAAGTCCTGGGTTTCCTAAAGCAGAAACATGGGACATCTTCTACAAATAACATTGTAAACTGCTCTAGATTTACATACAAAGCATCACCTTTCTCCTCACTTCTCTGTTGCTAAAACTTACATTAACTTGCAAATCACACGATTTAGGGGAGGCTTTGATTGATATCATATACTTGCCCAAATAGATGACAGTGAGAACAATAACTTAGTTAGATTAGAACAAAGACAACTTCCATTATGACTTACCATCTTACAGTGGGAAAATTTTATTACATTCTTTCAAACATGAAAAATACAGGATTAGCATCGACCCAATTTTATGTGCCTGTGTTACACATTTTTAGATATATATATATATATATGTTATTTTATTACAATTAAGGAGAGACTCCCCTTAGCCCTGTCATGTGCAGAAAAACAAACACAACACACGCTATGTTCAAGAGAAATGAGTGGATGCATGTTCTGAAGATTCTTGCTACAGTTTACAGAACAAAAAATTTCAGTACAAAATGTACTATCACTATGACTTCCCAATAATGTGAATTCAGTGCAGTCAGAGTACTCCAATAGCACATATTGAACTTTACAATTTTCCAGTGTAGTTTAAATGCCTATAACTTGAGCTCCTACTTTGAAGATTGGGCAGTGGTCTACAGCTATTATTAACAAAGCAGAAGAATAATGGATTCTATTCTTGCCTGTGGGAGAGGAAGTATCATTTGGAAAATTGATAACACTTTAGTTTAGCCATTTTAAAAGGTCATGTTACACAATAAAGAAGACCAAGCCTTTTAGTAATAACATACGATAGTGGTAAAGTTAGCACTAGTCTACACATCCTCAAAATTACTAATTGCATTTCTATGTTGTAAGCAAGCTAGAAGTCTGATAAATGTCTTCTACTAGGTTCATGATTTATGTAGTCTAGTTAACATAGCCCATAAAGAAATTAAATCATAAGGAAATAGCTTAATTATTAAATAAGTAAACAAATCTGCATATATAGAGAGAACAAAACACATATTCATACCTTGGGATTATTATTTACTTTAAACATGGTAGTAATAGATTCAGTAGAGAGGGGAAAATTATGAACTTTGGTGCAGGAAATCAATAGGAAAAATTTGATAGGAAGGATTAACAGTGAACAATTGCAGTTGGGAGGCATAGCTGCCAACATTAAAGTTGTTTTTGACAAAATACCATAAATTGAGAAAATCTGACAGTGTTAGCAGGTAGTATAAATTAAAGTTGTTATGTTGTGCCCTTAGGCCTTTATTTATTGCAAAGATAGGCAATGACAGTTAAAGTGCTCTGCATAAATCGTTTTATGAAGAAAGATAAAATAAATGGAAGCGATACACAGATTTACACAATGGTTCATTTGTTCAGGGCAACAGAGTTCAGTTGGATGGAGAGAAAACTAGCTGGTAACAGGTCATTTCCCAGAGGCAGCCAACGGTGGGGGCTTTGCAGCATGGTTTGTTTACAGTCAGCTTGTAAACAGGACTTTAAGGCCTTTCAGGCACTGCATGTGTATCATGAGGTAAAATTCAATATAAAATATTTCTATGGAAGTGAACTGTCACCAGTTCACAAACATAACTGAACTTCTACAGAGGTATGCAAATGTATGCCTATTCACCATGCTCAAATTCCATTCCAAACAACTCCCTGACACACTCTGCTGGAAAAATGTAAGATTTTGAGATGTGGGGACCTGGAGTAAGTGCTCTTACAGTCCTTTTATTTCTTACTGAAAAACAGGGTTCTTATTATAAAAAGCTGCTTGCTTAGCTTCTTTGAAAGAATGAATATTAACTTCTTAAGAGTGCGCTGCTATATTACACAGACGGGAAATTATAAAGAAATAACCCCAGTGATGTATTTAGGATTAAAAAAAAGAATCCAAGCACCTTTTCAGGAAATCTCTTTCTGAAATTCCAAGCCTCTATTTGTAACAGTATCTCCAGAAATCATCTTCTCAAAGTCTGTCTCAGTTAAAACAGCATTTTTTTTCCAGTGTGGACAAAGAAAATACATCTCCTACTGCTTATAGTCCATCAATTCAGATCTAACAGTTTTGGAGCAACTCTAACAAACAGTCAGACACTGTCAGTCATCCTGCAATTGCTACTATTTTGTCATAAATTCATCCCCAAGTAACTCCAGGAAGCTAAATTTAATAAACACCACCCTGTGCTTGAAAAATATCCCCTTCACTTACTTGAAAATCTTTCTCTTCCAGGATCTCTTTCCTCCACCTGACAAGGAAGGCAGCACAGACGTACAAGTGGAAGTGAGAAAAACCCTTTGGTTCAGACTAGAAAAAAAAATTAAAAAATAATCCTTTTAATACACAAATAATACTTTTGATCACCATATACCCCAAGTGTATTTTTATGGCATTGACTACTAACTACAAATGCCAGCTTAATGTCTCTCTCTCTTTTACTAAAACAAACATGTTTGCATTTCATGTATGCCAAACCTATTCACAGCTATTACCTGTAATGGGAATCAAGGTGAGGTATTTCTCATATTTAAATTCATTCTTCACCTGTTTTCCATTAGCTTATATCTGATGGGAAATACCGCACTGTCTAGCTCAACATTGTGGCATGAACATATGCTTCATCTCCAGTCTTAAGAGTAAACTCTACTATCAGTGGTATTTTTTTCATTATAAATTCTGCTATAAAAAAAGTATTAAGCATTTTAAAAATACATAACTTTGTCTGTATTTGACTGAATTAGAGGTCCTTACTAAATGAATAAAAAAATCTACTCATTGTAACACAAAACCTTTACAACTCAGATTTGTATTCAGACCTGCAGCTTTCTTTTCTAGTTGAAGTCAGCAGATTCTGTCATTTTACAAAACTCCCCCTAGAAATTAAGATTTTATAAGAATAGTAAGAGTTTAGAAAAATTTGTGACCCTACTTTTAAAGACTTCTCTCATTTTCTTGTATTAGCAAATTAATCATAGATTTTATTTTCTATACCACTGAGAACTGAAAAAGTAATCATGATATTTAATTATCAACGTGATGACTGTGAACTAATGCCATGTAAAATCTCATTAAAATAACATTTAAAAATAATAATTATAAAATTAAGCTACACAATCTGACAAGTGCAGGAATACTTAATGCTGATAACTAAATAATGCATAAGATCTAATTGTATCACTTTAAAAGAGCAGCTTTTTTTTTTCGTATTCTCTATTGGTCATTTCAAAACTACAGTTTACTTTTTAGAGAAATACAGTGTTCTGCTCAAGTAAAGTGAACTGAAATAACTTCTTATGTAAAACATAACATGACAAAAATTTTCTATTTTATTGCTGTTTTACTTAGAAGAGCATGCTATGTAAAATATTCCACAGAACATTTGTAACAGTGCAAAAAAAATAACTTCACTGATCTCATAACTGGAGAAGAAAAAAATACTCTACACCTACTTTTCCTTCTCCTCTACCCCTGACTGACAAAAGCGCAGTGTTCTATGAGGGCTTGATATAAACACCGTCTTAAGCAACTACAAAAACTGCTAAAATCATCCTGTCCAGCAAGAGTCAAGAGAAGAGATAATGCCAATTATTTGCAGGGAAGTTTTAAGTTTAAAAGTGTAGTTGGAACTGAAAATGAGAATTACCTAATTTTACAACCAGAAAAGGAAGATTCTGATCATAAAATCATGTGATATTTTTCCTACTCTAGGAAAATACTCTACCCAAATAACATGAATTTACAACGAATAACACTGTAAAATCCCAGGACAGACAAAGCATATGGTGATTTTAACCAGACTTCTCTCTAGAGTTTGTCTTAATCAGAAAAATTCAAGTCCAATTTACGATATTAAAGTTACAGCTTTACAGAATCATGTACTCACTACCACCCTCTTGAAAAATCCAAGTCTCTACTATTGGCTTTTCTCTTGGGATGGAAAGTTAACATATATAAAAGCATAAAATGGTGTCTCAAGAAGACATACTTGTGAGCAATGTGGTGCTACCACTTGTCATATCAGATACTATTGTGGCAGTATTTAAATAATCAAATAGAACTCTAAAATATGCAGAAAGCCAATTCTAAGAAAACAATCCTCTTCCCACTTTATGGTGTAAATAAAATCACAGAATATGCAGTATTTCTTTTAATTCAGCCTTTGATTATGGTTTTATAACATTTTCATCTAAAATAAGAAAAATAAGAAAAAATAATTAAAAAAAATTAATTACAGAAACAGTATTTGTGGTCTATTTCTTCTCAGCACTGAGCTGCAATCAATTTCTCATTTTAACATGAATTTTTAAAATATCCTTTCAAGTAGCAGCCCTTAATCTTACATGAAAGTTTCTATTCTTTTGGAATACACAATATAATCAGATGAAAGAGACAAACTTTCTTCAAATTTGGAAGGCAAACAGGGCAGTAATGTCCAGTGAAAATAGAACAAGTTTAAGACTAAATCAACAGTCAGCACAAGAAAATAACTACGTATATTCCAGAAGTCCACTCTGAAGTATGTGCTGCCATTGGTGGAGACTTTCTAGCATAGTAAGAACCAGCTCAGTTTACCACTACCGGGTGAACTATGTGTCTTCAGATCATAAATGCCTGAGCATTTGCAGTCAAATAGGAAAGCAGGGAGGCAACTTCATTGAAAATAATAAGTATCAATCAGGATATTTTATGTATTGGATTGTTATCCTACTTGAGTGTAATAAAATCTTATATTTATTTAACTACATGACATGAGCAAGAAAGTGGGGTCTGGAAGGAAGTCGTCTTCTCCTCTCTCCAACAATATGTAACTTCTTGAAAAGCATAGGGGAGAAGGGAGCAGGATTAAAGAAATCTGTCTGAAAGCAGTATTTAAACTTTCAAAGTCAATTTGCAGTAGCTGTTGGCAAAATTGTTAATTTTGCCCTCTCTTACATTGAATCACAAACCACTATTACCTAGGTAGCCAAATTAGATCATCAGAGTATTCTTTTTTTTTTTTCTGACAATAATTCAAGATTCTGATTTCAGGCCCAAGAATTCATTCTGTTATCACATAATAAAATTCTGCCATAGCCAGAAAGTCAAGATAAGTGGCTTAAAAAAAAAAAATTAAAAGCAAAAAAATTCCCCAGAACTGCAATACTGGAAGCTGAGAATGTTTTTGAGGAACTGCACAAAAAAAAAATATCTGGAGGTACATAAAAACTTGTACTTCTTGAGATTTTTCTGTTCAATCTTTTTTTTTTCTCCAATACAATTTCCTTCAGCTCTTTTAAATGAAACCAAATGGGTTTAAATATGCAATTCATTAGAGAAAAAAATGTATATTCCCCTATAGATTTAAAAATTCATCATGCTTCAGAGATAAGTCTAGGCTACAAAGTATTTCCAATGGATAGTTTTAGACAGTTTTGGAAATTGAGTAAAACAGCTAATGCATAATTGCCTTTTCTAACACCTGCTACCTATTACACTTTTCCATTTGTAGCTTTTGAAGTTACAAAGAGTTTGATCTCTAAATGTACAGAATGCAGACTACCAGCTAAAAGCTATTTAAAATCAAATATAAACAATGACCTTGATTTAAATATTTTAGCAAAAGATCTCAAGACAGATGTACAACCTTCCAGAAGACTTATTCTGAACATATTACAGACAACTCAGAGCACATTATCTAAGAACCATCTGTCATTATCAATAAAAATCATTTAGATTGTTAACATCACAAATATCTCATTGTCCTGCAAACACTGGATCTCCTCTGCAGCTGAAATGAAAGGCATTCTTTATACCGTACTCCCCAAACTTCTTGAATTAGACAATCACTGAAAGAATGCAAAATTTGTTGTATGACTAGATTGATTATTGTCTAGTCAATGATTAGTCTAACCTGCCTCCCATACTTCAGCACTTAGGGAGGATAGTATCTCATGGTATTGTATTTGTTGATTGAGTAGATACAATATGTGATTATTTTTTAAGTACTGAAATTATTAAAGCTATGAAGTTGTGCCAGGGTTAGGTATTAAACCACTACATTTCACATGCAAACAATGGCTCAGACATAAGGACTTCCAAACGCTTTGTGATTACAGATGAACATAGCAACTTTAAGCATCTCTGGGTTTACTCCATTACAAAATGCAGATAGCTTAGCTGTAAAGAGGTTTAAGTAATTTTTCCAAAATTATCCAAGCAATCTACGGCAGAAAAAGGGAAAGAAGCCAGCACAGGATCACCATGGAAAGGGCAATGTGTTGGATGCTCCTCTAAGTTTTGCCTTTTCCATCAGCCAGGAGTTCCAACTTCCCAGGCATAGATTCAATCCACCGTCAAAACCAACACCAAATTCCAGTCCAAGAAACATGGCATTAGCACACCACAGAAGTCCATCAGGGTAACTATCCTGCCACCAAGAATGACTGACAGCAGATAACTAAAATGTAAGAATATAACCATATCCCAAGAATACTCTTCCAGCTTTTGATTGTTTTGTACTCAGAGATGTCCCTACACAAGCTGTAAAATACGTTCATATAAGAGTTGTTAATGGAATTGTCTTTACTTATCAGCCCAAAGGTTTCCGAAACTGTAAGCTTTTTTGGTAATCAGAAATTCCAAAACCTAAGAGCATGCTATATAATCTGTCTGTTTTAAACCCAACAGGGAATCACAGAACCTGCTAGTTTCATGCAAGCTGTTCAGTTACTGCATTGAAGGAGGGTAAGAAAAAGCACTTCCTATTCACTTTCTTCAGTGCTTTCTTCCTTCCTTCTCTTTTGCAGACTAGATTTTTTTTTGTCTATTCCAACATTCCTTATATACTAGTTCTACCATCTTTGCTCAGCCTTCGTAAGCATCCTTTCTTGTACTTCTCTCATTTTGAAATAAGGTCTGAACCGTACACAGCACATAAGATGCAGAAAGAACATAATTCTCACAGCTGCATGATGATATTGTGTTCTCTTTTCCTTTCCCAGCAACTCCTAGCTTTTGGGCGTTTTTTCCCATTTTCTTTCTTGACTGCTACTGAGCTCATCTTTTCCTCTTGTGCTGAGTGTAGAGAACTAACTTTGAGCCACAGCTATACTGGTAAAGTTAGGACTGTTCCAGACACACACATGATACCACTTTTTATTTGTCCACACAGAATTTTCCTTGATATTTACTGCCTGGTTGTTTACAGGAACATGAAGTCCTGCAAGGCCTCGCTGTCAGCCTCCCACCTTTACTACACTCAATGACACGGTGTTGTCAGCAAACTTTGCTGTCTCACTCTTTTATTTGTTTTTCAATCAGTTCAGCAGAAACAGCTAAAGCATTATCACAAGTTGTAAAAAAATTACATGTGATTTCCTCTAATTTTGAAACCTGCCTGCTTATTCCTACCATCTGTTTTCTATCTTTCAGACAGTTATTATCCATACAAGGGCATTCCCTTTAATTCCACAGCTGTGTTTTTTTCTTTAATAACCTTTAGTGAAGAACCTTCTTCACTGTTTTCAGCAATCTCAACAGGCTACATCATCCCTGTGCATATGTTCAGTGGCTCCTAATGCTTTGCAAGGTGTAATTTCTCACGACAAAAATCATGACAACACTTTCTTAAAATGCTGTATTTATTCAGGGTGAAAGAATATTATGATTAAGCTTGGAGAATGCTGTAGTGAAGTCACCTAAATCTTGTCATTCTAAAAGATACTGGAATACTTCAAGGATTGCAACCATTTTCATTATATTTCACTATATTTCATCACAGCAGCCTACCAACGCATGTAGAATCATAGCCTTCTCCTGCCTGTCAGTTTTATAGTCAGTTATATAATGAAATTTTGATTATTCTGTGGTGCTTAAAGTTTAAGTTTTAGTCATGATAAATGTTTAAAAGTATTTTACAGTTATACATAAAAATATCTATTAAAAATATTTTTTTGAGTTAGCACATTTTGGATTGTCTTCTATCATTGTTTTTGTTTCACCATGACTACTCCCAATGATTTGATCCTAAAAGCAGTAACTGACCAACAGCACTTCTGTAAACTGATCTTAATCTGACAATAAACACAGCTACAAAGTTGGATCACTTATGGCTAAAAAAATCCACCCCAAACCAAAAAACAACTTTACTTACAGGTAAGGCCTGTAAGTAACTGTTTCTAATGCAAACATCCACCCATTAACATGAAAATTTATGGGTTGGACTGATCTTTGCAATAAAACCAAATCTGATTCAAACACATTTCATAGCACTTTAAAATCTGTAATGGAAACTAACATTTTTGGGTCATAACAGCAAGTTAGTAGCATCTGGCACAGCCAACACACTATGCAAGAATTATTATCTCAGCCCTTACTATTCACTATAAGACCCTTATAGAAGGGCTGCTTTAAAAAAAAACTGTGTTTACATTGCCTATTTCTGCTAGGGATGTTAAAAAAAAAATATCTTGTACTGTTCTCTTAGTTTTGGCAGATTTATGCTGAAAACTAGGTGAACATCACATTTCATAACAATTTAGTAGCTGGTCTCTCTGATCCAGTCAACAACAACTTGGTAAGAGATCCCTGTTGATGACTTGCGATATAAACCTCTGCTGTGAAATCCCAGCCACAAGAACACAGACCATTGCTGGAACTTTTTTGGATCAATGTCTTGAATTGTCAAAATACTCCATTTGGCCTTCAAAATTAATATCAAGACTATTAATCAATATTAAATATAAATGGAGGCTACTGATAATTATTATTTACTTGATTTATCTAGTATCTCAGTAATAATGTAGCTCAAGAAGTATCTTTCATATACCTTTCCACTTTAGCTTGTATTTTGAGAACAGAGTTTAAATTACCATCCTTTTCACTTGCTGATACATTCAATTGAAACAGAATAAAAATTAACTCACCTCAAGTATTTAACTTTTTTGTCTTAGCTTTTCCAGAATAAACTGCGGTGTAAAAAATTCAGTGTTTCTCATCTGGTTAATTTAAAGAGTTCACCATGAAGTTTTTAAAGAGTTCACCATGACTAGGATGTCAAGTGGATTCTCATTCAATGAGGTACCTTCACAGCCACTATGCAATTCCCTTATAGTCCTTTCTTGTTGTACTGGGTATTTACAGAAGAGACTGGACTAAGAAAGATTTCTTGGAAAATGCCTTTGATACAAATTCAAGGTGACATTGAACTCTACACAGGGAGAACAATTACCTTTTGCAGCATTTATTTCCAACATGACTTTTAAAAGAACAGAGATATACATAGAAGAATTATGCATAGTGAAACTACCAGAAAGCTTATTGATTTCTTTTCTGTATTTTCCCATGTTAATAAGCTTCTTCTCATCTGCAGTGAAGAGTAACCATTAGTTGTTCTTTGTACTTACTGGAGAAAATATTACTTAATTTGCTGTTTTGAATTTCTGCAAAGGAGAAGGCAAACTACTTCCATTTTACCTACTAGTTATGGCTAGACAGAAAATGGCAAGAACAGGGACGTGGCAATGTGGGCATGTATTCTACCGGTGATAATCAATCACTGTAATTTTAGCTAACAACAAACACCACAATGGTGGGGGATGAGATATAAAACCCCAATACAACATATGTATTTATAGCTCCTTTAGTTGAAAAAAAAAAAAAAAAAGATTAAAAAAAAAGATAATATTTTCTGCAAGTTCCTCTTCCATGTAAGTTATTTAACACCAGAAACTCCTAACTTGTTTGGAGATGAGAACAGCAGAACCAGCAGCAAGAACTAATGGAACTACTCCAGGCTGGTTTTAGTGCATTAACAAGTAACAGCCATGTAACATTGTAAGTCCTCATCAATAACAATGGATAATTTATACTGTTTAGGTTTTAAAAAGGGGTTGATTAACTATAGTGAATTGAAGAAAATACAGCTATAACTAATGTATTAAAGTATTTCAGTTTGAGCCATTAATATAGTGCCTAATTATCTTACCAAGACATGGTGCAGTGTAATGACTTAAAGTAGAGAATCTCTGTGTAATTAACACTGAGCATCACTATGTCCTTTACTTCCTCTAAAAGCATGAAACGCAAGCACGTAATGTATTTTGGTTTTTGCATGAAAACTGAATACACTTCCCCAAAGCTGAAGTCTACACTTCCCTAAACGTCTTAGTCTTGAATATTTTCCTCAGGAAAATGCACAAGCTAAGAGGTATGAGAAGATGACACTACCACAGTCTTTTCAAAACTGTACACACACTAAGAAGTCTAACTCTCTAGCTATTTCCCAGAAAATTCATTTTGCATCTTTAAATTACTCTAACGTGCCCCACTGTAACTTAAAATCCCTCTTGTATAAGAGCAGTCATGGAAGTGCTGACTGAGCGGTTACAGAAAGGCTGAGGAGCAGTTAGATGAGGATAAACCCTAAAGTAACATACTAGTTGCAGCACAGGTGAAGTTGAAGAATACATTCTCTAAAAAGCTATTTCTTTTTTTCAATAGCCTACATGGCAGATTTGAGTGAAAACCTCCAGACAAGATATTTTCAAAGGAATGCACATTTGGGATACTGCAATTCAAATCTCATCTTTGTTTCATCTATGTTCAAAGACAGAAAGAACATTTACTGCAAAGGTTTCTTTTATTTTAAGCTAGGCTTAAAGTTGAACTTCAATTTTTCAGACATGGCTGTCCAGCTGGAAAGAAATTTGTTTTGAAGCTTCCTTCTAATTAAGACCCTATTCATTCTATCTGAAATCACTAATTTAGTTTGAACTTAAACATTTAAATTCTTTCTGAAGTAGTAACTTGACACCAATTAATTGGCCAAAAACGTGGTGGAAAAGAGCAAAGCTGTGTCAAACCAAGACTGCTTTTATTCACAGAATTCTACTTAAAGATATGATTTACCTTACAAAGCAGAAACTAAATCCAGATCACTAGTAAAAATATGCTGCAACTGATTTAATTCTGAAGAACTTTGCTGTAAGGCAAAATACTTTTACATAAATGCTAACCTGCTTATATCAGACTACTGATTTGAAACAAGGACAGGCACCACTGATTAGCAGAGAATACGGCAACTTTTCCACCCATCAGCAGAACTTCAGCAGATCACGTGAATCAAAATCAGATTATACTTCAATAACCTGCTTTTAAAAGGCAAATAAGCACAAATAAGGAGTAACAACTAATATTTACTAAACTAATTCCCTATTTCTCACCTTTTGAATTTCTAAACTATTTACCTCATGCATCATTTTAATTATTTTTGCAGCTCATTCCCAGAGAACCTTGATGCTGGGAAATTAATTAATGGACACAATAGAAGAACTGTCAGCATTGTTTAAACAGACTTTCAGCACTGGCCTCATTTACATGTATCCCTTTATTCTAAACAATGGAAGTGCTGATTTTTTTTGTATGAAATTGTTAGTTCATTAAAAAGAGCACAATGATATCCTTTTCTGCAGATATTAATCAGTTATCACATTTTGCTGAAATACATATTCCATGCTCAAGACAACCACTAGAATTTTTAGCCCCCAGATTTCAAAGATACTGAAATCGCTATATAATATATGTACAATTGTTTAATTTGCTTTAGTTTATCATGCTATTAGCTTTAATGAAAGTTACTTCTTATAAGTCTGCTTTGAATAATTAATAAGTAACTTATTAAGTGTTAGCTTAACAAAAAGCAACTAAAAAAATATCATTTGAGTAACTGTACAAATACATATCACAGGAATACTAAAAGACTAAATCAACATCAAAACAAAGACATTACTGGATTCTTGTCCAGTAAACAGAAACTCTACAATGTTCAAATTCCCACATCTGTAGATTGAAGGGATGATTACATCAATGTAACATACAAATATTTTGGGAAGATTTCTTATTAGATTCTGAACATAAAATGACATATATAACAAAACCTTGCGTGGTCTAAGGAAGACTTACAGTTTTCTTAATAATAACAACAACTAAATTTTCAAGCAAACTATTCTTTCAACACACCGTAAGAACTGAGAATGAACAAAAGTATATCACATCGAGTCACATGTTTTCTAATAGGTGGTCTTGTTGACTAAGAAGAAAAGTGGAAAGGATAGTGGACACCAAAAAAGTATTTAGTAATAAGCACAAACTATTGCCTTCCTTTCCAGTTTTGCAAGCTAATCTTTCCAAGCTTAGTCATGACAGAGTCAAGTCACAACATCAGAGTCAAAACCAGCACCCAAAGTTTCTAGCACAACCCTTATAAATATACTCAAGATATACCACTAGCTTCTGTCACTCCCTTCGCCATTATTAAACTGCATTACATTCTACAATCTAGCAAGAAAATCCTTAATTTCTGATTACTAGTATTCCTCTAGAGACTAGAAAATAGTTGGAACTGGTATTTTCCTCCACTTGCTGGTCTGCAAAAATCTTAACACTCATTCATGAAAATACTGCTTCCTTGCAGAGCAACACTGTCTGAGTCAGTCTCTTACATGGCAATTCGGCTGAATATTCAATTTTGTCTCATGATGATGGTTAGATAATTGCACCAAGCTTTTTGTGACCATATAACTACTAACAACATTCTTTGGCCTGCATGCTTTACAATTCATTCAGCTTCAATAAAAACCAACATACTAATAATGCCACAGAAATTAAAGTAGGCAGCTGCTGAATGCAGCAACATCTTCACTGATTAAAGAGAAGAAAAAGCAAAACATCTGAAAACATTCAGCTGCTCTTCTGTTACGTCCAGCACACCGGCTTTATAGTCATGACTCTGCAAAACTGCAGGTTTATAAAAGCGCTGATGTCAAAAGCAACTGAAAATCCAACACCATAACTCATTCCAAGTATCTGAAAATTTCTAGTCACTCAGTATCACAGCTGGAAATGTTAATAATGCATGTATTTTAATTAAATTCATTAGATACTTGATAGCTATTGCCAGGAGCTTGTTCATATCTGGGTAAGTAAGATAAGCTGCTTCTTACCTAAAAAGTTAATACAAAAGAATCACCAAGCTAATCCACAAAATACTCTTCAGACGACTTTTATTCCCATCCACCAACTGGCTAGTACAGAAATAAAGTAACAGTGATAAATGGGTGCAGTTTTGCTGAACTCTGATCAGAATGAGAAACTAAATCCTCTAAACATTATTGATTTTATTAGCTTTAGCAAAAACATTTCCTGTGAACAGCACTATTGTTGTGAAGATGTCAACATCTCAATGAATACAAGATCCTCCTCAGTACTTAAATATGTCTGAAAACACTGAATCAAGGCAAGCTCTTTGCTTTGAATGATCTCAAGATGCTGAAAAATAAAACCTGGTGCACAACAATGAAGTCAAAGTCTGCACTAATAATCAGTCTTCACACTGGAGCACTGACTGAAGGCAGCAGCATGAAACAAAAGATTTATATGGGAATGGCAGTGCCTGCAGAGTACTCAAAATCTGCTTCATCAAGGTTCTCTGGAGGTTAACTCTGATGTTACTACTCTCATCTCTGAGAACTGAAAGATCTGTCTTGACCCTGAAGAACCCTGAGCAATTACTAGACAGTAACACTCTCATACTTTTCTCCAGCTCGGGGGTATCATACGCTAACCACCAATGCTTTCCCAAGTGTATGGATTGCAACTGCTTTGTTGAAAGAAGCTTCTGTGAGAATAGCCAAGCGCAGTCCAAATGAAGAAAAAAGTGGCAGGAGCTGAGGCAAATTTTAAGATATTAGCTCCTGCATACAACTTCATTCATTCTAATATTACCAATAACAGTTGGATTTTTTTCCTGACAACCTTACCCCATACAGCACAGCTGTGTAGCTTGAAAAGCCCTTGCTCTGCAACAGTTTCTTCCTTATTGATGGCCTGAGGTGACCAGGACAGCTTCACGTTGTTCCCATTTGACACGGTATCACCAAAGTTTGAAGTTTAAGTTATTCAAATCTTTTATTGCTGTCAATAAACATGGCCTGCTGGTTGTTTTTTTCCACCAGCTTCTCTGAGCATCTCTTCACTAAACCATGTTGACATTTAAAGGGCTGAGTCTTCAGTCCCAGTATCTGGAGATGCTTCCAACAGATGACAAAGTTGCAAGAGTGCCCTAATCACCATCTCCACAGCCCTAAGGAGCTCAAAATGGAAGGGCGGGTTTGATCCAAATAAAAGCTTTCTGGTTGAATTTTTTGGCTAGAAACAGAATTTTCAGTTGAAATTCACAGTTAATGTCTAATATAGTATTTCTGCAACTTCCTTAATCAGGAACTATTGAGCAAATAATTTAAAAGCACAATACTAGTCCTGCTGAAACAACCCGGACACTGCATACTGCATTAGATTCCTAAACATCACTTCAAATTTTCCAAAGTGTTTTACAATTTATTTTATTCAAACCTTCAAAAGATTTCCTACTGAGGTTATAAATTATACTTCTCTATAATTTTCTTCAAGTCTCTTTTCCTAAGTTCTAACAAGCAACAATAAGACAATCACAAAAAAAAATCATGCTGTCAGGCTTCAGGATTAATTTTATCAAGAAAATAAACATGAAAAACCCCAAATATTTAGAAAAATAAGAATTCAGCGTCTAGAAAATTACAACAGAAACCAAACAAAATATTATCTAGCCAAGTTGTGAACTAAAATAATAGCTTTATTGATTTATAGATGTATTATCAAAACGTAGTTTTTTACTGCATCTGTCCTTCAGCTTTATAATGTTTCTCTAATTCAACAGATTTTTCCCACGTGAGTTTGCTTATAGCAATGAAGACTAAAGACTCTGAACTTTTAGGCTTTAAAATCTGATTAGAATATACCCTGAAATGTTGGAAAGGATGTCAAACTGTATATTGAAACATAAATTTATGTCAGTGTCGGTGTTTTAATATCTCAGATATCATTTAAGCTGAAAATACAGCTTCATTTGGTAAGTAGCTACAAGATTTTTGACACAGCTTATTCATTCCCAGTTACTTTGTGTACATCAGCATTCCTCAATTCCCAAACACCCAAAATTAGTGTCAAAATAGTAAAAAGGATGTAGAAAAATTAGACAAAAAATAAAACAGATGTACTGAAATTAGATTTTCTATACCTTAAAAAAAATGTATGCAGGTCAACACTGATCATCTCATACCATTTTGGAAAACTGATTTCTGTACAAGTTATTTTGCAGGGCAGCATTAACAACTTACTGGTATAAGATCTCTGCTATCACAGAATGGCTTTGGCAAAAGATGAGGTTCACCATATACTGCCAATGTCTGCAGCTCATTCCAGTCAAAATGGAGGCAGTACAGTGACATTAGTTGGAAGAAACATGCTCTAACCAACCAATGTGCATTGCAACATGAGCTGCAAGACATCTTCAGCTCACACAAAGTTCTACTGAAGATTTACACACCAAAGAGACTCCAAAAGCCAGGCAGAATACTGCTTGTCCAGGCACAGGGATTGAATTAGTGGAAACAATTAACTGTTTCCAGAAGCTTTACAACTCTCAGGACTAGTGATGAGCTACTGCAGATAACAGAATCATAGAATGGTTCGGGTCAAATGCGACCTTAAAGATCATCAAGTTCCAACCCCCCTGCCATGGGCAGGGACACCTCCCACTACACCAGGTTGCTCCAAGCCCCGTCCAGCTGGACCTCCAGGGATGGATCCTGGACACCTTTCAAGAATCTGCATTTGCCACGTATCTTTTCACACCTCAAACAGTTCAGTTTTGGGAACCTCACTACAAGAAAGGCATTGAGGTGCTGGAGTGAATCCAGTGAAGGGCAAGGAAGCTGGTGAGAGGTCTGAAGGATGAGTCTTATGAAGGGCAGCTGAGGGAACTGGGATTGTTTAGCCCAGAGAAAAGGAGGCCCAGGGTAGACTATATCGCTCTCTACAAATCCCTGAAAGAAGGTTGTAGTGATGTCAGTCCCTTCTCCCAGGTAACAAGCAATAGGACAAGAGGAAATGTCCTCAAGTTATGCCAGGGGAGGTTTAGGTTGGATATTAGGAAAAATTTTCTCACTGAAAGGGTTATCAAATACCGGAACAGACTGCCCATGGAAGTGGTGGAATTGCCATCCCTGGAAATATTTAAAAGACAGGCAGATGTGGTGCTTAGGGATGTGGATTAGCAGTGGACTTGGCAGAGCTGGTTTGATGGTTGGACTCGATGATCTTAAAGGTCCCTTCCAACCAAGACTAATCTATGATTCTACATTTCTAGGGCTGTTTATTTTTCATGTTACCTCAATAAAGCGTGGCTAGTCTTAGAAGGCTGTGAAAAGCCTCTGGATCCCTGGGGTCTTAAACTATAAACCAAATTAATAGTCATTTCTGAAAAACGACAAGGTGCTGCTACTATGGAAACAGGCGGGAAGCAAAGGTTGTCACGCACTGCTCACTGAAAGCCTACGGGGATCCAGACTGCAGAGCTCTGTTTCCATAAAGGGTACTGGACCAGAGACAAAGAGAATTTAAAACAAACAAAAAAAAAAAATCCAACCCACAAGTCATAGCTCAGTTAGAATAAAAGAAAGTAAGAATGCATGTGTAATGAAACAGGACTCACTACCACAAGGGAAGGGAATCTGCAAGTCAGAAAATCAAAAATTTCTTTACCACGTCCTTAATTCAGATAGCACGTATTCAGATAGTATATCAATAATCACAACACTTAAAAAAACTAAAAATACTGCAATCATACAAACAAAATACATTTCAAATTGTACCTTAAGGAAATCTCAACAAAATAAAATTTTTTAATTATAAAAATATTTTATCAAAAAGCAGATGTCAGATTATTTAAAAATAAAACAACAGCACATCACCCTCGTAAAAGCAATTTTTCCTGAAATATTTAAATGAAATTAAAATATAACTAAGAGACAACTTTCCTCTATCTGCAATCTAAGCTTTAAAAAAGCATCATTAATGGAAGTTGTTTATACCTTTCAGAAAGGACAGATTGATTTGTTTTCCAACTAACACACTGCTTTTCCACAGGTTTGATAAATTACTATTTACAAATGAGGAATCTAGTTAGAAAGAAGAAAAACCTGTTTATTAACAAACAGGAAGACTATTAGAACTTAAAGCCTCAATTATGAAAATGCTACTGTTAATCTTGTGCAAAAGTATTTGAGCACAATGTGTAAGAAATTTCTTCAGCTACATGAGTATTTTTTACAGGTTAACCAAAAGATACAGTTTTTGTTGAGCTCATTGATTTAGTCATTTCTGCAAAACTTTCAAAACTTCTGTTCTCTATTTATGGAAAGAAAACGGTAGACTCTTGACGTTATTTTTATCCATAACTTTTTGCAAAAGAGAAAAAACAAAGTATTGTCAGTATTTAAATGAAAGAGTAAGAAAGCACACACATTTCAACTCTTATCTCTATTGCCGTATCTACTAGACCATGTTTCCCCTTCAAAATAAACTATTTCTGCCTAGAATGCAAAAAAACCCTGCTGCATAGCTTTTCATATCTATTTAGCTTATTCAAGGTATTATTACTATTTCCAAAGTCAATACACAAAACCTGCATTTTCAATACTATTTATTGTGTTTCATAAAAGTTCTATTAGAAACAAATTCAGAGCAAATATAAGCTGGAGGCATCATTTCCATTTATTACTTTTCATAATACCTTTTTCATTCAGTGGTATCAACACAATCTACAGAATTACTGCCATTGTTCTCAGAGACAGATAAAGGACAAAAAAAAAAAAAAAAAACAGCACATTGTCTAATTATTGTCATCTCTCAAAAACAATAGAATATATATGAAAAGTTATACAATATCCATATGAATACTGAACACTATATTTATGATGATCCAATTTAAGACTATTGTGGAAGACTGTCAGTTTGATACATGTTTTCAGATAGCGTGTGTTATATTCCCGTCAAAAAGAGACACCAGGAGGTTAGGGTGACACCTCTGGAGGAAAAGAGAGATCCCTTAAGATCTTCCCTTCAGAGCAACTGAGGACATCTAGGATGAAAAGTTCCAGTGACCACAGTAAAGCCCAGAAGAAAAATTACAGCAAAGAACTGAGGGTCTGCACCAACCAGAACCAGAAAGACTGATGAGAGGATCAGGAAGCAAATAGAATTTGATGAAAGAAATTTTGTAGAGGCCAGCCAGAGAGGGCTCCAAGGAGCTTGCTAGGATTCAGAAAAGTCATTAAAGGAAAAGCTACTGCAGTGTTTTGGGTTGGATTGTAAGCATTCTTTGGAAATACATTCTCACGTACATTCAGGCACTGAATCATGGCTTGCGTTGTAGACTTTCTCTCCACAGATCCACTCCTGTTCCAACGCACTATTTGCCAATGCAGACACTCAAAGCTAGAAATCAAACCTGGAAGCAAACCTGCCCTACAATGACATAGTGAGTAGATGTATCGTTGCCTAAAAACTCCCTTTAATTCTGCTCTCTTGAAAGAATTTTTTTTGAGCAGTACAGAAACTAATTATTCTATATATTAAAAAACAGACCTTAAACACTTTTAAAAGCCTTTCTGGAACGCTTTAAAGTGAAAGAGGAGGAGCTGTGTTAACCTGCTTCCAAGCTCAGGACAACCTGAGGCTTCACTGAGTATCCAGGGTCCTGTCAGAGGCAGTACAGGTAGTTAAACACTATCCTTTTCCAAATGAAAGACTTCCTGCAAAGTTTTTGTATCTTCTATTTCCATCATCACTTACAAGCATAACAGAAAAAAATGAGAGTCAAACTGGGAATTTGATGTAATCTTTCCCTATATACTCTCTCTCTGCAAGAAAAGACAATCAGACAAAGTATTTCAGTTTCAAAAATGTTCAGCCAAACTAAACTACAGAAGAGTCTGTGATTTTATCTCAGCCATCTGCTTCGTTTATAAGTAAAGAATGTTCAATGTACTGCAATAAATTCAAAGCCTTCAATCTGTCTCCTGCCACAAGAAAAAGAAGAATGTTGCAGTGCAAAAGATGGGAAAAAATGCGTATTTCCATTAATTCCTGAAGTGGCAAAACACCTTTTGACTCCAGACTAGAACACAATATCATGCCCAATTTTCTTTATTCTGATATTCAGAACTAGAGAAATAATACAACCACAGCTACAACCACCACTTAAAAAGGAAGATTTCTCAGAACTTGGTAAACATTTATCACACAATTCTTAGCACTCTGAAGTCAAATGGACACCATCATCTCCCCTCTGGAAAAGGAAAGCATAGCTATTTCATAATTATTAACACACGCTCTCTTTCATTATTCACTCTCTGTAAGAAAGCATGGACATGCACAATTGCTAGTCCAACCTCCAGTAGTAATGGTATTCATCAGTAATCTTCTTGTGAGCCTTTACAATGGCCCCACTACTTGACTTCAATCAGCTGTAAAGCTCCTTTATTCTGTTATCACATCAGTGTGAGGGAATGAATGCCAAGGATTGAATGCCCTCCTAAAGGAGCCCAGTCATGCTGTTAGAATAGCAATGAGCTCCATCCACGCTGCTCAACACATTCTTTCACACTCCCTCACTCTTGCAGAGGAATGCATGCATGACAAAAATAAATATCTGCTGAGCAGGAATGCTAAGAAACAGATCTGCAGAATAATACACTAAATAGGGCATATCACAGCTAAATAGAAAGCATTCGAGGTTGATATAAAGGATGCAATTAATAACTGGCAGCAGTTGTGTTCCATTTGTCAGAAGAAAGGGATGGGAGGAATAATTACTCCACTAGTGCGAAAGAAATTCAGAATTCCAGTACAGAATGTTTCATCTACTAATACTCAATTGTTCTTAAGCTAATTTTTTTTATTATTTAATTTTTTTGGCTGATGCAAGGACCTACGCTAGACTCACCATTTAATATTGCTTTTTAGGATTGTCTCACAGGTTTTTTGCTTTTATTTTTGTAATTTCAAGTACATCATCAACACTCCCGCAGGGAATTAAGCTGCGCTTTAGCAAGAAGAACAAGCAAAAGTGTATCTTTCTAGCTCAAGTATATATTGGTGGATTTTCAGTAAAAAATGTTATAAAATGCTTTACAAAAATCTGTATTTCAACAGTTACTTATGATAAACTTCACTTTCTGACCAGTGTTTTTCTTCTAGAAAGGTTATTTCTACGAAATATTTTTAAAATATTTCAATAGAAACTTTCATAATGATACTGAAAAAATTTACACAATATTGCAAATATAAGATAGAGCCGCATCAGAAAGTTTGGCAAACAATATACAGAAACTATCCTGAGAAAATCCATTATTTTGGGGACATTCTCTTTTAAATCAACACTGGGCTGAAGGTCCATTCATTCTGTAAATCTTATACTTCATATTCTCATCAACAACATATTTGTGCTTCTATTTCCTTACGTTCACTAGGATACTCAGATTTCCGCCCCCCCCACAATTAACATTTTTATTTAAAAACAAAAATCTTCCTGGCACGTGAGCTTATTTAAATTCCTCTGCTGTTCCGTTACGGATGAGGAGAAAGGAAGGTGCTGTGGACTATAAAATACCTTTGCATCATTCCACTAGGAGTGGTTTATTCCAACACTGCACAACACTCTACAGTTCATTTTATAATAAACAGAAATACGGTGAAATCTCTCTGCTGTGATGGATCTGCCAGCATCAACTCCTGCTTGGAGAAGCAGAGAACAACCTCTGTGCCCCTTCTTGGGAATAAGGCGTTGATGTGACAAGTGAAAGGGGTTTCTGAACACTGTTTCAAGAACGTGAAATATTGGAGCTGGATTAAACCTTATCAAGTGACTCAACTGATGACATTTTCTTGAGGAGTTTCAGTTCTCCAATGATATAAACAGTAACTTTTCCAGTAGGAGTGTTTTAAATATTGTGTCCTGCGCCTCTCAGTCATGCTTGTGAATGGATCAGAGCTCCGGATGGAGCTCTACAGAACACCTTCCCCAGGAAAAGTACATAGCTAAAACTGCATTTTCAGTGGTGCCAGACTTTAGTATATAGTATTTTGGTGACACCCTTTCGCAGTAATGTATGCAGAGAACTGACAGTCAAGGCACTGACAGAAATCAGTAAAGGGACATTTTTCTTTTCAGTATAGGTGAGCAACAAGAACTTCTGGTAACTCTTATACTAATTATATCCTAAAAAATAGTTATTAGCACATGTAGGCACTAAAACTGAATCACATCATATGTGCAAAGGGGACAGAAGTGATTGCTTTTAATGAGGCCAGACAGCCATCCCCTGCCTCTTCGAATCACAGAACTGCTCAGCTCCCTACGCCTCCCTTAAGCTTAATTATATCTATTAAGCAATAAAGCCAAATTAGAACAGGATCCTCCTCACAGGCATGGGCCAAACAAAGGAAATGAATGGCAGCTGAAACCCCCCAAGTTCAAGCTCCCCACTGACAGGAGAATACAAATGCACTCACGGCTTGCACCTCGTTTCAGTAAATAACATTACTCAAAAGAATTAAGCTGTGCCAAAGGTGAATTGTAAGAAGACACTGCTTGATGAGCTAAAGAACACTCAAGGTTGGTAACACACTGTTTTCACGCAACATTAATGAACTCCTGGGCACTAGTTTCAGGACTAAGCATGAGATTGAGCTTGCAGTTTACACCACGCACTTTACTAAAGACCTCTTCAGGAAGCAAACTTCCCCATGTGCTCAACTTCACACTTCCAAAAACTCTTTCTAAATTTGAAGTTTCTGAATCAGGTTTTATTTGTATTCTTGAAACCAAGGAAGCAGAATAAGGGCAACATGGAAAAACAAAAACAAAAAAAAACCCAAACAAACAAAAACCAAAAAAACAACTACTGCACGGGTGAATAAAACACTTGAGAAAGATTTAACTCCACAAAGTATACTTTTCTACTGGCAGTAGCAGAATTTTTGCAAATGACACTAGGAGAAAACATTTATAGCAACAAGAAGATTAATCAGCAACTTAAATCATACAAATATAAATTCAAACACATCTAAAAAAACAGATACCCATTACATTTTAATACCTAAATGAATAATTGCTAAATTCCTCATTAAAAAGTCCTTTGCAGACACTAAAATTTACCACAATATAAGCACCTGCAACATTACTCTGACTTTGCATAATTTTCAGTTAATGACTTAAACTTAGCAACATGATGGAAAACCTAACAATGCGGTATTTAGTTCTTGCATAAAGCAACAAACTGAAAGAAAAACAAATTTAGAATGGTTTTAAATGACTCAAAAATATGGAAGTATTTCCTTCATTTCCCTACATTTCACAATCAGTTAAATTTAAGAGATCAAAGCACATTAACACAGGTGTTTTAATTTAGAAACAGTAAATACAAGACAATGCATTTCTACAACGCTTTGCTCTCTATGCTCCCCTGCTGAAGGAACAGCATTAGTTTTCGCTAATGCTGTTAAACAATTTGAATGTCTTGTCCACAGGGGAAAGCCATCATGCTTAAAAATTAAGAAATATTCATTTCCAAGTACATGTGCTCCTGGCATGTAAACCCATATAGGATTGATATCCATGTTTTGTGAAGAATAAAATGCTTCTGAGACCTATCTTGCAAGAATGTGAAACTAAATAAGATGTAAATAATGAAAATCTGGATTACTGGAAACACTGGAAGCCAAATCTGACACTTGCCTGAGACCGGGGAAAGGAAGAAGTAAAGACAGAAACAGACAATCCAAACTCTGAAAAAAACAAACTGTGAAAAAAAGAACCTTCTCAGGGTTGAACCTGACACCTGTTCTTAAACGTGACTAAACTTTTCTGTATGTCATTCATATTTTGTACACCTGTACCATATTCCCCCCTTAGCCTTTTTTTCCCCAGGCCAAGGAGTCCTCAGAAGAAGCAACTCTTAATTTTATTTTTTTATCCACTCTTGACTTCCCTCCAACCTTGACCCCTTCCCATAGGAACACCATGGATTTATATAATGGCAGAATTCAGCTTTTCTCCATTCTAACACTTTCACAAAAGTATCATGACTTCAAGTTCTTGTTCCTAAGTGGCAACATACAGTCCATGGTTAATTATGTACAAAAATACGATTTTCTTTTTCTGCCCAAATCTTTGTGTGTCATGTTACACGTACATGAATGGGAATTTCAAGTGCCGTTTTATCACTATCACTCTCTCTCAGAAGGTCTCTTTGCATTTCTTGGTTCATAACTTCAGTTCTATGCTTATCTGAATCAGCTGCAGCCCACATTATCCTGTTATTCACCTTCACCTGGCCAGTTGTGAAGATACTAAATCACGAGAAGTTCAAAGCTAAATATGTAACATTTACATAATTTAAATGAAGACAGCACATATGGGAAAAAAAACACAGATGTCTGAAATGCTTCCTGTTCATCAATTGTGTTTTCACATGAAAACTTTCTACTTGTTATGCTAACAGATAATACTCTGTTGTTGAGGTATGACATAAAGGAAATCTGTTTTATTTCAACTTCATCTACTGTGCATTTAAAAATACCTCAATGCCTTTTTTTTTTGCATTTATAATCAACAGAGTAAGTTCTTCCACAGTGAAAAAAGAAGAAATACTGTTATATTAAAGCGTGTTTAGCTTTATTTTTAAAACTCTGCCATTTTCTCCCCAACAGTAATATTTATGTGCAACTTTCTTCCAATTACACATTGGAAATTACAACTATTAATGTCTCCTCTGTGCTCCCTCTGAAGTAATCTAACTCAACAGAAAGCAATGACATCCTGAGATATATATCTTTATACTAAGATAAAATGGCACTCTGATACGTCTTTTTTTTTTCTCCCTTATTCTTCCCCTCCATTGAAGCCCTCAATCCAGCTAAGAAAACACTTCTCTTTTTAAATTTAACTAGATTTATCAATTAAAATAAAGTTAATTGCAGTTGAGTGAATTTTAATACCAATAAAATCTACTAAAAGACCACAGAATCGTAGAATGGTTTGAGTTGGAAAGGACCTCAAAGATCATCAAGTTTCAACCCCCCAGCCATGGGCAGGGACACCTCCCACTACAGCAGGTTGCTCAAAGCCCCATCCAGCCTGGCCTTAAACACTCAAAGGAATGGGGCATCCACAGCTTCTCTGGGCAACCTGTTCCAGTGCCTCACCCTCACAGGAAGAATTTCTGTCTAGTATCTAATGTAAATCTCCCCTCTTTCAGCTTAAAACTGTTGCCCCTCGTCCTATTGCTACACTCCCTGATAAAGTATCCTGCTCCATCTCTCCTGTAGGCTCTTCTTTAGGTACCAGAGGGTTGATATAAGGTATCCTTATATATATCCTTAGGAGAAAAAACAGCCTCACAGCAAAATTAGAAGTGAACCTCTTACAACGAAGCTGTTTTTAAATATGACCTGATCTGCAGGCTGAAAGATCATCACACAGAAATATGATGTGGACTTTTTATGAATCACTGCTAATCACCTATCCTCAAAAAAAATGTATCTTTGATTGAAATGCTATATTAAAAAGTCTACAAAATATGTACCCTGGTTCTCTGTAAAGTATCAGCTAAATACATATGAACTATATTTTGATTATTGATGATGAGCAACTGGCATGATATAGGTTTTCCTGTTAATTTCTCACAGCTTGCCATTTAAATCTGAATATTCTCATTTTTAAATCCTTTTCACTTTGACTGTGATCTATGCTTACTTTCTGCTGAGGAAAAGGCATAAAAGGATAACAAGTTCAAACACTTAACAGGTTTACGAAGAAGAATGTTGTAAGAAGGATTGCCTTGACAGCTTGATTAGATTAACATAATCAACCAGTTTCAATAACATATGCCATCCCTAAAAGTACAGGTACTGCTACTTCCTTAGTGGATGCTATTGCATCTAAATTGAAAAGTGCCGATATCACATCTTTCCAACGCAAATTTCCATGGAAAATGAATGGAAACACACTGAATAAGGATGAAGGCATTTATAAACACACTCCTCTCACCAAAAGAATAAATTAGCAGAAATTAAGCATAGTAATTGTACGCTTGTTTGTGAAGATGCATTTATATTTTTACAATGTCCATGGAATTTGTAACCAGTTTACACACATGGAAAATAACATGACAATTATTGGAATTGTTGAGCTACACAGGAAAAAAGTACTAAGTCACAATTTTAAATACTTACAACATTGTTTGCAAACAAAGTCTATTCTATAGTTTATAGCCATATACTATGCTGTAAAAAAAAAAATAAAATATTGAATGCTGTAGTTCTGTCTTCTATTAAGAATATCCAGAAAGTTCAAAAGAGGAAACAACTGAGCAAGCATCTCTGGCAATTGTTAACAGGTCTGATTCAAAGAATCACAGAAAAGGAAATGATGTGTTATAATTTTGCCTTCTTGAATTTGTTGTTCTTGCAACCATAATACTATCTAAATATTGCTTTATTCCTTCTCCTTCTCTTTTACTAAATTTTATATTTTAAAAGATGATTCAGAATCCATTCATGAATAAAATTAATGCCCGAACTGGTACAGCTATAGCACATATACGCACAAACCTCACAGATTTTTAACCATTCTTTCATAACCAATCTCGCCTTGGTATAGGAGAGATCAGAGTATGAGGTTAGTAGCAGGATATACATCTCCTGTGACACTTAAAACTGGAATAAGGATAAATCCTTATTTGCAAGTCTGGAGCTTGTGAAGGGCAGGTCCTCCTTCCTTTCAACTCCATTATCAACACAGCACAATTTTCTAGATTGTGGGAAAACTTGAAAATTTTCTACAGAAATCTTACTTTCCACAATAAAGATAATAAACAATGGACTAGGTTCTGATTTATGGTTGCACAAATACATGATGAATATTATCCTTTATAATGGTACCCAGTGATTCTATCACAAAACAGTAATGACAGCAAGACTAGACACATTTGAAATTTTGTTAACCAAGGACAAACAGTCTGAAATGACTGCAGAAAAACTGTGCACAACTTTTAAATCTTTTCAGCAGATGTTGAAGGTGCACTGAGCAACATTAGCTACAGATTAAGAGCTGTCTCATCAACTGCATGATGACCATATAATAACAAGATGCACTACTGGCTTTGATACAGTGCCTACTTAATCCAGGACAACGCGAGATGGATCAAATAGAGTCATCATCCATAAGGTCCTGTCTCCATTTACATCAACAGATAACTCAGGGCAATAGGAGTTGATAAGAAGATCAGAGCAGTTCAGGCTGAGGCTTCTACAGCTCCAACAAACGCATTAAGATTTGCATCTTTCTTTTCACTCAATTTAGTTTTTGATTTTACTTTAAACCAGATTTAGCCTTGAGCCCTCAAATACAATGTTCCCACCATTCATGTGGTTCAGAGCTCTCCAAGTCATTGCCTTGAGACATATATGTCCCTGTTAGGGGACATTAGGTGTTGGGAGCCTCTTTGGTGCATAACTGAAAAAGAGGTTACCATTAAATCTCCTCAGAAAGGAAGTAATGCCAAAAACATTCACAAATCAATTAACTAGAAGGCAAGTGAGGACAAAAGGGGAATATGCTTCAGAACTGCACCAACCAATCCAAACCAAAATGCAGACTTGCATGTATATCTTTCTTTCTCAAGAAAAGAATTTGGAAGGAAGTGCTTAATAAACATAGAAAGCAAACAGCCTAGAAGGTGTCAGCATATCAAAATGGGAATTGAGGAATTCATGGCTGCACATGCTAATTCGTATAATCAAGATAAGCTCACATGACTGCAAGTACAGCCTATAAGCATGTACAAGCAAAACGCCGCAAAACCAGCTGTGTGCCTATTAACACAAGATTGTTCAAAAAAAGTTGGAAGTTCCAATTTCCAAGGCTGTAAAAAATATGTCTTTTAAACAACAGCTTAACCGTTCTTGAAAGAGAAAATATCTTTCATTTTGAGCGGGTAGAAAAAAAGAAGCTGAAGGCTGCAATCAAGAGGACTTGGAAGCAAAGATAGCGAGGCTGGTAAACTGTCAGTGCTGATTAAGACAGTGGAGAAATAAAAGCTAGCCAGGGTGAAATTAAAGCATTGTGAACCCCTGTAACTGAAATAAAACACTATCCATCTCAGTAATCAATACACCTGGTACTTTACTATTCTGTTGAAGTGGGCTGAACTATCCTTAGTGTAATAACATTCAACCATTCAAAACAATGGTAGCTAAATTCAGCATATAGCACACTGTAAACGGTTGAAAAAAGGCTATTGTTCAAGTTCACGAGTTACCAGTTTGAGAATGTTTAAGCAGAGGCACTTTAAAAAAAAAAAAAAAAAAAAAGAGTAAAAAAAAGTATGATTTTCTAAATTCATTTCATAAGCTGCCTTCCAAGCAGTTCCCAAAGGCATTTTTGGTAACCTCTGTCACTGTCCATGAATGATAAACTTGTGCCACTAGCAACACACAATTCAGCTTATATCTGATCTCATGAACTCTAAGCTCAGTATTTCTCAAACATCACAGTTAACATGAACTGAGAAAGCTATATAAAGAACACTATTATTTCTTACAGTAAACTTTCTTAATAAATAGAAATGAAGTCCTATTTTTGTCTTTCTGCTGTGGAAAAATACAGTTCCAGCACTGAACCCAGATACCTCCAGCCTGAATTGAAATTTATCTTCCTTCAATTACTACCACAGTTGTACCTTTCAAAAACTGCAACAGCAGATGTGGAGTCACCATCCCTGCAAGAAGTGCTTCCCACAACAGCTATTCTCATTTTATTTGTAAACTCTTTCATTGTTTACAAAGTCATGGTGGTATAGCAGCACAGTAATGACGCTCAAGTTGTGATTCAGACACTATACTTAGTCTCAAGTGAGTGCTTTAGAGAGATATTTATTTTGGTTTTTAGCTTCACTGAAAGATACTACTACCCTACGGAACGTTGCTGAAGACAATTGAGTAACTTGAAATGAATCTTACCCACTGACTCTGATGTACAAGTTTGTTAACTGCTTTATTAAACACAAAGTGAAAATGAATTAGGGTGTAGCCGAACACGTTGAATATAGAAATGAACATTCTTTCATAGACTTATCTTTTCAAATGTGAATAGAAAAGGCAAAATTAAAAAAAAAATAAATAAAAAAAATAAATGATATCAGTATCAAAGTAATTCATAAATTTAAAATATGCTAGTATTACTGGTAATAATTGATTCATATATTTAACCAAAATAACACTACAATAAGCCATTATTTCACAAACTGTACCTTCACTTTCTATATTCTGTTCAGAAATTTGAATAATCAGGACAACTTACTTTCTAAACCAGTGTCAAACTCAAGATTCCTATGCTGAATTTTTTTTGCTGTTTTGAAAAAAAAATTAAAACCTAAAGGCAGTAAAGATTTAGTGGCATAATGCCTACTAACGACAGTCCAGAGGACAGTTTTAATACGAAAGCCACTGTCCAAAATTGATGCCACACTAGGCATCACTTTAGAACCTCTTCCTATTCACCTACATATTGCAGCATATGTAGCATTATTTCACTTTCACATCACAAAAATATTAATTCCAATTAAGCACCAAGCAGACAAAATTTAGCACAGGTTCATATACACTTTGAAATAGTCTGAGTTTTTTGATCAGTAGTTCCTGAGCAACTGCTGGGAGCCGAAAATCTGAATTGAGATACAAGAATACTTACAGAGAAAAACTGCAAGAAAATGAAGGAACTGAATGATGGAAAATCTGAGTAATGACAGAAAAAGCAAATCACGTATTCTATCTGATTTAAAGGGATTCATATTATTCATATTACACAAAAAGTTCAAAACAAGAATAAGAATTGGGCTTTTTGAAATTCTGTGAAAGTGGAGTACAGAGAGTCTGGAAAATGTAAGAGAAAAATATGTTGAACAAAAAAAAAGTATGCAGGATCTACTACAAAAAGTTACAAAATAAGCAAACCAAGAGCATTCTGGAGGAAAAAGAATTATTCTTGGTATCAGTAATTGTCATCAGCTATCTAGGGAGAGCTGTCATACAGATGGTCTGAAATGCACATCTTAACTGAGGGAGTCAGGTCAGGGGAAAAAAAAAAGTAGATATGCAAATCATCAGCATAAGTTGACAGTGAAGTTGTATGAAAGTCTCAGATCACCCACGACTAGGATGGAGAAGGGAAAGTAAAAGAGCAAGAACCCCTGTGAGACTGGAAGAAAGGGCAGAATAGCTCTCAAAATAGACAGTCAAGGGCAATGTAAGTGGCAGAGCAAAGCACAAGACTGTCACGTATCAGGAAAACAAGAAAGGCCAGAATATTAAGGAAGAAGTGATCATTACTAGGAGTTAAAGTATTGCGGAGACAAAAGAAGATAAGGTTCTTAATATTTCATGTAGTTCTAATGATGCTGTGCATTCCAGAAACAAACAGTAATTACACAGATTTCATAAACTCCCTACAAGATCATATATAGAAGCTATTTTTATGGGATTTTACTGGATTTGATGAATACTACTTCGTCCTTTTCTTGCCAAGGTTGTTTGAATTTAGACACTGTCTTACACAGTGGAAAACAGTTAAAAATTATTTTGAAATCTTAATAGATTTTCTGTGGAGGCTGCTTAAAAGCTTTGTTACTGATGCAGTCTGCTTCAAAGCAAATCAGGTTAATCTACACACTTCAGTCTACTAATGTGCAGTGCAGTATAATGTTTTGCAGTACAGAGACAAATTTTGTCATAATTATGTACTAATTATTTTACATGTGCTAGAGAGTCTGCCCTGTTTTGTAAAGCGGTATCAACTGCAGATTTCTGAACTTCAAGCATATTTGATCGTAATTTATTTTGTTTCTTACCTAGGTGAAATTCTGCTATTCATAAATTATGCACAATAATATAAACCATATATTCAGTATTATTTCCAATTCTGTTGTTCTTTTAGAGAAGTAACAAAATGCTTTCACTTTTATTCAGCTCTTCACCTTACATCTATTATAAACACTTTTGATATAATTGTAAATTCTTCACTGTTCAAAGTCAGAAATATCATGCATTCTCAGATTAAGGTAAATTTTATCAACTGCATGTTAGCTACGGATGCTTTAATAAATTTGAAACAAGGAATCAGGGAACTGTACAACATGTTAGAATTATTTTACCTTTGTTTAGGTTTTAACAACAATAAAACATCAGAAACAAAAGGAAAAAAAATGGCACTCATGATGTAGTTGTCAGTGTTCACTTCTGCAAAGATCAATAATCTGCATAACTAACAATAGGAACTTCAGCATGGGTCCTGCATTTCAGTCACAACACCACCAAGCAATGCTACAGGCTTGGGGAAGAGTGGCTGGAAAGCTGCTCAGGAAAGGTGCTGGTGGACACCAGTGTGCCCAGGTGGCCAAGAAGGCCAACAGCATCCTGGCTTGTATCAGGAACAGTGTGGCCAGCAGGAGTAGGGAAGCAATGGTGCCTCCGTACTCGGCACTGGTGAGGCCTCACCTCCAGTACTGTGTTCAGTTCTGGGCCCCTCAATATAAGAGAGACACTGAAGTGCTGGAGTGTGTCCAGAGGAGAGCCACCAAGCTGGTGAGGGGTCTAGAGAAGAAGTGATATGAGGAGAGGCTAAGGGAACTGGGCATCTTTAGTTTGGAGAAGGGGAGGCTGAGGGGCAGACCTCATTGCCCTCTACAGCTACCTGAAAGGAGGTTGTAGAGAGGTGGCTGTTGGCCTCTTCTCCCAAGTGAATAATGACAGGACGAGAGGAAATGGTCTGAAGCTGCGACAGGGGAGGTTTAGATTAGATATTAAGAAAGTTTGATAAGTTATAGCAACAGAGAAGTTATATCATCTCAAAATAACAGTGAAAACAGATGGACAGTTCAGCATGCTAGGAAGCTTCTGACAGCACACTCATCAGAAAGATGTTCACCTTTGCCATTATGGGTTAGGAAAGCATGGGATTAGTGTAAGGAAATAATGGACAATGACATACACGGAAGCAAAGGTAGAAATTAATGTTAGTGATTGCTTCGTTTATGTTTCAAGTAGCAAACATGGACACGTATCTTCCACTCAACTGCAAGAAAACTCTTTTTTGAAAAGCATATCATAAATTCTCAGTTCCTGACTTGTCATTCTGCATAAGCAAAACAGATGTGAAGCAGCTACTCTTAATAAATCCTTGTTTAAATTACATCTGATATAAATCACAGAATCATTTAAGTTGAAAAGTACCTCTTGAGATTATCCAAGATCATCCAGTCTCATCAGCCTGCTAAAGCAGGGTCACCTAGACTGGGTTGCCTAGGACCACATCCAGATGGCCTCTGAACACCTCTAAGGATGGAAACCCCATAAATTAGGCAACTTATGCCAGCGTTTGGTGACCTTCACAGGACAAAAGTGTTTTCTTGTGTTCAGATGGAATACCGTATGTTTCAATTTGTGCCCATTACCTCTTGTCCTGTCACTGGGCACTGTTGAGAATTTTTAGAAATATAAACGTAATTCAGAGACCAAGGGAATACATGGGGACTAGTAATACTAATTTTAAAACTACCTTTGAAATGACAGAAAAGTGTTATGGAAGTCCGATGTGTACAGAATCTAAAAGAGGCACAAAATAAAAGAACATATGGATGTGAAAGAGGCAATTTTCCTTTCCCTTCTTGTACAGCAACATGATTCTCTTTCAGACTTTGGTCTTTAAGAACAACATTAATTTTAATAAAGCTGCCTTCTAGAAACACTGACTACTTCAAAGTAGCTAAGAAGCAAAGCAAACTATTTTCTAGACCATATCTAACATTCTATTATCATCCTATAGAGTCATGCATCAAGATCCTGATCAATAAAGCACTTTAGAGTACATGCTTAATTAACTAAATTCATGAGTTGTTCTGCTGAAGTCAATGAGATTATTCACATTCTTTAAGTTAAGCATAAGAAAAAGTACTTTATCTCATCCTCTCTGCATTCACAATCAAATTCCATTTAGCCACAGAAAATTAGCATCTATTTCAATAGTGCTGGAAGCTTCCTTAAGAATTGGAACCTAGAAAAACCTACAGGCTTCCCTATGCACATCACTCAGATTTGATTTTGTATAGGGTTTTGCCTGTCTAAATACCTTCCTCACAAAATAGCTATGCATCTTTTATCTTCTACGTTGAATCTTTCCCGATATCAATGAAAGCAACCAAAGAAAAATGGACAAAAATTGGCAATACATCAACATATTTGCAATCCACACCCGCTTACGTTAAAAACAGTTGATCTAGTGGCCCAGAATTTTACATGATAAAAAGGTCTTATTGAATATCATGAAAGGAATTTTAACTGCCTTTTTGCAGAAACTCAGAGAGCTTCCATTTGAGATTAAGATTTGTAAATCTACCTGTCTGCAAGCACACTGTATACACTCTATGATTCTGTCATGGAAGTTTAAATACACACAAACAAACACACACACACACACACACACACACACACACACAGAGACTTAAGGTAAGACACCTAGACCTTTGTATTTATATCTCAAACTAAACCCCACATCAACTCTTCACACTCAGACCAACAGGGAGGAAAGTCCGAGAATAGGAACCTTGGAGAAGAATGTGAAAATAAAGGCAGGGCTAGCTAAGCAGATGAGATGTGCTAAATAGTATGGTAAGACCCCAGCCATGAGAGGTAAAGGGCTGACAAAGGTATAAAGCTGATTTCGTTTCATGGAGGAAGGGAATAACTTTTTTTTTTTAAATCCTGGTTGAGGCAAAACATACTAGACAAGATGAGGGAAGATGAGGATATATAACTACAGAACACAGCTTGGGATATAAATCTGCATATTGCTGTGCCAGACTGCGGTCCAGCTCAGAATATGGACCCACTTAGTCTGCTTTTACTGAGAATTTAGAAATTCTGTCTCTCAAAAAACTGCAAAGTAAATTGGAATAACTAACAAACTAGACATGGATGACCACCAAAAGAGTATAAATCTTATGTATATCATATATATATATATATAAGATTGATATATTTTATATATATCTATATCTAAAAATCATCATAATTCTACAAAATAGTATTTGGCTTTCTTCTTTTCTAGGAGAAAATCTGAGAGCTTATATAACAGTGAATGAGTTTATTTCAGGTCATGTTATTGTTTAAGAAACCTGTTTTTTCTCCACTGTCATAATCCTTATGCATGTTAAAGACTGCACCTTAAGTTACATATACAGTTCAAGATAAAACAGTCCAGTTCTATTTTTGACTAACATTTTCACCACCTTTTCCTTGAGTTTTGTTATTTCAGATTGGAGTTAGCACAAGATAAACAATAAGAGGTCACTTACTTCACTGCTATACCACGGAAATATAATTGCCTGAAACAATAAACTCCTAATGAGCACAACTCTTCTCAATGAGAAGTTGCCTTGGCAACACACTTATCCCAGAAGATAACTATCCATGTGGTAGAAGGTGATGACAGCCAGTTGTCTGACAAAGATTCAAAAAGTATAAAAACTTTTCAATTGCTCAAATTGAAGCGAAGATTCATCTATCAGGAGTCTACTGACATAAGGGGAAATACTGACTTCCTGAATACAAAAGGATCTAGAAACTTTCAAAGAAATGCAGAGGTACAATAAGGTCACTTTCGTTTAAACAGGATCATGTTTAGATTGTCAGTCTTGCAAGTAAAAGTCCTTCTCTCATGTGTTCATTGATTAAAGATGTATGATCTAAATCATACTTTCAGATTTACTTTTAAAGGAAACAATGTGAAAAGGTGATCTTGAATTATAGCAAAAGCAGGTGAGATGAAGGCAGTGTTAGTAGACAGCAGGACAGTGAGTTCCAGCTCTCAGGTACAAAGCTAAAAAAAAAAAAAAAATAAAAATCCCCAAGAGATAGCAAGAGGTGGCAGAATCAAAGAGAGAGGCATGACCTGAATACAGGTGCCAGTGGCCACTGATGCTTTTGAATCCAGGAGCTGATCTCTCTGACAATATATGGCAGGTGGACAGCAACCATCACTATCAAGTTACACAGTATTTTTACCTTCATTTCATAACAAAATTAAACTTTCACAGTCACATTTTACGTCTGGGTAGGAGGTAGAAAAGGTTATATCCCACTACATCTGTTTCCCTTATTCCAGAAACATTTAACCCACTGGCCACTTTCAATCAAATTAACAAGTGCCTAGAAATCTTAAAGACATGAACCTACCTATGTGTTAGTAATTGGTTATTAAATATGCAGACCTCCAGACACTTTTAAGAAGGTCACTAAGCGAGACTGTAAAATTAAGTTGCTGTTGACCAACAGAGAAAGTGCTCATGAACTAAAAAGACAAAAATAACAGAATAGGACCAGTATTGCTCACTAAATTACTAAGTGATCTTGAAAAAGACATGCAAAATTATTCAGGATAGCTTTTACTGGTAAAAATAAAGAGTTGGTTGCAAAAAGTTGCAGAGAGCTGTCGTGTCACTAAATAAGAAAAAGACAAGTGAAATTCAGTCTGGATATACACACACAGGGAAAAACACTGCAAACCTGATACATATCTGATGTTGTCTTTGACATTAACCATTAAGGCAGAGAAGCTGGACTAACTGGGAACAATTACCTGAAAGCACTCATATTCAACAGAAGAATCA
>VXBW01005787.1:0-62128 GCA_013400375.1 Thinocorus orbignyianus | reverse complement strand
CAGCAAGTTTGTCGATGACACCATGCTGTGTAGAGTGGTCAGCACACTGGAGTGAAGGGATGCCATCCAGAGGGCCTGTACAAAGTTCAACCAAGCCAAGTGCAAGGTCCTGCACCTGGTCATGGAAATTCCAGGCAAAAATACAGGTTGGGTGGAGAATGGCTGGAGAGCAGCCCTAAGGAGATGGAGTTGGGGGTGTTAGTGGATGAGAAGCTCTCATGAGATTCAGATGAGATATCAAGAAGAAATTGTCTGCTGTAAGGGTGGTGAGGCACTGAAACAGGTTGCCCTGAGAAGCTGCAGTTTCCCTGTCCTTGGAGGTGTTTGAAGTTGGATGGGTCTTTGATCAGCCTGGTCTGGTGGGAGGTGACCCTGCCCACGGCAGAGGGCATTGGAACTCAATGATCTTTAAGGTCCCTTCCAATCCAAACCATTCTATGATTTTGTGATTCTGTGATTCTAGTGTTCTATTTTCAGCATGAATGCACAAGTGCTTGAGATTGACTGGGAAGCCCTAGGAAACATTTTTTGGCTCATCAAGCCATAATAAAGTAACACTGCATATGCATCTTGTGCTGGTGCAGTGGGGGAGGCAGGGATCATACTAACTCTATGCACAAAGTATTGTATTCCTTAAACTTAAAACAAGGGTGGCAACCATAAACAGAAGTAGTCCTACCACAGAGAAACTTCTAGCTGGCTGTCATGAAAAAGCACAAGCTTGTTTTAAGATTAGATGTTACCTTAAGCACAAAAGCATGCAAAACTGATGACAAGACAGCAGATGGGAAACCATTATTAGACCTGTAATCTACTCTTTTCATCATTTATTTTGTGGGTTAGGACATGCTTTAAAGCCTTGAACAGTTTCTGATTTTTTTTCTTTGGTGTTATACAAGATTCTGGTTTTTGTTCTTTAAAATATTTATACAGGGTACAAGTAGTTATAATTATGTGTGACAGAAAGCATGCATTTCTGGTTATTTGACATCTTTCCTGTAGTAACCACTCCACAGAAAATTTCTGTTTCAACATTTATGTGGATTTTTCATCAACATGCTGTTTATTTTGACATCACAATGAAGACCTGCTTAAGTGAGTTAAGAACTCTTTTTTGCTTCTTCTAAACTGCATACACTTTAGAGAAGAACTCAGTAACAGAAATTACAAAATAAAAAGAACACAGCCCAAGCCACGATGATTCTCTGATGAGAAAAAAATGCATGGTTGAAAAATCTAAGCATACTCAAGCACGAATGGATTTACAAAGCTCTGCATAAGAAACCTTACATTTTTCAGCCAGGACTAAAATTTTATCCTTTAACTAAGCATTGCAAGATTTCTTTTCCATGTAATTCTTCAATCCACATATAAAGATGTAAGACTCCATATTTACACAATAGAGTTGTCTGCTTTCAATGGGAAAGTCACTACATAATATTCCAGAGGCACCTCTAAAAAGATCTAAAGTTCTACATGCCATTATAACTTAAAGTTCTTTATACAGAATAGCACTCCCCTTTGGAAAAGGATGGCAGTGAGATAAGGGTGTCAGCTAAGGTCAGCAAAAGTAATCAGAAGGTTAAGGAACTTCAATGCCTTGACAAATTGAGTCCATAGCCTTTCTTTAGTTTAAACTAACCATAGCAAGAAAATTTCCCTTAGGTACAACTAGAATCTCTCACTTATGCGGTCTGTTACATTATAATATTCTCTTGGTTTCCAAGCAGCCAAGAATGAGCATAAAAATGAAAGCTTCAGACAAAAAACAACAACAAAAAAACCCAAACCAAACAAAAAAAAGTTAACTTTTTTAAAAAATTTGAAATAAGCCAGAAGATCTAAAATAAGTACTGAAATGAGGCATAATACCATACACCTCCAGTCAATTTCACCATCCACTTCATTTAGTGCAAAGGAGAGCAAAACTTCAAATCTGTGTAGTTTTGTGAAATAATATTTAAATATTTGGGAAGGATTAATTTTTGTCCATTTCAGTGCAATAAACGTGTTATACAAGAGGATGCTCTCCCACAAGAAGAGCTGGAAGGAGGATCCAGAGAACTACAGGCCTGTCAGTCCTACCTCAGTGTCAGGAATGTGATGGAGCAGATCAACTCGAGTGCACATACCAGGAGATCAATCCCAGTCAGCAAGGGTTCATGAAAGGCCGGTCCTGCTTGACAAATCTGATCTCCTTCTATGACAAGGTGACCCACTTAGTGGATAACAGAAAGGCTGTGCATACTCTTTACTTGGGCTTTAGTAAAGCCTTTGACACCATTTCCCACAGTATTCTCGTGGTTAAACTGGCTGTCTATAGCTTGGATGGGTGTATGCTTCACTGGGTAAAAAACTGGCTAGATATCCAGGCCCGAATAGTTGTTATGTTTAAAACAATATTAAAAAAAAAAAAAATTAAAAAAAAATAGAAATTATGTTTTCTTTTGCCTTAATTATGATGGCAATCCAGCATTAGTCCTTTTCACATTCTTTCTAGGTTTATTTTTTTTTCTTCAAAAAACAGTATTTTGCAATATACTTGGTTGTTACTACATACTTTCTGCTTTTTAAAGTTGTCTTCACTTTGCTGTTAGAAAAAAAAATGTATAACTCTTGTGCTTATGGTAAGACCTAAAAAAACAGTGAAATTCTTTAGATCTTATCTTCAGTGCCTGCTCAATGTTAGTTAATTTAGACCCTCTTTTTGAAAAATCCCAATTTCAATGAAAAATAGGAGAATTCAGGTATATCTGCATAGTTTACAATTACAATAATATATTCTTTGAAAGTGCTAACTATTGGGAGTACTCTTGTAACAAAAAAAAATACATAAATCATATTATTATATGATCTGGAAAACCTGTGTTAAGCCTTTTGGAACAAAATAGAAGGAATCAAGGTTTTGACAGGAAAGGAATGGTAAAACTGCTGATATATAATAGTGATAATTTTATAGTAATAATTTAATTTTAAGTGCTAACATATAGCAGAGTTCTGTTCATTTTGCATTAACTTGCTGTGAGTTTATAATATGTATCACAGAAATGCAAAAGGTCTCCAAAAAATAACAAGGTCCTAAAACATGCTTCACAGTCAGAATATCTCATCATCAACTCTCTCATCAACTGCTTGTACTGTAAACTGACAAACCAAAGCAAGTCAAAAAGATACCTTGGACAAACAGTTGAGGTGGGCAAGAGCCCACTTTCGACTAACCTTACCATACTGGAATTTGCTACCTTCTCAGGTGTAAGAGTATATGTATGAATATGGACAACACTAACCCAGTTCCATCAGAGAAAGTCAAGTTTGAACATGCTGTCACTAAAAACTGAATCAGGTCATTTTAACAGGTGTGAAATAGGAGTGTTTACACTTGAAGGCTGAGAGGGGGGAAGGTAACTTTTAGCCAGAAGGTACTGCAGAGTAGCTGAGAAGAACAATTACTTCAATGGGATCAGTTGCACCTGGAAAAAAAAACACGACTGCAGTTAGAATAAAAGAAGAAATCTGATTGAATGAGATTTCCTGAGACCTAGATTAGAGTATCAACCAAAAAGCCAAAAAACTTCACTTTGTACACTATATTAAAATGTGTTAATGTATGTCTAGGTTCTATTAACACTGACATCCTTCTGAACCATGAATAATTTAAAAGCATTTCATTCCTCTGGAATTTGTTCCCTGTTTTAGTGCTAAGTAAATTAAATGCTGTGGTCGAGGTTCATTCTATATGCTGCTTTCTCTCTTTTTCTTCTGATACAGCTTCCAGTTAAAAAATACTTTTGCAGTCAGTTTGAGAAGAGAAGCGGTTCCTCCTGATTAACATAGAAACGTTTGCTGTTAAATTTCTTTTCCACCATCACAAGTTACTAAAGCATCTACTGTACTTTATGCCAAAATAAAATAAAGTTGCAGTCAAACATTTAAATAATGTTTTTCTGCAATTAGAAATGTGTTGAGCATTTCAAAACAAAAACAAGTCAAAGCCATCCGTATCCTGTGCCAAGACCATTCAAAAACAATCTGCATTTATAAAAACAGGTTGGAAAGCACTATTTCCATTAATAAAAGCAATTACTTTTAAGAAGCCAGGGAGATTTAGGTTTTGATGCTTACTGCTGAAATCTCTAGCAGTTAATGAGTCACATCGCTTTGCTTCAGCCACCTTGTCTTGACTGACACAACACAACATGACACACACCATGGAGCCAAGTAAATTAAACATGTGTGTTTTATGGAAAACTGATCTTGATGTAGGAAAGGTTCTTTAAATATCTGCACTGAAAAACAAGTAAATTGTGTTCGGGAATTTAGGGACCTGCTTGGCAGTATAAAGTGAAGGACAGGATATTCGTCACCTGAGTATTGGAAATACATGCTTTTGGTTTGGTTGTGGGCTGGTTTTTTTTTTTTTTCCTATAAGTTATGTAGCTGGTACAGTACAGATCCAGGTAAGTGTACAGTCAACAAAAAGCTTCTGTGCAATCAGGAGGAATCTCACCTCCTAAACAGTATGGATGCATATTGCTGAAAACATCTTTAACTACATGTTCTTTCTCTTTTAATTTCACTTAAGAGGAGGAAGATTAAAAAGATAGAGACATGGGTAATAGTTAGTGTACTAACTGTGAAGACTTTGAATTCAAACCATAGCATAATCTCAGACTATTAAGGATCTCTGTAAAAGGAAGACCTCCCAAGAGCCAAAGCTGTTTAACAAATAGAGGATGCTATAGACTGTGACCACAGGACTACATTGAGAAATCCTTTGCTTTCTTGGCAAGCTAGTTCTGAGGTTGAATCTGAGAACATTTCTTACATGTAATTTTAATGAACTTATTTACACAATTTGTGTATACATAGTATTTATAGGGGGTTCTAGGTAGTTTGTAGATCTATGTATCAAATAGGTACTCGGGGTTTTTTATCTCCACAAACTAGCTTAAATAATTTTCTATCTTTTCTACTTTCAAATAGACCATTCTCATATTTCACTCTTAATTTTATTCTGCTTTTGATTTTGTTGATGATATTAGTTGATTTTTCACTTGTGAGTCTATCAAGTTATATAAGGCAGAGACTTAAGCCCGTGTTCAGAATTCGGGTATAAAAGAGATAGATCAGTGGAGCAGTCATGATAACAGAGTCATATTTAGTCACATACTTTGTACCATTGAAGGTTTCACAAAGCTGGATATGTTTTCCTGGGCTACAAGAAAACAAACAAAAGAACAACAAATGCTTTTTCTTTCACAAAGAAACATTCTTTTATTATCTAAGGTTTCCCTATCGATTTGCTAGTGAAAAGGAAATATCCATATGGCTTTATTACACATGTTGTCCATCAATTAAAAACAATTTTTTAATTAATTTGATGTCCCTTTTAAAGGAAATAGTGCCATGAATCACCCATAAAACACTCCTCTCCATTTTCATAAATCAAAAAAGAGAAATAGGCTAACAACTGCTGTGTGATACGTCATATAATTCTCTATAAAACAATGCAGCTATGTTAATTTGTTACGTAAAATGTCCCATTACTGCAGCACAGACCAAAACACCTTGAGATGTTTTAATTAAGTAAGTTTGTATAAAAATATTAGGGGTTGGAAGTAAAAAAAATGCAACAAAAAATAAAAAAGTGCAATAATTAGGTAATATTTCACTTTAAATTAAGGGGTTCTTATCACCTAATGAAAAGATCTGTTAGACAAAATCCTCCATGCAAATCTGGTTTTCTTTTTCTAAGAATAAAAATATATCTTCAAAATAGATTTCTTATTCCTCCAATTTTTTCCATGACTATATCAAAGGCATTTTGATATGAGAAAAAAGAACTTGTCTGAAGTAAATGCAGAAAAACAGCTCTTCGTAGTCAAGTAGAAAAATGTGTTTTTCCTACAAAGCCTTATTTTGTTATTTAATATATACAATATTGCCTCGGTTTCTCTTTCAGACTAGTGCAGCTGTACGACCACAATATTATCAATATGTTATAGCATGTGAATGCATGTCTCATAAATTGCAGGCTTCTCACAGTCTTAGAAAACTTCCAGTGACCTGAGATTTTTAATTCCATTTATACCCTAAAGCAGGAAATGGTGTCCTATTTTAAAATAATTCCATTACTAATAGTACTTACAGGTTATGATATTAAACAATGTCAGAATGTGTTAACAGCAAAATCCAGTCTAAAAACAAGAGTAAAGAAATAAAGCCATACTTGGAAACAACTAAATGTACGTTGCATGAACAAAGTTTTATTTTATGTTGAACACTAATGAATAATAATATCAAACAGCAGCTTAGTGCTGCAGTTGTTCCAAGCAATGTTTTGCAAAGATACTTACAAGCACAAGAAAAAAGCACAGAGATCCTTAAAAAACAGAAGGCCAATTTAATACTATGTTTCTGCCTCACAGCATCGTGTGAGTTTTTTTAAGTGTTAACCGCTAGTAAATTTCATCTGTATAAGGGTGCTGATTTAAGAAAATATCCATGAAAAGAAGATACAACATAAAGGGCATAGGAAACTTAGTGACTGTGAAAACTGAAGAACAAAAATTGTAAATTATGAATGGTACAAAACTGCTTTTGTACAAACTTGAATATGAGTTTTGTTCCCTTGAAAATTAACAAAATGGGCAAAAAAGAAACTGAAGATGTGTTGTATTGCAGTTATCACCAGCTGCATGGTTTATTGTTTGTCATGGAAGTTAGGACTTTAACAGTGAAGTGGCAATGATTGTATCTTGCTATCCTGGAGTATTAAGATATTTTTTTCTTTAACAAGGGATCAGTCCCTAGCCCAATTTGTGTGAAAATCAGGAGAATATAAATAGCATATCCGAGGACAGCTCATTCTGAAATTGTGATTCAAAAGCTGACAGAGGATATCTTGAGTTTCTTCAAGGGACTGAGATTCACAATTGTGTATTTATGTATATACAGGTCTCCAATTTCACCAAATATTCTTGTGCAGAGATTAATTTCCTGAACTCTGTTGAGATATTACTACAGCCTCAGGGGTTGCTCTAGTCTTCAGGCTGCAGAAATCTTTGGCCTTTTTATTTGAATGTTATGAAGTAAGGATGCTGTGGTGACTGTCTTCATTTACTAGATTTGCTTGGTGTAGAAACTATTTCATTTGAATGCTTGAGTCCCTGTTTAAACTTGAAATTGTTGGCAATGAATAGAAAATAAAATACACCTTAAACAACCCATACAATAACTGTTTAGTATGAACACTTAGTGTTTGTTTAATTTATCTAATTTTTATCTCTTTGAAAAACATTTTATTTATTTTTATTTCAAAATAAAGTTTTAAAATTATTGAAAATTTCAAAGTATGTTGTATTTTTATTAAAGTAGAATTCACCATGAATGTGCAAATACTTCTGGCCCATCACAAACTGCATGATTAGGTTAGTACATTATAAATCCAAAGAAGACATCTTCTCATCTCTAGTGAAGATAAGCTTGGAGTTTTTGATTCTCCAAATCTGGATGCTTTGAAATCACAGAATCCAGGAAAGATGTCGAGATATTCTGTGTATTAACCTTCAAGGAAGGTCACACCTAACATTCCAGATGCCAACCTCATTTATGATGTGGTGCTTTGTTTCTCTTAACTTCTGCAGTGCAGTATTTCCCTCTGTCTCAGATACCTGAAACAGATATCCACTCTTTGCCTTTGTCTATGTGAGAAATACGTTTGCACCTAGGGTATTTATTAATATACCTTGTAAACCCTGCTGTATATTACAGTAAAAAATATTTTGTATTACCCAAGTATGTAATGATCACACTTAAGCTGGAGCAAAGAAATATGCAGATAAAAGTATTTTTAATGGCAGTAATGAACTAAATGTCAGAAGATAAAAGTGAAATGAAGCACATAATCCATTTATTCTAAGGTGTCTCTCCCCACCTGACTAAATTGCTGTCCACTTTGACCACAAGGTAGATGTTGGCATTACAGTTTTAGTCTGTGTCTTGCACCTTCAGACATCCATTAATGTACGCTTGCTCATAAGCTTCTGTGAGACAAAGCACCCTATACAGATTCTCCTAAGAGCCCATTTGGGAGCTAACTTCAAAGTGATGTTACATCCAATAAGCACATCTTTCACAGACAGTTATATTCAAGTCTCATTTCTTAAAGATTCTGACAACAATGATATAAATAAAAATGGACTATAGTCTTTTGCAGAAAAACTGCAGGTGTGAATCATTATTTTCACCATGGATGATTCCTTATTATTCAGTTGCTTGTACCTTGTTCTCAAATCAAAGAAGCTGTTAGGTATGCACAAATAAATGTTTCTGTTATAGTATATAGAAAATAAATCTATTACGATGGGTTTTGTGAAGAATCATGGTTCCAGATAAATGATTTTGTCTGTACACTATGAATAATTTACTTTTATGCAAATCACTGTTTTGTAAGGGACAGTTCTGCTAAAACCAGCATTTTTCATCTGTTGTTATTCCCTTTCTAGAATACTTATTCGATGCTGCCCATTCTAAAATTGTATGAAGGGTGAGAGTCAAATTCCAAACCCATTGTTTTTCTCTTATCAAGTATTTGCTAAAAATTTAGAGACAAACATACCCTCTTTCTTTTAGCAATTGCTGGTTTTGAGGTTCTTATCTGCAAATTTATAGAGGCGCTAGCCACTGCAAATTGCTCAGAAGGGAAAGCAGGGACAACGTTTTCTACAAGAAATAGTCAAGAACATTACACAACCAAATGTTCAGACATTAGAAAAAATAGAAATGTCCCTTAAAAAAAAAAAAAAAATCAAAAGAAATACGAGATAAACTGCCAAGTAGTACAAAGTCAGATAAAACACTGGTTATTGCCAGTGACTGACAAGTTTGATTCTGCTCAAATCATGAGCGGGAAATCATATTGTTTTGCATAGAGTTCTTCAGCGACTTTAAGAAGGAGGGATTTTGTTTATTTTTTTTTTTTTTTTTTTTTTTTTGGTTTTTGGTTTTCTGATGGTTTGTTTTGTTTTGTTATGGAGCTTTTGCTGTTTTTTTTTTGGGGGGGGCCTTTTTTTTTGTTTTTGATTTTTTAGTTGGTCGATTGGTGTTTTCTGTTGTTGGTTTTGGTTGGTTTTTGTTTTGTTTTGTTTTGTTTTTCATATAAAATAACCTAAATGGCATATCCTGAAAGATTTTGGGACTAGATATGGTTTTGATGGTTCTGTTGACTTCCCATGCTTTCTTGTGCTCAGGATATACATTTAGAAGTTTCAGAATTGCTAGCATCAGATCAAAGATGTTTTAACATCCAAATCAAAGATGACTTAACTTGAAGGCTTCTCTTCAGCGTATATTATTAAGAACCAAACATCCCATCAGAACTTGATTCAAGGCTGAAAGGAAGCTAGTGTTGCTCAGTTAGCCAAGTCCCTCTGCACATTCCCTAGACCCAGCAGCCTGGTTGCGAATGTCGGTCCCTCCAATATCCAGTTCCACAGCCCTTCTCTGATCATGACTTGTCCTACAGCACCACAGCTAGGGGAAGATTTCCAGGGGCATTGGACAGGTCTCTCTGACCCATTTGGTCCTTTTCTGTAAAGTCACACATGCAGTGGCCCTAAAAAAAACCCTTTTAATTATACCAGATAACATGGAATTTAAATGAAAAAAGTAGAGGAAAAAATGAAAAGAAATAGTAAATTTTTAAATAAATAACCACTGACAAAGAATTAAGTAGCTCTATAATAAAAATAAGAAAGTGAAAAAAATAATTTTTATATTTCATTAGCATATAACATTTTTATTCAAATAGTTTTAAATTAAAGAAAAAATGTTATATTGAATATATTTCACATAATTTCACTATCCATTGTCTTGTGTTAACTCCTATTGTAACCTGAGAATTAGATTTATTTATTTTTTATTGATTTAATTATTAATTGCATTATGAAAATGTTGCATTTTCATAGTTAATGTCTGTAAAAACTTTAGGAAGCCTCTTAAAATTCTTTTTGGTAGGACATATTTGCATATCTCTAATATAAGGTAGATTACTTTCTTGATAGCACTTCATTTTAACTAAAGAGGAAGAATGGAAAAATGCTCAGCCAATGCTGTGAAAATCTCCTGTCACAGCTGAAAAACAGCCAGGGCATCAGTCTCTAAACAATATACTACTGCTTTGGCATTTCAAAGTTTTTTTTTGTAAATACCACTCAAAGTTCTGTTTTGAGGAAGGCAATACAACATATGAATAGTAATGAAAGATGTATATTTGAAATGTGAATTTAGGAAAAAAAATTACTTATGACAACTCCAAAGTCCATGATGTAAAGTTCAATTCCTTAATTCTTAATTACTTGATGGATGATTTATGTTACACATTATGATTGTTCTTGAATTATGCTGGAGTCATCAACTTGTTCGGATTCTCAAATTCAGTTCACACATAAAAATGTCTGCATGCAAATCTTTTAAATATTTTTTACCTGATCTTAAGGTAATGATTTGACGTGATAAAAATAGTAATAGCTTGAACTTACTGTATTGTGTTTTCTATATCCTTTGAAACGTAGCATTACATTTCAGTGTTATTTTAAATGCAATTTGCAAAATGCAGTTTGCACTTTACTATTCAATAAGGTGTTCAGTAAACACATAACTATAAAACAATCTGGTCTGATTACAACATCTTTTGGTAAGATTCATGTTATTATTTATGGCCTGGCAGCTTTATTCAGGCATTCAGCTTCACCGACTTAAAAGACAGATCACAGATGATAAAAATACGGTATGCACAAAGCTGAGGGGAGCATCTATTCCAGTGAGACAGTCAGCTCTTGAATCTGAAAGAGCAGGACTTGAACAATGTCCTGACAGGGTCCTAAAGAGGCAATATATTCTGAACAGTGACTAAGTGAAAATCGTACACTTATTCAGCTCTCACTCCTCTTTAAACATACAAGTCATGTTATCACCTTGTTTTACTGACACAACAAAGTTGTCTCTAGATTGCACTGCATCTTCTGCCATCCCAAGAGGTTTGTTTACAAATTTTTAATTAGGTGCATCTATGAAATCTTACCAAAGCAAGAAGTCAGAGTAGATAATTTCAAGGCAATCTTTTCAAAGCAGGTATAAATGAGGTCAGAACTATTCCAACGGAATCCTATTATCTCTGCAATGATTTGTTTAAGGAAAATCTTGATTTGATTTTCTAATATTAAGGTTGAATTTGCAGGGTGAGCAGGAGGAAAAATCACTACCAATCAACTGGCAGTAAATCTAAAACATTATGCTGAATGTTGATCTATCCTTAATAAGTTGGTATAACCTTTTCCCTAGGAGATGTAGCGTATTTTAAGAAATCAGAGTGAAATTTGGCTACTTTTTAGATTTATTAACCACAATGCAGAACATATAATTTTTAATAGTTAAATTACCGGTTTCAGGATATTATCTTGAACAAGTTTCAAATGAGCAGACAATACTTGCCGTGTCTACTTGATACTCTGTATTTCCACTCTTGAGTTTTGCACTTAAGTAAAAGATTCACAGGCAACATTATCTATGGATATTTGAAGTTGTCTTCTTTCCTTATTGAAAAAAATATTTTCTAGTTGAAGCTAATTTGAGAATTTCTAAAAATAAAAGTTTTATACATTCAGTAAAAGTAGCATTTCATAATAACATACAGCAAAATGTAGTTGTGAAATGTAAGAAAGTAGGCAAGTATTGTGTATTTTAGATGCATATTTAGTTACTAGGAAAAAAAAAAAGTAAAAATGACTTGTTAGGTGACGTTTGTACTCTACCTAAAAAGGCCAAATACACCTCCTAGCATTTTGATTGCTGATTGTACTTTTGTGATTATATTATTTTTTACTGAGGATCCCAGAATTTAACCTTAGCACAAGCACAGCTGCTTTGGCATCATTGAAGTGCTGTGAATCTCTGTCAGCGATAAGTAACGCATGAAGTTCATATTGTTCCTGATCTGAATTTTCATTTTGTGCCCTGTTAGTCACCGATCCAAAAACAGCATCAGAAATCACTAGATTTACAGACAAAGTGATGCAACTCAAAAACTACTTTCTTCAACGGAAAAGTTTGATTGTCATAATAACACTTAACGATATCTATTTCTCTGTTTTGTTAACAGAACTACAACAAACCATGCCAATCAAGGTCTCTTTCTTAGCAAATATCCCCAACTAAACAGGGTGGTACAGAACAGAATATATTCTACTTTTACAATCAAGTATCTATTATGAGTAAATCTGGAAGCAATAAGCATAGTTTAGGGGTTAATCACTTCATATTAACCACTGTTATTTTTAACATCCAAGACCAGCACAGTAAGGGGATTTTATTTTGCAGTTTTTCCTTGCTGAACAAAAGAATGGACTCAGCGTAAACAATAGCTTCTTAGTAAAAATTCCCTACTGCACAGTTTCTGCTAGCATTATATTTGCAGTTTCTTGAAATTGCAGGTGCAATGTGACCTACCATTAGAATGGCTTCGGTGAAACAACAAGTTTTAAAAGATCCAAATCTCTTAGCAAGAGCTGTGAAAAATCTCAAGTATTTTTAAGTCAAGAGCCTTTTAACTGGCTACCTATACATCTTTCAGCCCTCTTTGTCCTGATAAAAAGCAATTTCTAAACACACTGAATATCTAGATATTAGAAAAAATATTCTTCATCATGAGACTATCGTCCTTGAAGAAATGAAGTAGAAGATGAATCAAGAACACACCAAATCCCAGTAAAGCAGAAAATAAATATATTCCCTCGGTTTTAATTCTTTTTCTATCATACTATAAAAACATGCTGCATATGTGGTATGCATGCCTGTGAGATCAGGTGCGTTTTGAAAGTCACTTCTAAAAAGAAAAAAAAATATAATTGCTCTTTGAACACTTCCAAAGTTTTGCAGTAATATTTGAACAGCTTGTTAGGGTCACATTTTAACTCTGGGAATAAACTAAATCCAGGAATTCCACTTCTAAATTCCTGAAGGTAAGCACAGCAAGCAAAGAGGAAATGTTCAGCAACTTCTACTTTCTGTACTAGGCGCTTCTTGAGAAGCTGGAAAAAGATCTTCGAGAATCAACACTATCTGAAGACCAATCATGAGCATACAACTATTTCTATTTGTTTGATTATATATTAGAAATGTCTTTTGGAGATTCATGATATGTCAGTCCTTCAAGGTGTGAGTCAGAGAGTTTCCTAAGGAACAGGCTGTTTTGCTTGCAGATTATCAGTGTTAGAAATCTCTGAATTCTAACTCTGGTAGTGAAGTGGATAGTCTGTGTGACACAACAAGTGAGAAACATTGTTTCCCTTAGTGCTAATTTATTTCTTAGAAACGTGATTTTTAAATTTTTATTATTTTTTTTTAGGCAGATTTTTTTTTGGGGGGCGGGGGGCGGATTTTTGAAAAAAATCAAACATCTTCAATACTTATGTGAATTACGTGATGCAAGTTGTGTCAGGGGAGGTTCAGACTGGATATTAGGAAAAATGTTCACACTGAAAAGATTATTAAGCATTGGAATGGGCTACCCATGGAAGTGACTGAGGTACTATCTCTGGAGGTATTTAAAAGACGGGTTGACATAGTACTTAGTGACATGGTTTAGCGATTTTTTTTAACCAGGGTCAGGTTCACAGTTCGACTAGATGATCTTAAAAGACCCTTCCAACCTAGACAATGCTATGATTAATGATTTGTATTTCCTTCCACCAAAGCTCACACAGTGAGGTATTTCCAAATATGGAGAAAAACTCTTGATAACTATAGATGCTCATTAATATCTAAGCTTTGGAGGATAATCATAATCTACTACCCATACAATTAATGCCATTTTTACAGTTATTAAAGTGTCAAAGTAAGTGCCAGTATTTTCAAAACTCCCACCACAGCATAAAGAGTGACAAACCCACATAAAAATGTATGGTTAGATACTATCTAACAGCTTAATGTTTTCATTTTCAGTGAGTTTTTCTTGGATTCTTTTTTTAAGACATGTTTGAAAAACTCACATAAGGATTATTGGCCTTCACTGATTTAAATTTTGAGTAATCTTTCAAGTTCTACAGTATTAGTAATGGATTTAATTTGAGAATAAATAAAAACTATAAAACCCGTGTATGCTGCCTCAAAATATGATTTGGGCTGCTACAGTCAAAGATGACATATTCTAGGAATAAGTATTAAAAATCTAGTTGCTCTCCATCTACATATCAGTTAGTGGGTTATAAAGAATTCAGTTCTGGCAATAGTAAACAGCAGAAACAAATTTGATGTAGAAATGAATGTACATAAATTCAGGGGAAAAAAAAAAAAGACTAGTGTGAAATAAAATTTTAACTTATGGAGTCTATTCTAAAACTTATGAAGATCCTCCTTGTAATTTTTCTTAATTTTGACAGAAGTTCAGGTCACAGATTTTATTGATTTGCTGAGATGGTGAGAGTAACACACAAAGGAGGAGCTGTTTCATATCCAGGCAAAGATGTATCATTAGTAATCTTCCAGGTTCTTTCTCTAGGGGTGGCTCCCTGCATAACAAGAAACACATAACACTTGTGACTGACCAACTTCTGATAAATAATCCAATTCATAATTTGTCTCAATTATTAAAAACAAGTGTCCAAGATTTATAGTAATTATGTGTCAAATCAGTGAAAGGAAGGATGCCTGAGTGGCTTCCTTCATACACACACAGAGCTGTAAATTGTAAATGGGATTTACTTTGTGACTTAATTGTATCATGGAATGGCAGAATTGTAGGTATTGGAAGAGCCAAAGAACATTTGTCACTGCTGTGGTTGGCCTGGGTTATTTCCCAGTTGGCTTGAGCATTGCCAACCTGGACCCTACTCTTCAAGCCCTTCAGGCTAAAGCCCGCTTCACCAAATTGGCCAGTGTACTGCCAAAGATTTGCTCCTCCTAGACAGGTGGACCCCATCCCTCTCTAACAGGTGTAATCATCAGAGAATGTCACATTATCATAAAAACCAAAACCCTCACATTGGCACCAGCCACATAGCCAGGAGCTGATATGCATTGTCTGCCCATTTTTGGCTACTCCCTTTTCTCTAGCCGGTAAAATGGAGGAGAAGATGACTTGGGCACCAATTTTTTCTCACTTGTACTCTCAGGGCTTTACAGTCGCCCTTAAATCTGCCCAGGTTCTGGTTTGCAGTGTCATTCATGCCCACATGAAAGAGTAATAGTCAGTAGCAGTCTGTGTTCTTGACAAGTTGTGGCAACCTGTCAGCAACATCTAAAACCCTATCTCCCAGGAGGCAGCATACTTCACGTGACTCCCTGTCAGGACAGTAGATGGGCACCTCGGTGCCGTTTAACAGGGAGTAGTCCACCGCTAGCACTTATGGCTTTTTTCATGTCTCCTGTGCACTGTCAGTGCAAGTCCACCTGGCAGACTTTTCCCCTGGCTGTCTATAGCTGCTAAATCTTCATATCTGGTTTTTGTTTTGACGCCAGAGTGTGGCAGCTGAAATGTAGTCCTGCTTTTGTGGGTTACCAGAGTCCAAGGTGCCTCATTCTCAGTAGTATCTAATGGAGGAATATGGTTGTGAAACCACTTATCTATCTCCATCTCAGCTCCTCTGATACTATGCAGTCTTTCAACTGACTCTTGCAGCTCAGCAAGCTGACATAAAATATCATCAACCTGTGAACACTGTGTGCAAGTACTTACCTAACTTCTAGGAGAAGGCGAGGAAGAGTCTGGACACTCATTGCAACTTATGACCTGTACTGAAGTCTCAGTCCTTACTGGTTGCTTGTCAGAGATGTTGAGCACTACGCAGAGCTGTGGACCAGCAAGCAGTGTGCTGTGCCCTTCCCAAGCACCCTTCTGTAGCACTCCTTGACTTGTGAGAGCTGCCAGCTTCTGGTAGGGCTCTCTGGTCTTCCTCTGGTTTTTCTGGCTCTAGGAACCCCATTGCACCTGTGTATTCCAGCACAATGAAGGAAAAAATCCCTTCAAATCCACCTGGCCTGCTTTGACTTTTGGATCTGGGTCCTCAAATTTTACTGAACCTAATTGATTGCCTACTTTGTCCTGATTGCAAGTGGGAAACAATCAATCTCTTGACTTCACTTAATAGATGCTTTGGAAGATTTGCTATATTATCCCAGCGGTATTTTACTATTTCCATGGGGAATGAATCAATTGTGGAAAAAGCAGTGAAAGGAATAGGGAAAGTGAGTGAAGAACACCACATGAAGCAACTCATTGAACCATACAATTATTTATCCCCTCCGGCTCAGAGCAACACCTTAAGTCATATTCTAGAAACCTATGTTGCTATGTCTTTGTTTAGGCATTTTATACTTCTAATGAGCTTGCTAAAATAACCTAAGTATGTGACCTGTATTTCAGTTCTTGGGCAAAATATTGTTCATAAGTTGGGGGGCACAGACTAGTGGAGGGCTTGTTTTTGAAAAACAGTAAGATTATTACTCTGCAAAATCTCAAGACAAAGCAAGCAAATGATAGCTGAAGCTACATAATAGTTGATTAATTATCCAAGTCAAAGTCCTCCCTGTATGAGGGAAAATAATTCTCAGAGATTTTTAGTATGCTAGCGAAGTGAAACTCTTTGTAAGATATTCCAAATCATATTCATCTGAACCATTCCACTAAAATAACTTTCTTAATAGCTAGCAAAAAATAAAGTACAATACAAGCGAGATCCAGAAGGGCTCACTAAGGTACCTCAAACATTTGGTTAGTTTACACATCGAGCGCTATGCAGAATGGATGATTTTTCACTGAATTTAACTCATTAAGATAATAATTTTAGTAACAAATAATATTCACAGAAGACAATGTTATCCACTTTTACTATACTTAAAGCTATGTCATAGCAAAAAGTCTCATTAAATTATCAAGAATAGATGCAGCAGCGTAATATTGGCATCCTTTGCCTTTATTTACAAAGTTACGTGATGCATAGTATGACTATATATGACATATAATCTTTGGCATTTTGAACAGAGTGTATGAGAATGGAGACAACAAGAGACATTAAATGAAGGATCCAGTAACCAGGGGATTTCAAAAGAGAAGATGAAAAACTGTGTTCAGTCCATTTAAAAGGTATATGAACATGTATATATCTATATTGGTCTGCAAGCTAGTTAATTTAATAATATTGCATGATGTGTGTTCCATGTATCTGACAAAAATCAGACTATTTAACAGTGTGTTCTTTGTCGTCTAATCCCTAAGGATACAGTTACAGGGGCCCTGCTCAATGCAGAGTATGAGCAAGCGATGACAGTCACTACCTGGATTCCCTTTCTTTCTTGAACTGATGGAATGCATTTCTATGCAACTTACTCTGTTTAAAGAATATTGTGTTTGCCATGATTACATACTTCTTTTACTGCACACTGTTCTTTCAGTATTACTAAAGTGACAGCAGAGCAAACAAAGGAATATCCATTGAGGAGTACTGGTGACAACAGATAAGATACTGTCTATTGTAACCTACATGGAAATGCCATGATAATGCCCATGGCTTCAGATAATTACTCTAAATGAATATTTATTAGATGTCTAATAAATTAGGCAAGGAGATAAACAGAAAAGGGGATAAAATGGGATAGAATCATAGACCTTTTTTTTAATAAAGCATTTAACTGAGAATCAGGCTTAGAGAACATAATTGATTTTATTGACAAGGAAAAAAGTAGCTTGTTAGTGAAATCTGTTGAAGGCACAAAGGAGCATCAACACAGAAGAAGATTAGAATGTCATGCTACAGGAACCTGAAGACGTCAAGGGTGGGAATAAAATAGATTTGATTAACAGTACTGTATTACAGAGTTTAATAAGATTTCTGAATTCATGCTCTAAACCTCCTCAGCAGAAATTACATGAAGAGCAGCAAAGCTTGCATACTGAACACAGTTTGACACTGTATTATGTCGCGGTTTAGGCAAAATCAGTCAATTATGAGTCATCAGATGGTCTCCCCCTACTTCTCACTGCAAAACAGAGGAGGAGGAGAGATAAAGAGATTTATGAGTTTAGAAGCAACTGAACTACTTTAATGAAATATTAATAATAAAACAAGAAGAAAATAATGAAAGAGATACAATATATATAAAACTGCATCAAGCTCCCAGGATGACATAACCAGCAGGCACTGGGGAAGTTCCAGGCTGGACTCAGCAACAGATGGAAATTGGATTCCAAATCTGGAGTCAGGAGCACACAGATTGGGATTAAAAGCAGACCACCATTGACCATTAAAAAAAGAGCTCTGACCCTTTGATAGCTCAGCTTTTAAACTGAGCGTGGGGAAAATGGGTTGGAATACTGCTGTTAGTCAGTTTTGGGTCACCTGGCCTGTCTGCTCCTTCTTGCAGGTGGGATTCCTCTATGCTTTTCCATTTCTTGCCCTCCAGTGGGCAAATACTGAAATTNGGAAGTTCCAGGCTGGACTCAGCAACAGATGGAAATTGGATTCCAAATCTGGAGTCAGGAGCACACAGATTGGGATTAAAAGCAGACCACCATTGACCATTAAAAAAAGAGCTCTGACCCTTTGATAGCTCAGCTTTTAAACTGAGCGTGGGGAAAATGGGTTGGAATACTGCTGTTAGTCAGTTTTGGGTCACCTGACCTGTCTGCTCCTTCTTGCAGGTGGGATTCCTCTATGCTTTTCCATTTCTTGCCCTCCAGTGGGCAAATACTGAAATTATCTGATCTTGGTTGTTATAGCAATAAGTGTTAAGAGCCTCGCTGCGTATGCTTCCTCGGCATTGACTATAAACTTTGGTCTCATCACTCTGAGAACAAGCCATTTTCTACACAATATCAGGAGAAGTCCCTATGGACTGGAAGAAAGGAAACATCACACCCATTTTTAAAAAGGGTAGAAAGGAGGACCCCGGGAACTACCGGCCTGTCAGCCTCACTTCCGTGCCTGGGAAGATCATGGAACAGATCCTTCTTGATACCATGCTTGGCCACATGGAGGACATGGAGACAATTCGGGACAGCCAGCATGGCTTTACTAGGGGCAGGTTCTGCATGACAAATCTAGTGGCCTTCTATGACAGAGTTACTGAGTCGGTAGATAGAGGACGACCTGTGGAGGTGATCTATCTGGACTTCTGTAAGGCCTTTGACACGGTACCCCACAACATCCTGATTGATAAATTGGAGAGATATGGATTTCATGGGCGGACTGTTCAGTGGATAAGGAACTGGCTGGATGATTGCATCCAGAGGGTGGTGGTCAATGGCCTGAGGTCCAGCTGGAGAGCAGTCACAAGTGCTGTTCCTCATGGGTCCATGCTGGGACCGGTACTCTTCAACATTTTTACCAATGATATAGACAGAGGGATTGAATGCACCATCAGCAAGTTTGCAGAGGACACCAAGCTGTGTGGTGTTGTTGATACACCAGAGAGACAGGACATCATCCAGAAGGACCTGGACAGGATGGAGAGGTGGGCCCAGATGAACCTCATGAGGTTCAACAAGAGCAAGTGCAAGGTTCTGCGCCTGGGCCAGAACAATTCACACTATCAGTACAGACTGGGGGACGAGGTATTAGAAAGCAGCACTGAAGAAAGGGACTTGGGAGTGCTGATGGACAAGAGGCTGGACATGAGCAGGCAGTGTGCACTTGCAGCCCAGAAGGCCAATCATGTCCTGGGCTGCATCAAGAGATGTGTTGCCAGGAGAACCAGAGAGATGATTCTGCCTCTTTACCCTGCTCTGGTGAGACCCCACTTGGAGTACTGTGTGCAGGTCTGGAACCCTCAATATAGGAAGGATGTGGACCTGTTGGAACAGGTCCAGAGGAGGGTCACGAAGATGATCAGAGGGCTGGAGCACCTCTGCTACAAGGATAGGCTGAGGGAACTGAGGTTGTTCAGCCTGGAGAAGAGGAGGCTCAGGGGAGACCTAATAGCTGCCTTCCAGTATCTAAAGGGGGACTACAGGAAGGCTGGGGAGGGTCTGGTCACAAAGGCCTGCTGTGATAGGACTAGGTAAGAAAAAGCTTGCTAAACCAAAGGGCAAGAAAGAATGGTTATAAACCGTCTTAAATTAATTTGAAATCAGAAAGAGGCTTCTAACTACCAAGGAAGAAGGCTCCGGTAGGTAAAAGTAGGAATGGGCAAACATATACAAACTGCTTCCTGAAAAGAATAATCGAAGTTGCAAAATACATGAAATGCATTCTCTGACTTGATTTGCTTTAATATTGAGGGAAAAGAAAAAGAGTCTCCAGCCTCCTTTTGACTACTGAAATAAAGAGTGCACATTTTCCATCTCTTTACAATTCAATGTTTTTCTATTATAGTAGTGTTATGTCAAGTGTCTTTTTTCTTTTTTAGGAGCTTATTCTTAGCAATCTGCCTTATAATGAAGTAGCAGAGCTACAGTTTTTCTCATAAATGTATGCATACCACCCTTGTTCCCCAATAAAATCATGAAGAATTATGTAACAGATACGTAATTAAAGAATTTTTGTGGTCTTCTATTCTTCCTATATAAAAAAAAAGCTTTGTAGCTACCTGTTTAAATACAGTAAGAAAAATATTTTAAAAGTATCATAATTTGCCATATATACATACTTTAGGTAGAAAACTGGTCTTTGATGGTCATAGATTTAACATGTTTATACAAAATTTTAGTACGTGTATTTCAGCTAATTTTTCTAAATGTAAAAAGAAGTGTAAGGTTATGCAGCTTCTACCTAATGCTTGTTATTACATTACAAACTTTTACAGAATTTTCTTTGAAAAAATATGCAAATGAAAAAAGATTTCAACATTTTCTTTTCTGAATTTTAGAGCTACTATTTCTGGGGAGTTTAACAAGAATTTACAAATGCCAACACTTTAAAGGTAGAAGGCAATTTCCCATAAGAACCAATTAATTTATAGCTTTCTACACACCAACGACCCTTGCAATTAGGCAGTTGCTTCATTAATTCCTTTACACCTGCTCCATCTATCTTGAGAAAAATAATAAATACAAGGTGCAGTTCACCCACGCTGCATTCACTCCTGAAGGTAGTGGGGAAAAGAGCAGTCTTACTACTTTCTGTCATAAATTGTAACTAATTCTGTAAATGTGAGTGAAACAAAGTTGAAAGTAGCATGGCAGATAGATTGATATTACCAGTGGGTCACTAGAATAGAGAGGAAAATCTGAATTCTTCCCTGGTGTAATGCTACTGAAATTGATTTACACCAGGGATGCATTTGGCATGAAGACTTTGAAAGCACATATTTGAAATGGAAGTTCTATTTGCACTGTGGGGTTTCCATTCTCATTCCATATATTCCAACTTCTAAGTCACTTCAAGTAGCCTAGAGAATCCACTTCAGAAAATAAAGATGTACAAATGTACTTTCAGTTTCTTTTGAACAAAGCCAAAGAAAAAGCTACGTTTCACATAAAACAGCAAAGTAACTTGAAAAAAGTTTGGGTAGTGAAACCTAAAGTGAACCTTCTAACCTGTTTTTCTTATTAAACAATGTGAATCAGAGAGTAACAATAATTTTAAATAACAGAAAGTTTGCTTTATGGCTTTTTAACATTAGTCATAACAAACATGTGAAATTTGTTTTACAAGTCCTTGGTGGATTCAGAGAGTAAAACCATATATAGGTCAATAAAACAGAGATGTATTAAATACGCTTGCTGTAATACATCCTTTAGTTTCCAAAAATAAATCAGCCATAAGATTATTAGGCTTTTGAAAGAGACTGAATTTATGGTAAAGTGTTTTATCATTTTCTCTTTCCATATGATGGAATTCCTAAATCAGATTTGTTGGTGTCTTCTATGAACTCCAGGTTTTTACTGTGTTCTTTGGGACATTACTGATTTTTTCTGTAAGTCACTTCTACCTATATTCCTTTTTTCAAAAGAGCAAGATAGTGCATAGTATATTCATTTATCATTGTAGTTTCTTTGTTTTAAGGGACTTCCTTATTTTTCCTAAACAAAATTCTGCTGGTTTTTGTTTGTTTGTTTTTGGTTTTGTTTTTGGTTGGGTTTTTTTTTTTTTTTTTGTTTGTTTGTTTGGTTGGTTGGTTGGTTGGTTTTTTTAATTTACTTAGATTAGTTCTTTCCAAGTTTTGCGTATGAGCAAATCTCACTCAGTAGGATGTGTAAGAGAAAACATTATTTTTTTTCTTAATGGAAAAAGACCACTGGTTGGTTGGTTGGAATCTAAAGAAATTTTTTTTTAAAGTTGTTTTGCTGTTTGATTATTTTCATATGCTTTGTTGTGGATATTGTATGAAAACATTTGGTTATTGCAACTCAGAATTAGGCTAGTCATGATCCCTGGTTGGAAAGTCATGAAAACTCAGTAGGAATTTTAAATTAGAAGCAGAAAAAAAAGAAATATCTAATTTTGTTATTCAAAGGATTAAAATCCTCAGGAAATACATTATTCAAATACAAGTTGAAGTATTTCAAAATATTATTGCTGTGTCTCAACAAGATAGGACTTTATATTTGGCTGCATATCCGCACTGCAGATCAAGTGTCAGATAATGGTAGGGCTTTATTCCACTAGTTTTACTTGATATAGCAAATAACAAAAATTCTCATGAAAAGTAATTTGTTGTTTCCTCATTCAGAGTAGTATTTTAAATTAATTGAGGATGCTCCATTATTAATAATAATGAATTGATTCAAAGGAGGAAATAAATCTCTAATTTGATCCTGATACTTTTATAAAACACTGTCAAATATATTTTACTGTCTCTGTCATACCAAAGTACTTCTCAGAATTTTCTGCCAGATTCTGGTAGGTTTTATTCAGAATCCAATTGTAACGATGAGACAGTTACACAGTTAAGTCTGCCTGAAAAACAGTTCCTCCATTGGAGTCTCCTTTTCTGATCCCAGAACTAGCTCCTACACCAAAATATATGCAGCCTTGGAGGATGGCAGATGTTGTTTGCAGAGCTTCCTTAATAACTATAAAGTATAGATAATATTTGCTAGTCAAATATGCCTGCTAGAAATACTTCTCTCTCCTGCGGTCTACATCAACTACTGCCACTTCCTTTACAGCAGCCACAGCTGGCATCTGGCATGATAAGAAGCACAAGCTCACTGACCATACGAACCCCCTCTGCCAGTAGGTCTATGATAAGAGAATTTGGCACAAATCCTAATATAAATCAAAACCATTATTTTGAACTACTGCTGCATAGTTCTAATTGTCTCTATTGAAATATAGTAAAATGAAGCCTTTATGTTCTCCTCCAGATTGCATGTTCATAAATTATCCTAAGCCCAACTTTGCTGAGATTGCTAGTTTTTCCAGCAGAAATTAGCATTTTTCAACAAAATTTCCAACAATAGTATTTCCTAAGTCTGCTGGTATGATTTGTCTCCAAATACAGAAGACAACATTTAGCCCTTGCAAGCTATATTTCTAAGGTTTCTCAGCAGTACTAAAACAAAATTAATTTGATAAGATGATCTTGCTCAGTCTGAATTGTTGGCTGAAATATCTAGCTTTGAAGAGCACATTTTTACCTAAGCTAAGTACAAAAGAGATAAATTCCTGTCTTTAAACAGTTCTACTCGATTAAAAATAAAACAGAAATATTGCTGGTAGAAAGGGTTTGATTTTCTTTGACTATTTAAAAAAATTCCTTGAAATGCTTCTCAAATAATGTGACTATTCCAATAATAAGGAATTAAAGTTTAATCGAGGGGGGAATTTGACGATAGGAAAACTAGGACTCCGTTCACGCTTCAGATAGTTTATGTTGTTTCTTCCAACTTTAGGGGCCAAAATGAGCTGGGAGTATTTTATTTTGTTTCCCACCACCCCACCAGACCTCCTTTAGAGGGAAAGGTTATGTCTGTAATGATCAGTACAAAGAAGGAGCTTTACTTCTGTGCACTCGCCAATGGTACTTATTTTCCTAGCTGACTGTAGACTGCAGAGATTAGTTTCTGAGCTTGGGTGCCTAACTGGGTTAGAAGAGAAAGAAAACACTGTTGCTCATTAAAAACTTAGCTTGGAAATGACTCTCTATTAAGTTTGAATTTTAAGAGAAATGGTTGGAATTATGAGAGGACCACTTCAGGTTTTCTTCAGATAACTTTTTAAGTACAGTACAGATCTTTTACAGAATAATGACTGAAACAGAAAGATTTCAAACACTGAGTGAATGACGATGCGGGATCTGATTATTGATGAATTCACAGGTGAAGAAAATCAATAGAATAACAACTGCCAGAATGTGAAAGGCCTTAGTTTAGGTATTAGGTATTTCTCTCAGTAGAATCAATAAGGAGGGTACTTCACAGCTACTAGAAGAAAGAGATTTCTCTCAGTTGTCCTGTCTCTAAATAGATCCTGATCCATACTCCCAAACAGCCAGACCTTCTTCAGGAATGAGGAGCATCAGGGCCCTTAAAATAATTGAGAAGTTTATTTTGTATCTAATACACAAATTAAAACAATCAGGTGTTTTTATCCTTTTCCATGATGGAAATTGTTTCTGAAATATCTGTGAGTGTTCTTTAAGATGTCTTGGCTAATTAAATATCTAAGCAACAACTATTTCTCTTGCTCATTCTTGTATTATTGTCACAAAACAGCAAGAGCAAGACTGCTCCCTGAGGGGCAGGAGCCAGGACCTTGAGGGGAGCACTCAGCCAGCAAAGCAGGGGCTACATCTTTTCCTGTAGAACTGGAGAGACATGAGCGGGATGTACCCAAAGATGATAATTGGGACCAACCAAGAGTTCGGATCAAAAGGCAATATAATGGTTATATGTAATAGTTCACAGTGTGAAATTCACATAACACGTGGTTTTCTAAAGTGGGAGGTAAATCCAAATAACTTTTACATTACTGAATGATTTAACCAATGAGACCATAAAATGGAGATTGAAATAAACATTTGTGTTATTAGTTGATTTTCTGCTGATGCCATGATCTTCTATGAATTCCTTTTGCATTTATACTTTCTCTTAATTCAATGCAAAATTATATAAAACCATTCAGGGCATTTTTGTAATATCTGTTCTAATTTCCTTTAATCACACTTATGCAATCGTCACTAAATTTAGCCCATGAATGTCAGTAAAAGTGAACTGTAATAACTTATCATTCTTATAATATCAGTCATTACACAGATGGATATGTAGTCACAAGAAATAGATAAAAATATGCTCAGGATGGAGAGATTTTATTTCAATTCCTCTTGAACCTCATTGCAACAAAACAAACAGAATTCTCTTCTTGGGAATACAGCTCTGCCATCTCCATCTATTTTTTTATCTATTTCCAGATGATGTAACTTGAAACTAACAAATCTTCATTGCATTTTGTTTTGAACGCACACACAAATACACACTTCTATACACTCTGAATCAACCAATTTTAAAACCACATTTTTTGTTACAAGGTCATTTTTCTTGATCATCTCACCTGTACAAAACCAAAGTTGTCTACTACAGGCCTACTTCACTCATGTGGATATTTTTATGTAGTGAATGTAACTGCTTTTATGAGCATGGTGAGGATTATACTTTACTTTTGTAAAGCTCTGATATATAAAGAATAAGTGGTTATATGTTTCTGATATCCAATCATGTATCCCCGTAGGTTGTTGTTTTAGACAGAAATTCTGTCTAAAAAATGGTGATGCAATGGATGGAACTCATAATAAAGTGTGGTGCTCCATCTCTTTTACGAGTAAGTAAAGAATTAATCTTTTTTAATTCTTAAATATTTTTATTACAGCGTTTGCTTCCACATAGTGTCTGGGATTTAAATTCTTTTTCCCTTAGTCCTAATATTTTTCATTTTGGTATATACTGGTTTAATATAAAGACTTACTAGAGATGTAACCAAACTCAAAATACATGGGCTAAGTCGCAATTCATATATTCGTAAATCCAAATCTACTGAATTTTTTAGCTAAATTCCACAGAAAATTCATTACCACAGCATCTGACAGCTTAATTAGATCTAGCAGTTGTCAGGATAAGAATTTCTTACCTCTAAGAGTGCTAAAATGATTGTACACAGAATGACTGAGATGGAGAACTAAAACTCTGTTAACTTTCAAGAGTAAGCAGTCGTTAACAGCTTTACAGTTTCCAGTGTCATTTATATTTTAAAGACCATGTTCTACATTCTGTATATTGTTGCTTTGACCTTTGGGCATTCCAAAACAGAAGTGCGCAGGATCACTCACAACTTATCGATGTCAGTCATATTACCAGCTGGAAAACATGAGAGATTTTTGCAGGTATTTGCTGCAGTTTGGAACTTACTAAGCCTAAATTAAATAGGAAGAATAATCGAAATTTGTCTATACCATATTTCCTTCATTTGCAGTATGGAACACCAATACACTGATATTCAGAGGTCCTTAACACGTATTTCTTATGAGACTTCTTCAGGCACATCACCTTCAAATAACAGACTTTAGATATAGAAGGCAAAAAGGACAAAACTACTGAAAGTTTTGTAGGCCTACATGAACTTGGTGAACACAATAGTCACAGAGTGATAAAAAGCATAGGAGTGTCACAGTAACAGTTATCTCTGATTTCTGAAAAATAAGAGCATCTGAAAAACGCACAGGTTAATAATGAATTAATAAATGGGTTGAACTTTAACTACTATATAATAAAAATAATTTGATGGTTTTGAACATATAATTGCTTGTGTCTTGATTAATTTTTGTATAGAAGTACTGTATTAATCAGAAAGAGATGGCTTAAAAAGAATTAGAATTCGTTAGTCTTAGAAATTAGATATTCTTCATAATTCAAGATGCATAAGGATCATCACTGTATATTCAAAATCTCAAAAATAGGGGATTACAAAATTAATCATTTTAAGAGTTTATAGAAAATATTTGAGAGAGCTAATATAAAATGAAGGCTTCCTTCAACTGAAGGAGAGAAAGGAGGTTTTTTTGTTTTTTCAACAAACCTATTGCAGTAGGACAGTGATTTCCTTAAAAAGTTCAGTTTAACATTTATCTTATAGTGGATTATTTGGTGAAAGACAACATGTATCAATTACAGGTGAAAACACCACAGTACCAAGAAAAAAAGTTTTGTGTACAAAGAACGAAAATGTGCACTGTCCAGACTCGACATGTAATTCCTTTGTTGTTTTTATAATATTGTTTGTATTTGGAGACTGGTACTTTCTGTCTAGCAAAAAAAATAATTACATCTGTGTACAGTGAGTGAGAATTTCTTGTAAGAACATACTCAGGCTTTTATTCTTGCCTGTAAACTATATTCTGAGCAAGTGGTTCTTTCCTTTGAGAGGTTTATTTAAGTTTTTGCACCGATTCTAAAATGATCAGTCAAAGATGCCTTTTGTTTTCCTTTGGAATGGAAAATTGAATATATAGACACCTAATAACCTTTACAAACTAATGAAAGGTTGTGGTCATTTTTTCTTATTTTCTCATTGTTTCACCAAACGTACTGAAAAGTGACCTTAGGGCAAGCATTCTCAGAGGAGCAGGTTCTGGAGCTGTTGTCCTTCCATTAAAAACAGAAAGGTTTGTACTATTTTAGATGCAAAACCAAAACCCTGCCATTGAAGGGAGTCTTGAGCAACATATTGAAAGTAACCAGTTTTAAGTGAACACAGATTTAAAGAAATTACTGTACTGATTACTAGTGCTACAACCACTGGTAAAAAGACAATCACTAAGAGTAATTACTAACACTGATCTTGACAATGTTTGTTCGTTTTTTGGTACATAGTCACTTCTGCCTGACTGAGTTAATTGATGAGATGCATGACAACTTCAGGCTTTTTGGATCTTTGAACAAGATGTTTGGTATAGTGAATCTTATTTGTAATATACCAAAAAGATTTATAATGAAACTCAGACTTGTAAAATAGATGGGAGATTTCTGGGGGGTGGGGGGGAAGTGGAGCTGGAAAACTGAAAAAAGGCCAAGATGAAAATAAATAAAAGCCTTACTTTTACTGAAAATTAAAGGGATTCAGTTTTGTTGAGAAACATAAACAGTGTAGTGAAAACTGACAGCAAATCCAGTGATACTAGATTATGAACATGATTTTTTTCCTTCTCCTTGTATACATGTATGAAAGGAGAAAACAAATAAGTCTTAGATAATACAAATTGCTGTCAGCAAATGACATAATAAGATAAAAATTAAAAAGAGGGTCAAGTAGAAGAAAATTAACTGTCTGTCCTAGCATATTTACAGTCCAATGCACAAAAGTAGCAGTGAGCAGAGAAAATTCCATTGAATGACTGAGGATTACTCACAGGATTATTTAACTAGAAAAATTTACCACTGTTTTTTACAGTTATTTTATCCTTCCATCATAATTCCAGGAGTTTTAAGTATTATAATTACTTATAATATTGCTACTTGAGTAGTTAAAAGTAAAATGGAAACCAGTAGGCATATGTCTAGGTGTGATCAATACCAACTACGGCTCAGCTGCAGAAATTCTCACTTAAAGTATATTAAGACAATAAGGGTATCTTTAATTAAGGAGTAGTAGTAAACCCATACAATTTTATGAATATTGATTACATTCACAGAATTACCTGTCCTGATCAATTAAGTAAGGTCCAGAAGGGTTAAAATTGCTGGAAAAAACTTTTGATTTGTAAGAGAACATTCTATTAACTTCCATTAGGTTTCTGTAAAACTTCGTGTCTTGGGTAGCAAAAATATTTTCGGTTTCTTGATGCTAATTTCAATGCTATGACATTTTTTAATTGATTTTACATATCAGAAAATTTTACAGAAACTGTCATGCATTTTATTATCACTTGGTTGAGCCAATATTTCAGCAGCATCACCCTGTCAGCTTTATTAATTTATTTTTCTGCGTACTTTTAGAGCATTATATGGATATATCTTTACAGTTGGAATAGGTTGATTAATATGAACTAGATCTGCTGACCTTATTCATACTCATTACAATCTCTTTTTTGGAATTAACTGCTATTTAGAAGCATGGGTGTCAATATGTAGCATGTTTATATACTGAAGACATGGATTTAACTAATGCAAATTCTTTCTATCACTTGCAACTTTCTGGGAGCAAACAGCATACAGAGTCTCTTAGAAGTTAATCCTTAACGTAAATGTGTACTGTGTTTTGCAAAATAATATGTGTGTGTAGTCTTTACAAAACTAACAAAAAATAAACTTTTATACTGTCCCTCATAGCTGTCATTTAGAAGTTATTCAAACACATTAACAGATTTTGTCCTCTTCAACTCAGAAAGAAGAGATGATTCTAAACACTTTTGAAAAATCCTCTAATAAATTTGGGGTTATTTATATATCATAAACATCCCAAATTGATAAGCTGTCAGTTATCTTTCATCCACGATTTTTTAGATTACTAACTGTTATGTTGTTCCGAATATTTTTGGTTTGTTTTGTTCTGTTGTATTTTAGAACAAGAAATGTGCTTTGCCTGGACTTCATCAAAATTGCCTTGTGTGTTGTGCACCACATTTGCAACAGGAATCCAAATTAGTTACAATGGTTCTTAAAACTGTCATAAAAGTTATTTTATTAATAACTGTAATTTTTATCAACAAGCAACAATGACAAAAAATCAATTCTGACTGAAAATCTTCTTTTCCTCTTAGGAAAATCAAAAGTATTACCCAGTCAGTATGAGAAGGATTCAGAACACTTGGTCGTGTACTCTGACATTCAGAACAACAGCTTGGAGACTAGCTTGCAGAAATATGAACACAGGAAAAAAAAAAAGTTAAAAAAATATAAAAATATATATATATATATTTACTGTTTCTGGAAAAATATATTGCACTCTATAACACCAGAAAATTAATCTGTTATGTTTAGCTGAATGTACCTGACATGGTCAATTTCCTCTGACAGGGAAATGACATTGATGAATTCAGCTCTTTTACTCCAGAACAATGTTGTTCCTGACTCTGTCATAAAAAGAAGTGCAGAAGGTGACTATGTCCTCAGAGAATACTTAAAATTGCCGAGGAAATGTTGAACTGGAGCTGGTTTTGATACCAGACTGTAGAAAAGAGGAAAGATATACCATGTATTCACTGACTGCTCCTGTCATGAACAATTCCATGTTTACTTTACTCTAAATACCATTTTTAGGATTTTACAGACATTCATTTTGCAGACAAAATGAATCTTAAGATCTTACCTTAAATAGAAAAAGTGGCTATGCTTCTATTAAAATAACAAAAAAAACCCACCAAACCTGAACAACCCAAACCCTCCCAAAATTATCACTATCATTTAGCACTACTATTCAATGTAAAGCCTTCTGAAAGTAATGGAAAGACTCCATTGTGAACTAAGATTTTAAATAAAGGACAGAAAAGTAAAGGTGAGACTTACCTAAAACAGAGTAACACACTATAAAGAAAAAATGTGAAAAGAAAAAGGTCTTCAAAATAAGCATGCATAACAAGAGTAAAACTATTATATGAAATCTTACACAAGATACAGTTCTATATTTTGTTAATCATAGACCACAAAAATAATAAATCATAAAAATAACACTATGAAAAATGGTTCTGCCATAGGTATTTTCACTGGTTATTGTTGGATGCATGCTCATTGAGACAAGAAAAAGTGTTTTATTTAAAATAAAAGGAAATCAAATAAAAAAAAATACAACCTCTGAGAAGATAGGCTAAATAAGAAGTGTTAAACTTGGTAAGAAATTAATGGTCCGGATCAAACTTACTTAATTTATTCATCTATTTCTTGTGACTGTACACTGTTTAATGCAAATACACACTGTCCAGTACGGAGAGAGGGCAATAGAAACTACACATGTAGCTCGGTTGGGTATATGACTCCTCTGAACCAAACATAGATCACATATAAGACTGCAGCCACTAGTTGAGAGAAGATCCATGAATATTTGGATAAGGGGAAGAACTATGGGAGCGACAGCATTTAGAAAGACATGCCCAGGAGCAAGATATTTGAGAAATATATTTGTCAGAAAAGGAAAATACCTGTAAAAGTTGACAGAGAGAGGAATTTTTGTGGATCTTTTGATAAGAGACTGAAACAGCTCAGTCAGTTTCTGCCATCAATTTGTTTCTTGCCAATGTAAAATTTTGAACAATTAAAGAAAAAACTCCTAGGAAAACGGGTGCTGAGTTTTATCATGGATATTTAAAAAGACCACTCTCCCATTTCAGTGTGCAGTTTATCTAAAAATGCAAATCACAGAACAGCTGCTCTTAACTCCAGCCTCTCTCTTTTACCCCCGTTTGTTATATTGCTTTGCAGATGCTATGTGTTGTTAACTATAAGTCATTTTAGCTCCTTTAAGGGTTCTGTTTTCATGGAATACTGGCAAGACAATTCAAAAATGAGCAAATCAAAGTACTAATACTGCTGTTTAATTACATATATAATTAAATGAGAAATTAATTTGCAGTTTTGAAATTGACTTTGCAAGCCTTAAATAAAAACCCCAAACAAAATAAAGCTCTCTGAATCTGACAAATTCTGTTTGGTTTTCCTGGTTTGCACAAAGTACAAGGCATAATATATATCTATGAACAGAAATTCATACCTGGAGACAGAAACTCACAACCTCATCAGTACTGAAAATAGGTTCTTTGCTTCCTTTTCTTCTGTTACTTGGGAATATCCTTGGGATCAGTCTTACCTTAGACTGCAGAATACAATGACATTCTGAATAAGATTTGATAACAGTGGTCACTAAAAATAAGCCTTTTTGTTTCAGTTGTTCTGGGGAAAAAACACAGCAGGGGAATTAGAATAGACAACCTTTAAGGTTCCTTCTAGCACCAATGGCTCTATGATTCTGTGTCTAGTGGGGAAACCAAAGGCAGGGAAGAGAGGAAACAAGATAAACCAGGGAGGAGCAAACATGGCAAAATAGATGGATTAGATGATAAAAGGAACTTGATGTGAGTAAGCAGGTTGCTGGCTAGTTCCTTTTTTTGGCTATGCCTTGTGCCTGATCAGTGTAGTCTGTCCTATTGTGGCACTAAACTCCATTTCTAATTATTTCCCTGAGTGAGGGACTTTATATTCTGTGTGTACATGTGTGCATGGCAGTCTGGGTGCCAGTAACTAGAGTTGGACTGTGGGTCATAGGGTCCTGTACGTGTGTGGTACCAGCAACTGGCATGAGTAAATGTATTCAGGTCTGTGTGTTTACCAGCCAGCTAAGGCAAAAATGACATGGCTTGGGAACCACCTCTGTGTGTGTCTCTGAGAGTAATGTGGTTGAAGGAATGAGCTACTAGAGGGACACGAAGGTTCAGGCCCATAGAAAAACTATGGAGTCTGAGTGTTGACTGTGAGACCCATTTGATGTGTATGTCTCTCTGTGCAGGAAGCAACAAGAGACAGGAAGAACCAAGGGCCACTCGTGGGGTGGACTTAGTGTCTAAGCTCAGTCACCGGAGGCTTCCATGGTGTCTGTGTGTGTTGGTGCATAAATGGTGTCTGTACCAGTAGATGGAGTAGGACTCCAAACCCTGGGGGCTTGTGTGTTCTGATAGCCCCTACTAGTGAGAACAAGGATCCAGGGGTCAGCTACTGGATGGACCACATGTCTAAGTCCAGCTACCGGAGAGATCCGTGTTGTACATATGAATATATTTCACACTAGCAGAACTTCATCCTGATCAGATAGAAAGATGAACAAGATGAAGCCATTGGTGCAGTTTCTGCTTGTGTTCAGTGCTGTGTTTTCTGTCTGTGGTGATTTGTGTGGCCAGCCATGTGTATATTTGTACTTTATATGTTTGCCAACTGAGATGATATTGCCTCCTCCTAAACAACCCATATTCAAATATCAGCAGTGAAGATACATTGCTCAGGAGTCTAGAAGGCTAAGAAAGAGGCTCACTCCAGTTCCTTCCTCTTGCAGACAAGCCACCACAAAGGAAATTAGATTTTGCATGAGGTCTGAAAGACGTCACAAGTGGGTACACAGATATGAAGACTTGATAAACACTCATGGGAGAGACTTTGATTTTGACTCTCATGACCACGCTATGTGTTTGATAGGATTTGGTTATTGGGTAGCATCTGCACACTTCTACTGAAAACCTAATTGAATGAAAAATTGTTGAAAAAAAAATATAAAACTTGCAAACTTGTGGTGTTAAATTTAAGGACCTCTTTGGAGTATAGCTGTGTACACAAGTAAGTTCTTCGGTTTGACCTGGGAAAATAGTTGATCTTGAAATCTTACCATAGTCTGAGGGAGACGGTTGCATATCAAAATTGTGCAGAACTTTGTCATGAGGGGGAAAATTAATAAATTTTTATAATTGCAATAAATTTTTAGTTTTGGATCAACTTGTTATACCAAAGCTCTGATACAGCCAAAAGGTGACTCACTATGTATATAAAATCAAGAATATTTTGCTAACACAACTAATGTGTTACTACTTTAATAATACAGATTACCTGAACACAACCCCCCTAATTAATGACAGCTGAAACTGCTATACAAAAAAAGAAGCCTCTGGCCTAATACCTATCCCTAATGTTAGGGTCCCTCTTTCAGTGTCCATCCGGATCCTATAGTCAACACTCAAATCCTCCTCAAGAAGAACGGGGACAGAATAGTGTGTAAGCAAGAAGTCATCAGCACTCTGAGGTGGGTGAAGGAGCTGATGCTGGTCTTGTGCTCCCTTCCACCACAGTCCTGCAGTTTGCATCAGTGTTTTTTTTACGTATTTTCCCATCCCTACCTGTTCCCTTCTCCCTACTCCCAGGGAGAGGGTGAAAGTGGTCCTACAGCCCCTCAGTTTTGCCCAGAGTTTGTTGGTCTGGTAGGGACTCCCTGAGGCTGTCAGCCCCTTCTCCTGGTGGCACTCACAGAGCTGGAGCTCAGGCACATGGGGCAATGGGCACTTGGTCACGAGGCAACTGATAAGCCCAGTTTAGTTTCAAGGGTAGCCCAGCCACCCCCTGCCACAGACTGATGCCTGGTCCAAGCAGTGGCTAAACAGTATTTGCTAGGCTATGAACTGCACTGATTTTAGGCTATAAACTGGTTTGAGGTGTAAGGTGATTCATATACCACCTTTTAACTAGCATATATCAAAGTTTATTCTGCACGTGATACACATTTGCATTGTTTACCTGTATGTGGCTTTATTCCCTTAGAAGATTTTAAATCCTCTCACAGTAGTCAACATAACAATAGGAAAATAAGAATGCAAGTCCTTTTCAGTTCCTTGAAATTAGTTTGTTTTGGGTACTGTGTCTAAAACTGCTAACAAATTAGCTGCCCATTGTTCTACAATGACAAATAGGTTAAATCAGCTTATGTTATGTTAATATAAATCCAAAACAATAGCAGAAAGACAGAGCCACACTGATTTGGTATCAGGATGAGGGTCAAAGTATACAAACAAGATCAGTTACAAGAGTTTAGCTCTGCTACTAACAGAGAATATAAAATCTAAATGGTCAGTAACTGTGGGGTTTTTTATGCTGACAATATCTGCTATAAACTTACGTAACATGTCAAGTTGTAATGTCATCTGTCATTAATTGTAATGTCAGAATTCTCTAACAAGCATAGCTAAATGCTTTAAACTTGCAATTTTATGGAAAATCTGAAGTATGATATATGTAAATATAAGTACAGAAAAGAATAATAAACCAAGTAATATTCATACAAATATTACTGGTTTAACATAACTGCATTGAAAACATGTTGCCATGATTCATGAAGAGCTGTTTGATCTGGCAGAAGACAGATGGACATGAGGATTTTAGTTTTTAGTCATTCCAGATGAAGATTTCTCATTGCAAGCATAGCAGTCCATTGGCAATTTCACACCATGCTGTGTTCACACATAAATGTCTATCTTCCCCTCCTTTGACTATTTTATGAGATTTCTTCCATGTTCTATCTCACAAATATACATCAAACCAATACACTGAAAACAGACAGACTGTGCAAACTGATTCTGATATTGGCTTTTATTACTACAAAGAATAGACTCAAGTTGTGCAAACCCATAGAGACTCTTGAAGCTTCCACCATCAGCCAGATGGTTGCATTGCTATTACTCACTCAACTCTCCTAAAGCACATGTGATCTCAGAGGTTCAAAGATTCAGTCATTATTCAGCAAATTGTAAGTGTGGGTGCTTCAGGTTTCTTTGTAGCCTCCCCAAAATAGTTAGCTTTAGACATAAACCAGGCATATGGAGAATCTCAGTAATAATTTATATGGTGAAATAGTAATAGGAAAAATATCTGAGCCACCCTAAATGGTTAGAGTACCAGAAGTATTTCTCCCACTGAGTTACATTATGTTCTTGTCATCTTAGACAATGAACATAATTTTCTGTCAAAAGTGTTATTTTGTTGATCTCTGTTCAAAACTAAATTAATGTATTTTGAAGAGAGCTGCAACATTACTTGCTATTAGAATGAGTTCCAAAGGGGGAAAAAAAAAGAAAAAATTAAAAAAAAGACAATTAAAATCATCAATGACAACATCATACTGTGTACACTTCACAGAGAGCTGTATTCTGGACTGCTAAATCGGTTTGGACTACGTTTATTTTATCATGAGTTTCTCTGTCTCTGAACCTGTTTCTGTAGTAACTGTCAACATCTGTCTCTGCGCTCAAGTCCCCTCATTATCCCCAAATAAAGGGCAGCAGGCAGATTCACACACAGAGATAACAGGAATGGAGCAGCTTTAATACAGAGATCTGATACGGCAACCTTCTCAGAATCCAAATTTAATCAACAGTGCCACCACGTGGTTCTACACCAGGCATCAAACCTCACCCGTAAAAATGATTGAATGACTGAAAACACGCTTGTATTTTGAAACTGACGTCTTACTAACAGAGCAATCGAAGTTACTCTTCGTGAGTTGTTAATTTTAACGGAAAAGTAATGCAAATATCTCTACAGCAATATGTTGACTGTTGTAAATTCTCTGTAATTACTCACCTGTCTTGAAGACTTAGTAATCCTGAACTTCCAATAAACAACATAGCTTTTTTTAAGGTTTCAGTACATTTCAGGGAAGGGTCCATAAAACATTCTGAATTTTTAGGAACAATTTTATCCTTCACTAACCTGTTAGCTCTATGCCACATTTTTTTTCATTTAAAGCATATAGGAGATTGTTAAGGATAATATTGTTCTTAACAGTCTCTAGTCCAGGAATTTTATTAAGTAGAATCTTTGCTCTAGTCACAGAATATTTACTGCTAATGCTTTACATCACCTTTTTAGCATACTAAACATACAATGGCAAGTAAATATTAACTGTATATCTATGAAAACAGAATTTCTTTTCAAAAACAGAGGCATCTATTTCACAGAGACGGCAGTCCATGTAGGTAGACTGGAAGTGTTCTGTCTAATGATTTCATATCTCATGTGTAAAGCAGCAATAACATCTCTCAAGAGAAGGCACAAGTGAAATAGTAGGCTTAGAGAAGTGACAATAAGATGGTTAGAATGAAGACCATTAACAGTTTTAAATAAGCAAAAATTTCTTACAATCCCTCCTGTGCTACTTGATGGAGACTTTGAGGAAGGACATAAGCTAACATCTGTGCCAGTGTACTTGAACATGACAGCACATTGGAGGATGACATCCACGCAACCACATTTCAGTGGCAAATCATGACATTAGTCCAGTGATGTATTTTCCACACATTAACTGCATCTAAATCGTGATGCTAAGTTCTGCATTATATACAGTGGTGCACAGCTGCACCACACCAAAACCCATCGAGCCAGCTTGGGCAGCAGCTGTGTGGTAGAAGATGCTGAGATACTCTTCTGTTATGTTTCACAGGCTCCAGTCCCTTCTCCTGGCATGCAGAAGCAACAGCCTTCTATTCGAAGTAATGTTTCCCTCTGACATGCTATCTCTATTTAGATAAGCCCCACAGTTTGCCAGGGAGCAGCAAGAGCAGGCTCTTTTGCAAGGGAAGGGGAGTGAAGGCAAGAGTATCAGCCTAATGGGACCTGACAGGGGAAAGAAGGGCTTCCTTCACACAGGTTATTTCTACCTCTATCTTTCAAGGCCATCAGTTGTGCTGTCTCTACTTTGGCCTGATCCCAGGCAGCCAAACCTCCAGGAGGCGGGATGTGCTCAAGGCCCCGGTACAGTTATCCACACTCTGAGAATCGTTATGGTATTGGTGTTCAATAGGGTCTGTTCAGAACTGTGACACAGCCACCCTCGGTGGTAAAAGTATTTCAGCAATATCTATAAAGTGTTAAAAGAACAATAGTTCTGTTTGCTTCCTGTCTTAAATGTGCTAAACTAGATCATAACCCAGTTAATAAATTGTATAATATCAGTTATAGCACTGCAATTTGTGAGCTGCATGGTGTATTACTTTGTGAATAGTCAGCAAAAAAAGGTCCACATTGCATAGATGAGGAGCGTACTAAGCTAAATCCATTGCTAATATGACACTATTGATTACTGTTCAGAAAGGGCAGTGTTTTGGTGAGAGATGCATACATCCCAGTGCTCCGGTGCCTTCACTTGCAAGGAAGATGGGAAATGCATAAATACATAAAATACAACCAAACTATTGCCCAAGTAAAAGAGATGGTAGAACCACGTGCACTACTTTGATGTACTTTGTGGTACACATTCCTAAAACAGAAATAGCCTCAAAGTACAATGTGAAGTTAAATATCATTGTTCCACTAAAACAAGAAATAAAATGCATCAAAATAAAATTTTAAAATTAACTTTTGTTAAATCCCCAAGAAAGAAAGACTTTACAATGAAGTTCATCAGCCACTGAACAGCCTTTACTTGATCCATTAAGATATACTGCTATACAATCCATTAAAGACTTGAACAGGACAGTATGATGTATTTTTCACAAACCCCAGGCTGATGTATTTGTGAACAATGATAGGAACAGTTTTCAGTCTTTCTCTGCAGCTTGTAGGTGTGAGAGCCAAAGAGAAGTAGAATACAGTTAAAATAAAAATTAATTAAATTTTAGCAAATAAAGTAAAATAACTAATATAAAATTAAATAATTTTAAAAAAATATTATCAGAGGTGTTATGCTGGAGTTTAAACACCAATTCCCAACAGGCAAAGCAGAAATCTCCCCCTAATTGGTTCTTTCTTTACCATAAATCTGGAATGATTCCAAATCATGGGATTACTTTTTTTCTGGTCATGCAACATAATTGACTTGTACTATTAAACACTGATCTTAATTTAAAAAAAAATAAGGTGTCATGTTCTATAAAACTAATAGAAAACCCCCCAGCACGTAGCAGGCGTAATGAAAAATCTGCTATTTTGAAAAAATGCAAAACCAGTCTCTATATACAGTTAAAAGGAAGGGACAGAACACTAGCCTGGCAATGGACATGGCAGTTGTTCTCATATCTATCAGCAGGAATCAAAAATTTGCCAAAAGTTAGGCTAAGTTAGCCAGGAGGCAATGTGAGGAAAAGTTCATGGGCAGACGGACAGTAAATAATTGTACAGTTTGTCTTTTAAATAGAATATGCTAGGCAGAGATATTTGCAATATCTCTGAGAAAATGAACTTCTAGTAACCGGGAACTTATACAATAAACAGAGCACAGCAGACTTGTTTGTATAGCTCTGTCATAACCCTTGGGAAATCAAGTATAGTAGAAACTCTTGTGTTAGCCATTTAAAAATTCAGTCTTTGCTTTAGTCTCAACAAGCAGAAAACTAGCCTACACCTTAAGCAGGCAGATTATCTTTTTGCTCCATGCACTGATTCTGAAATAGATATAGTATTTTAATTTTAATAATAAAGATTTCCTTACATGATAATAACAAGGATTTCCTTACTTTCCCTTTTCATTCAGTTTTAAATTTTGGAAACAGTATAGAGTTCAGGTTTTATCTTATACATACCAAGATTCCTTCCCAACTTTTCGTGAAATTTTCATCTTGAACTGGAAATTTTCTAAAATTGCTATTTTTCAGCATCTTAGATTCTTCTTACTTCAAATTAATCCAGTCTGAGCCACAATGTAACTATGTTGAGAAACATAGTGTCATGGCATACAGGATTCCTGAAGAACACAGCCTGGTAGAGATTTCTGCAACACCTCAAAGTAGTCATATGTTCTTGAAAAGAAAGGCTTGCCAAAGACTTTGACCTTTAATTTTCATGTAACAAATGAATGACTTAGCAAGTTTCTAAGAAGATAAACTGCTTGGGTAAAAGTGCTACTTGTTTTCCTTGTTGTAGCTGCTGCCCTTTGGGTAAGCTGCAACCTTCAGATGCAGAAGAACTGATTCCCTAGGTGCAATAGAGCTTGCTTGAGAGCTCTTCTGGCATCTCCCCTGCAAGTCAGGCATCTTCAAATAGATGAAACTTCGAGAGTAGCAGAGAGCAGACACACAACTAGGCTTTCAGAAAAAGAAAAAAACAAAAACAACAAAAAAGCACCCACAACCAAATCAAAACAAAAAAAAAATGGAGAGAGAGAAAGACTTTCACTACCCTTGAAAGTTTCTTCAACCTAGAAACTCACTCACTGCATTGCTAACAGCAGATGGCTGAGGAAAAAGAAACTGTTGTGAAGATTTTTTTTATACTCTCTTTTATTTCTATTCATCTAAATTATTAATTTTGTTTATTTTAATAAGTCTATTCCTTTAGTTTCTGCTAGGTAAAGACACATTTATAGATTCAAAATGTTTTAGAGCACGGTCTTAAAGGAAAAAAATGCCAATTGAATCACATATGGCACTCAAATTCAACTTGGGGTTCTATCACAGCTTAACCTGAAATACATAGAACTATGACTTTTTAATAAGTGTGCATAAATATCACCTACTTACTCCAAACGCATTGAATTTATGACTTTTCAGTCACACACACACACAGAAAGATAAAAAGAGGAAAGCAAATTATTGAGCATCCAGAAAAAAAAAAAAAAAAAGGTATATTCTTTACAAAAACAGCAGTGCTAAAGGAAGAAATGGGAATAAACATTTTGCATAGATCACAGTTTCATCCACTTTCAGATATAATCCATCTAGTATTCAAAACCAAACCATCATCAATGTTATTAAAACAAAATTAAATAAAATATATAATAATTAAAAAAAAATGTGACCTCTTAGCTTGAGAGGTTGCACTACTACAAATTCAGCTGTGAATTGATGAGTTACTTATCAGATAATTGGCAACATGGCAAAACACCAATCATCCGATTTACAAACCCAGATGGGACAATTATGCAAAAATACTTGGTAAATGATATAATTAAAGGTCAAGCTAATACATTAAAGGAACCCATATGGGCTTTAGCTCAAGTGGCCAATGAGGAATGATCCTTATAGGTCCACATACAAGCAACTGAGGTGACCCTTGTATCAATTCAAAGTTTATTCATGAGCTAAGTTTGAAATTCACCTTAGATTTATAAATCATTAAACAGTGAATTTTCACTCTGAGTAAAATCTGCTGTGAGCTATATCACATAATATAGTCTTTCATTTTTATCAAATATATGGTATGGGTCTAATGTGAAACTGTATGAACTGATGTACAGTTGAATATTTTTTAACAAATTTCTAGTATAAAATGCTCAATGATGTTGAACTGTAATGTCTATAGTAACCATATGTAACAGAAATTAGCAAGCTATAAACCTGTATATTTGCCTCAATGTAAAAAAAAGTATTTAATTTTCAAACTTTAGATTATTTCTCAACTAATTTCAAATTTGAGATTATTTCTCAACTAATTTTCAACTTCTAATAATGTCCATATATCTTTATTTAAAAAAAATTAATAAATCAAAAACAAACAAACAAACAAAAAAAGGAAACAAAAAACCCCAAATAAATCAAAACAAAACCCCTCTTTCTTACCCCTGTATCAGAACTCAGAACCTACTCCAGGAATTAAACTATGAAGCTAAAACTCAAAGGGATTGATATTAATAAGCAACTAGGAGAAAAGAGAAGACAAATAAATCCAATGAAATAATTGAAACACTTTGTGCCAAAAGTAACTATAATAGTGGAGAATACTAATGAAATCAGCTGAAGTATAAAAAAGCACCATAGAAAATTCATACAGAGCAGGTGGAGTGTGTAAGCAAATACATGCCTTCTGAGAATACTTTAAGGAATATCATATTAGGGTGCTTCTTCCAACAGCCATGGATGTTCCATGTTCTAACCCCAAGAGGTTATTGTGCTCACTTTTGTCTGCTTTCTGAGTTGTTTGGCATAGGTCAGCAGTGAGCTTATTAGTCACATGAACCCAGTCCAATCTCTTTCAGTTCCTTAATATATAAAGCCAACTAGTGATTTTTACCTGGGCTACTGTCACTCCTAGACTTTCTTACCCAATTCCTCCAAACTTTACTGCGCAGATGAAACTTGTTAACAGTTCATCTGTACTTCATTAGCAGTTGTGTGACCAGGTGTCAAGTGTCCCAGTCAGAAGTGCTTTAATGGGCATCATGCGCAGAAAGCCAGCAGAAGCATCGCTGAGCCAAAATACCTGCAGGACTGGGAAAAGGAATGTGGGGACACTCTGGAAAGCCCTGGTAAGCCCAGCTGACCCATTCAGCTGACTTCCAGGCTGCAAATTCAGGGACAGCAGTGGCTTCAAGGTGTACTGAAAGCATCCTTTCCTGATAAGTGACTGATGTGAGTGTAGATGGCCCCTTGGGGATGTCACTTGCTGTTTCACTTCTGCCATTCTGCCATGGCAGAGACGTGCATAGACGTCAGCCCCAGCAGGTGAGCTGCCATCACTGCCAACAGCAGTGGGGCTCTGCCATGGCAGAATTACCCTTCAGAAAACCCTGTGGGTCTTTACTGGCCCCTAATTATCCTCCAGAGTGCCCTGGGACCTTATATGGGCTTTGCTGGGACGCAAAGGAGGGCCACACTGCCCTCCAGAGGTCTCCCCATTCTAACAAATCTAAAAGTCTAGCCCAAATCCCTTTTAAGTACAAATTTACTTGTGTAGATATTCTGGAAAGTTGTATAGGCTACATTTTTTTTTTCTGTTGCAAATACAGAAAGGGTGTGATCTTACACTTATTAAAACTGAGCAGGATGTTTTTTACTGACTAGGATATGTCAGTAGTAACATATTTCTTACTCTGAATAATTTTCATCTATTAGCATAAAGAACTGATTTTTTTTTTAATTTCAGATATTCTACTCCTGAACTTACAGTTCCAGTTATTTTTCCATGACCTTGCAACATTGCAGCTGCTTATGTAATCTACAACCTGAGGCAAGTGAATCACATTAATATATTCCCAATATTCCAAAAACCACAGACCAATATTTGCCAGTTATCAGGAACACATTCCTGTTAAGTATGCTAAAAGTTAGGTAACTGCATTTTTGTGTGTGTGAATGTTTTCTCCTGATATATTGCATTTAATTCTTTGTGTAACACAATCATTGCTATGTAACATGGAAAGTCTAAACAAGAAACCTCAAAAATGTATTGCCTGGCCATAACAGGGCACATCATTCTACAATAAAAAGAGCAAATTTACTCTGAGAAATCAGGTCAGTGTTGATTATGTTACCTATAAGGCTAAGCATGGTAATGATGGAGGATAATCTAAAATACCATATCTTCAACAGTTTACACACCTGTTCTCAGCACTAAGGCACAATGTAAAAGTTATACACAACTCTGTGCCTTTATTAATGGCATGGTGGTAGAAATGTAGTTTGAAGTATGTTTCCCATACATTTCACCACTGATTAGTACTATATACCACAATCTCTCCAGTTTTTGTAGTCTTCTATAATTAAACAAAATATATATTCTAAGCTTTTATTTGGGGATGGCTAGAGAAGATAAAATCAACATGAATCTGCAGCTTTATGTCTTTTCTCCAGGAGTTACAAAAATGTTGGGTGCTCTCTTTTGGGTCTTTTGGAAGGACAGATGTTTTTACAAGGAGGAATTTTTCTTGATATGAGGAAACTTGAAAATTAATAAGAGAAATTGCTTTTCCCTGCACTTTCTTCTCTCTATATTTATAGCAAAACATGTTCTATTGTGATATAAATGCAACAATTTGCTGTGGGAAGATTAAGTGGATAAAAATAAGTTTTTTGATAATAAAATAAGGCATATCAAAACCGAGATTAATAATGTTTATTTAGATGAAAATTTAGGCAATGTATAAAGTAACAAAGTTGTGAGGTAATTAGGAGAGGACAAAAAATGACTGCAGGAGAAAGCAGAGATTTAATTTAAGACTAAGACCTTAAACAACAGCAGGACATCCTCCATAGATTAGAGAAATAGTACAAACCCATTCTTACTTGAGAGAGAAGAGCCTGAGGTGTCCAAAGCAAAGAAGGGACAGTTTGGAAAAGACCTTAAACAACAATAGAAGGGGAAAACCGACTAACCTCAGGAAAAATGAAAATGCTCTATCAACTAAAGCACTGAAGTTTTTACTGGGGGTGGAAAACAAGGAAAAGACAGGGATTAAAATGACAGGAGAGAAAAACAAAGAGGAAGAAAATGTCTTCGTGAAAAATGAAAGAGGATGAGACTAGAGAAGTCTCCCTAGAAAATCTTCCAATACTTAAATGTGCTGCAGAAAATATTCCTAACAGATCCTTGCATACATTAACTGCATTTGGTATTTTGAACTTCTGCATAAGTTATCAACAACTTTCCTTTGGAAAAATATGTTGTCATGAGGATTAAGCAAGGCAATCCATCACCCTCATCATAGGGAATGTTTGCATAAGTGACAGATTGAGGTGATTAGTTTTGCTTTTTATTGCTACTTTGACACAACAACGTCAGAAACAGTGTATACCCACATATCAATTTTTAAGGATTTACAGAATCCACAAAAAAGGTATGTATTTTACTGATTTTTGGTGTAAAAATTTATGTTCTATATTATAAATAACATACATTGTCTTTTGCACAAACTGTCAATGGAAGGATTGTGACAATGAAATTCTTATATAGTAAGAATCAATTATACAAAGTAATTAACTAGAAAATGTGAAAAGAAATCCTTATATGTTTTTCTGTAGGTCTTGACTTTATAAACAGAGACTACAGTATGCATATTTTGAATTAGCAAGCCATAGAAAGACCTATGTGTGTAAGAGAAGAGGGAACGAGTCTTGCTAATTAAGTAATATTTTGGGGAACAGCAAACGGACTGCACAAGAGCTGGTCCTGCAAGAGAAATGCATTGACTTAGAATCAATGGGACATTGTACTTTTAAACATACTGCTTTGAAGTATTATACGAATGCTTATGTCACTTTAAAGGAACTTCAAGGATTGTTTTAAGTTTCAAAGTGCCATATATAAAAAAGATCCTTAAACTTGTAACTGTGACAGCATGGTGGTGGATGGTACACAGGGCTCACCGTTTTAGACACTCTACAAACAAGTGTTTGAAACTCTCTGTTACGAGACATTGCAATTACTGATGTACAATGCAAATAGGTGGGGCAAGTTAGCTCTAAAGTTAGAAGTCAGCATAAGGGCCAATAAAGTCTTCAGGGGAAAAAAAAAAAAAAAAAAAGGGAAAAAGCCACAACAGCAATACTGGAAAAACTATGTATTTTGTTTAAGGTCAATCTGTCTGGTATTACAATCCTTAAAAGTGACAAAATCAAGAAATGAGATTGTCTCAAGTATCCAACTGTGTTTGCTAAAACTTTTGTTCAGTCCAAAGCTAAACCATGTGTCAGCCTCTCAGTATTGATTGTGCAAACTATTTTTATGCTTTATGATAACTTATTTCTTTCACAGTAATAGTAGTTAGAACATAAAGTAGAAGAAGTCTCATTTTCAGTTATGTTTTCAGTGAACCCTGGATAGATAGGTACTGGTAAAACTAACTTTAATCACATCATTAATAAATTACTCTTGAAATCAGACCCTACCTTGTTTTTTCACTAGCGTGTTTACCAGTGTAGATGATATGACATAAAATAAAACCAGGATTTATAAATTGCAAATGTTTGCTTTTGTCATCAAAGTAACATAATAGATCTTGAATGTATGGATTAGATGGCACTGTTCAAAGACTACATAACAATCTTTAAGAAAAGAGGCTTGGGCAGCTGCACTATTACTTTCTAGCTTGTCCTTTTGACTTCTCAATGTATTAGTTAGTTTCAGCTTTAAAAGACAAATATGAGCTCTCAAAATCTTGTGAAAATCAATATCAGAATAGTAAAGAGACACCTAAACTAACTCTTTCTAAGGGAAGGATAAGAAGGTCAAGCTCTTCCAGTAAATACTCTGGGAGCAAACATGACTCAAGAAACACCTGTGTCAACTTGTTGCTGAAATACCAGCCCTATTTATCAGAGTATTCTGGGGAGTAGAGGAGGGATTTGGTGGGTAGAAACAACTAGGTTTTGGTAATATATCAGGTTCTAAACAACTTCTGTATATGATTTATTTATTGATTGATAATTGTGTGTAGTGTGCGTTGTAAATAAAAAGTAATATTTTTTTCTTATGTAATTTAGTATTGCTCTGTTTTGTATTTTTTACATGTAGTATAGTTGTGGAACAGTGCTTGGGAGTAAAAAAAAATACCATGTGTTTAAAGAAGATGTTTATGACTGCCTTTCAAGGGAAAATCTGTAGATTTCTCCTAATTCTGTGTAACAACAACAACAACAACAACAAAAACCCATAAGATTTATTTTCATAGAAAGGACCTATGTCTAATATTTGGGGTGTTCTTTCAATCTTTCATTATTTTTCATTAAAGACGTAATCTAGAGTTAAGAGCAAAGCCCCTTTTTAGATTATGTAATTTTCTTCCTTCCATTAGCTGTATTATAGACGAACTACATTGAAGTCAAATTTGTAGCCTCAGGACCAGGTGATAGACCTGTTATTAAGACTACAAATGTGTTAAAATGCGTGTTCCTCCAGCTTTTTTGGAGGCTTTGTGGCTTCTCTCTCTTCCCCACCCCGCATTTTTTTCATTATCTTTCTCATGTCTCTCCCATGAATTTTTGATTACTTCTTTAATTCTATCCCTATGAATAACTCAAATAAAATGTGTGATTAAAGTGCATCAAAACTGGTGATCTAACATCATTAAGACTTTGAGTCAGCAGGTATGTTTGCTTTACAAATATGAATAATTCCTCTGACTTCAGTGAGACTGTTAGCTTGATTGCCCTGCTTCTTTGGGATGCAAAACCAAATTCTAAGTAAGAATTTTTATTAGGAGTGTTTCTAGCTGTTGAAATCCAATGAACAGTTTTGAATAACTTATTCCACAATAAGCTTAATAGGTGGAGAAGGATTTCTTCCTTGTTCAGAATTTTTTCCCAAAAAACTCACAAGTTGACAAATTGACAACTGCAACAATGTTAGTGATATATTTTTCTTTAATTCCATGGGAAAAAAAGGGGAATAATACCTGGCATTTTACGTTTTGTTTTGGATTGTTTTTTTTTTTTTTCTACTAAGGTACAGAATGATATAGGAAACAGAACCCTCCACATATTACTGTAATAAGAGAAAATACTACCACTGTTTCATTGAGAAAATGCATACTGAAGATACTATATATGATTTGGGTTCGTGGACATATCCCAGCAATTTTTAGTATAAGCAGGAATTACATTTTAGTTAGAAAATGTGGATGCCCTCGCATATAGGTCCAGAAATTAGATTATTTGGTGTATTCCAGGTGGAATTTATGTGCCTGAAATCGAATCTCAGATGTAATACCTTTCATTATTATCCTTTCCTGATATTTGATTTTAACGTTGCCATTCTACAGCTTTTTTGCATTAAATAGCAATATTAAAAGTTCTCCGTGTTTAGTGGGCATTTATACTCAGGTAATCAGATAGCTTAGAATAAAAGGTAGAATAAAAGTACTTAATAGAAATGGACCTTACTGTATTGGCTGAACTTAACACTAGACAAATTCAAGTAAGAAATAAGTTCAGGATAAATATCAGAAAGTACAGATCTGGTACTAGTCCAAAATAGCACTTTAAAAGGTAATGTAAAATCTTTATGAAGAAGCAAAAAGTGAGTCTTCCAAATTCAGAGCTATTAATGCAGCACAACACATTGTGAAATTACAAGAAAGATAAACTGAGATTTACTCAGGAAAACACATTTTGTCTTACTAATGAATAGAGCACCACTGTTTAAAATTTAAAATGTTATCTGCTTGATTCATATAATAGCTGTGTACTGTCAAAAGGGTAGAAATACTGACAGACAGCAGAATATAAACCTTTCTTCTACTTCCTTTATGTGTTATAAAGACTCTCTCAAGCAAACTATTAAGCTCTAAAATCCAGCCTATAGGCATAATCTGCAGGTATATTCAGTAAACACCTTTTCCAGCATCACTGTCACAATTAGCAGTAAATGGCAATCTTTTGTTAGTCACAGCTTTAGCATAGTGTGAGGAAGCTTTTCATGGTGCTCTCTCTATATGTCTTGATTTGTAAGATAAATATACCTCATCCATATCTTAAGTTGTTAATTTTGCACTTTCAACCTGTATTATGTTAGTATAAAATCCCTATTTTAGCTGTTCTACTAGTTAGGGTTCTTTCAGAACACTTATGTGCTATATAGAATTGCCTGGGGGACAGAAAACACATCAATTTTAAAAGGCATTCTTTTGTTTAAAAGTATGGGTAATTTTGCTAAAATGTCTATAGCATGAATATGGATCATTCTTGAACATTCTTGTTATATATTCTTGATGAATTAAAAAAGAAAAAAACAAAACCCATACCTCCACATCAGCAAGACCCACCCATGTAGCTTAACATCATGATTGTTTAGCAAAATCTATCCTCTAAGCAAATTTCACTTCAAGAGAAGACATAAGATGTGGTAGCATGGCTGTACCATTGCAGCACTTCTCCAAAACATTCTGTCTTCAAACAAAGCTAATTTATCTGGGTGGATTATTTACTCCAGAGGTTTTGCAAGCCACTTTGTGCAATTCATGGAAGACTTGTATGAAGGCTGACTTTACAAAGGACACAGCTAAAATCTGGTGGCACTGAAAATATTAAAAATAGTGTTCAACTTCTGATGCTCCCTCCAAAGATTCAGGAGGTACCTAGTTTATGCCAGTCTGAGCAGAAAACAAATTGACTAAATCCTAGTTCTTCCAAAGTCCCACTTTCTTTGTGAAATTTTCTTGCAGTTAGTGTTGTGGTAGATGGTCTCAGGTTTAACACAAACGGCACTCAAGGGTCATTAATAAACACTTAAGAGCAATTAGGTGGTTCCCGTATCTGTTTCACACTGGTGGTTAATACCTAGATCTGGATTCTGGATGACTCTTTTTTCTTTCTTTCTTTTTTTTTTTTTTTTTTTTTTTTTTTTTTTTTAATGTACTGTCTATTGGATTTGGAATAGGTATATCAGTCCAGGCTTCCAACATCAAAGGACAGATTTCATTTTTCAAGACAATAACAAATTCCAAGTTGATACTCTTTCTTCAAAATTTAAGTGCTAATAAAAGGAGTTAGTCTCTGTGTTTTTTAAATGAGTTGTCAAGGTTTCATATCCCAATTTACATAAACATTTATGTGGGAGTTGGATAATGAACATTAACTGATTTCAGTGTCAGTTAAATAAAGCTATTAACAATCAAATTACTAAAATAGTTGGTGAAATGTGAACAGAAGATTTTTGTTGCTTCAGCGCGCAGTGAAGGAAAGCTCTATACTAGAGCCCAAATTTTGTATCTGATTCTCAAATCTTTGCCTGTGCCATGAAAAACCTAGACACTAGGCACCTATATTCATGCACAGAGAGTTTCTGCAGTTTTCTCTTCACAACTTTGAGGTGGATATTACATGACCAAAGCTCCTTACAGGCAACCAATAGGTTTTCATCTCAGAAAAGCCATGATTTATGAAAAAAAATAAATAGATAACTAATATTTGAATAAAGAAAACTTAAAGTACAAGGAGAATGGTTGCGGAAAAGATGCACAAAAGTCTTATTTCACACTCTATGGGTAATAGTTTTATTTTCCAAACTTATTTTTATCCAAATTGCAGAGTTGGAATTACAACACTCCCAGCCTAGTAGTCCCCTCTGGTGATATGAACCTCCTTCTCCTAGATCAGACCTACGAAGTCTGAAAATCTGCTGTCTGCTGTCTACTTCAGCTCTCAGCTCTCCACAGTCTCTGAAACCTTTTGTGTAGGCAGGCTCTGTTGCTTTCCAGGGCAAGAATGATTCCTCTTTTTCTTAAAGAAGAACTACCTGATCCAGTCACCCAAAGGAAAATATGACAACTCTGAATTAAAGTGGACAAAATAAATGCTGTGCTCTAGCATATAAAATGGATCTGAAAAACCATACCTGGCAAAATAAAATATTAATACAATATTTAAGCACAATAGTTCAAACAAATCCTAAAAAATTAGTAAACTATATTAGAAATATTTCTACTTCTTTGAACCTTTAGTGTAGTCTAGTAGATGTATCAATTAAAACATGTGAAGTCTTTGCACAGTATGTTTCTTTTATTTTTTATTTTTTTTTATCTTCAGCAAATTTATTTAAGATCTAATTTCTATCTAGGACATCTATACAGCCTACGAATGATTTAACAATCAGTTTAAAAAACTTCAGTTTAACTGACTCAATATTTTTATTTGCATAGTTTTTTGGTTTTTGTTTTTTTTTTACTTTATTAGTCCACTTAAAAAGGTTATGTAAAGCAGAAAAAAAGAATAGGTAATGACTTATGCTACGAGGTTTTTGATCCCCACACCAAAATACAAAATGGCAGTATAAATCTAACAAAAATACGTAAACTGCTAATAAGTCTTACATAATTTATTACCTAGTGATGATCCTGACTGTCATTGTTGATGGTGAAAAATTGATGATCTTAATGAATTATATAAGCTAGAGCTTTGGTTAATACAGTGAAACAGTAATTCAAGAGAAATACTTCTTGCACTCATCTTACTGCTGTTGAGTAAATCGTATAGCACATTTTGATCCACTCTGTGTTCTGAGGACAAGGCAGAGAGAACTGTTGATGCTACAATGAAACAAGTGCGTGGAAAGGAAGCATGGCAGAATAAAAAGTCCTCAAAACCTAAATATTAAGTATGGTGGATTAAAGTTTTGCTGCTGGACTACGGGTGGCAGTTACAACAGCAGCTGAAAGAGAGGAGTGAAAATATATGAGAGAAGCAATCCTTTGGACACCAACATCAACGAAGAAGGAAGGAGAGAAAGCACTCTAAGTGTAAGAGTAGAGATTCTCCTGCATCCCCCGGAGAAGACCATGGTGATACAGGTTTTTCCCCTGCAGCCTGTGGAGGACCCCATGATGGAGCAGGTGGATATGCCCTGAGGAAAGCTGCAACCCATGGAGAGTCCACGCAGGAGCAGTCTCCTGGCAGAATCTACGTCCTGTGGAGAGAAGCCCATGCAGGAGCAGGTTTTCTGGCAGGACCTGTGACCCCGTGGGGGTTCCACACTGGAGCAGTCCATTCCTGAAGGACCACGACCTGTGGAAAGAACCGACACCAGTGCAGTTCTTCAAGAACTGCAGCCTGCGGTAAGGGCCCGCATTGGAGATGGTCAGGAAGGTCTGTCTCCTGTGGGAGGGACCCCATGCTGGAGTAGGGGAGGTGTGTGAAGAGAGAGGATCAGCAGAGACATTGTTATGAACTGATCAAACGTTATTTTCCCCATTGCCCTGTGTTGCTCTGTGGGAGGAGATGGAAGAGTCAGGAACCTGGGAAGAAGGGATGGACTGGGAAATGTGGTTTCTCAGATTTGTTCTTATATTCTCGTCATCCTACTCTATTATGGATTGGAAACAAATTAAATTTATTTCCCCAAGTCACATCTATTTTGTCTGTAGTGATAATTGGTGAGTGTTCTCTGAGTCCTTATCTCAATCTATAATCTTTTTGCCATATTTTCTCCTCCTGTTCAGTTAAGGACAGGGAGTAATAGGGCAGCTTGGTGGACTGCTGGCATTCAGCCAAGGTCAGCCCACTACATGTATATTTGTATGGATGTTACTAGTCATCCGGTTCAGTCTCTGAAAACTTACAATATTAAATCTTAATATTTTAACCTTTAATGTTTCCAAAGGTCGTGCAGTAACTATTTCACAAGAGAAGTCTCTCTACACTGATTGTTCTTTTTCTGAGGAAGTTCTTGTAATAACCAAGGTAAATTTATCCTTCTAACTCAGCCCATTACTCCTTGTTTTATGACTAATCTTCAGCATGACTAGCTCTTCCTTTCTCTCCTATTATTGCCCTTTAACTGTTTATATAGAGTTACCATGTTCTCCCTAAGAGTCACCTCTTTAAGCTAAGTAAATGTAATTCCTTTAATCTTCACTCATAAATTATGTTTTATGTAGAAATAAAACAAGATAGAGTTATGGGAGATTTGTGTCTTTTTCCAAACACTAAAATAGTTAAAATAATTTACTCCTCTGAAGTTCTGTGGTTGACTTAAGGAAAGCATCTTTCTTCCTGCAGAGCAGAGGGATCACAATATGAAAAAAGTTCTTAACAGGCCAATTCTGTACCTCCTCGAGTTGTCATGTTTTTTTGGGAAATTGCACAGCTTAAAACAGTAACTGTAAACCATGGTATCTGGGCTTTACATTTCATTCTGCATTATACCTTTCAACATGTGTTAACAGTATTGTATTTCAGGTAACTAGAATTTGCACCAGCACAGCAGTGATACTGCTTTACTACATTGATTGTTTCTCCCTAAAGAAGGGGGAAAAATATTTAGGGAAATAACTATTTTTCAATAACTTTTTTTTTTTTTTTTTTTTTTTTTTTTTTTTTTTTTTTTTTTTTTTTTTTTTTTTTTTTTTTTTTTTTTTTTTTTTTTTTTTTTTTTTTTTTTTTACTACAGAAATAAAAGGTGATATTCATAAGACCAGGAATTTCTGTCATTGTGATACCAAAGAATTTTCATGCTCCTCCAAACCCTTGACTTGCAGATTCTTTCCATTTGTAATGGTAAATACCAAGACTTGAAGGAAACTGTATGTATATATTAGCTAGTACTCAGGTCTTTTAGGAACAGTTTTCTCAATTAAAGAATTGGTGCTGAGCTTTGGTGTTTTGAATTCAAGTGCAACTCAGTGTGGTCTTGTGAATATCTGCAGACAGTTAGACTTAGAAAGTTCTTTAAGTTCACCTATTCACTGGTTTCCATAAGAAAAAAAAAAAAAAATCATGTTGGCACACAGAAGAGTGTGCCTCTGATGATGCTGTTTTTCAGGAGAAGGTCTCTAGAGTTGAATTCAACAAGACTACGTAGATGGAAGCACCTTGAAGAAAAGACAGTTTAGTCTAGTTCATAACTTTGGGCTCAGGTAGTAATGCAGAAACTGTGTTGTGCTCTCACCTTCTCACTCTCCTTCCACAGTGAGAAGCTACGGTCTCCTTCACTCTTACAGAATCCCACAGCTTATCATCATTCTTTTATTGCACTCCATCAAAGCCCACAAAATCAGAACTGTGGTGGAAAGTAGCTTCCATGTAATTTTCTAGGCTAGTTTAAGTTGGGCTGTCTAATAAAAAGTGTATAGTTTTTTACTTTAGAAAAATTATTGTAAAAGACGTTTGAAATGATCTCAATTTCTCACATGCTGGCAGAAAAACTAAATTGGCTGGAGAGAAGAAAGAGGTACATTTTGTCAAATATTGCAGTTTTTTTCTATAGTATTCTGAGATGAGCCACTTAAAAAACCTGGCTGTATGATTATCAATCTGCACAGTTTTAAGCTTTCAGTTCTGGAAGTTTAGAAATAGAGTTAAAAATATATTTCTTGGCAGTACAATCTTTTATTCCCCCTTCCCGCATCAGCTCATGAGAACAAATGGGAGGTTTTTCCATCTGTTTCAATTCCATTAATGTTTTAAATCTCCTTCTCTCATAGTCTCTTTTAAATATGTTCAAAGAGACATGGAGCTCCTGTTGCACTAAAATAATCAGCTAGATTAGGTTAAATAGGATGACATTTCTCTCTGGGTTTGATCCACTTAATATAAGAATCTCAGATTTTGTGTGATTATTTGTGTTTCTTGAAATTTGACCCTATTGTTTAAAACATTAATTTATTCAGAAATAAGTTGATATATGCAGAGCTCAGTTCTGAGTTGGTTTGAACCTGGTTGGTCTCAGCTAGCATGATTTCACAGAGACTTTTACTCTAAAAAGTCCCATCATTTATTAAGCCTATAATATTATTACATGTGCATTAAAAATGCTCAGATTTTAGTTCTTATCTTTTTTATTTTCCCCTGAAGTAGTTTTATACCACACTTCAGTCTTTATCCTCTATTCTTTAAATGAGTAAGAAAAATGAGAGGATTAAAGAGTAGAAATGTGTTGTATAGTAGGAAAGATCCATATTTATAGAAAACACTGTATTTAAAGAAAATTACAGTAACAAAGTCTAAATTGCAATAATTAGACAATATTAATGCTATTTATACGTAACACAGAGCTTGACATATACAAATGCTATTGGACATTTGTCCAAGGTGCTTTCACTCTCAAATTCCCAACTCACAAAAAAAAGTAGTTCTCTGTAGTCACTTAGACATTATGATTGGTAAAAAAATCCAGTGGAAGGTCAAGCATGCTAAGACACCTTTCAGTCTTCTGGGGAATGCAGTTCAGTAGCTCCTAGCTTGGCTGAGGTGAGCAGAAAGAAACACAAGATTCAATGTATCTGGCTTTATCAGGCTGTAGCATAGCAATTAACTCCGAGACGTATTCATCACTACTTTGTAAAATATAAGCTAAAAGTCATCTCTTGAAGGATTTAATCTGACTGAGGACTGCCATCAGCAGCCAGAAAACAGTTCTCTGCTGTTGGTCTTCAGACTTCAGACTTGGGATGTTGTCCCTCATTGCCACACGTTGACAGTCACAGCTTGTCGGGAGTTAGAGCCCCTCTAGAGGACATTAGCAGTTCCAGCCATCCATGTTTATGGTATTCCTTTGTCCACCAACTCCAACTGCCAATTTCTTAGAGACACTAATTCGCAGAAGCTCCACAGATTTATCTGCCTGTTTATGCTATGCCTCCCTCTGTCTTGCAAGACACCGTTTCACTCCCTTTTGGGCAAATTGTTAATCTTCTGTAAGCTGAGATAACATATACAGCCTTTGGTGAATCTGAGTAAGAGATGTGTTGCTGGTAGGGAAATACAGAAAATTTGTCTTGATACAGTTAGGAAACAAACTAACCTTGGCAAGGGTGCCAACCAGCAGTCTCATTCAAAATTATATATGGAGATTCTTTCTGATTCAGGACCCTTTTAGGCAGAAAGTGCATATCACAGAAACAGGATACCTCTGGCAACAGGAGTATTCAAAAAAAGGAGAAAAGTCTTTTGGCAGAAGAATAGCTGTTTAGCGTTAAGTAGAGTTGGGAGGCATTATAGAAGGGATCAGACATTTATAAATCCCTGCCTGCTGTGAAGGCAAAGTGCTGATCTGCCCAAAATAGGTTATGATAAATGACATCATATAGAAATGAAGAAAAGAACCCAAGGAGTACTGAAGCGGTGGGATTTTTGGCTGATTTTGTTTCTATTTTTTTTTCAGTAAACTGGCAGAGAAAGTAATGCTCTGTTACTAATGTTACTAATGCTTTCAAGCAATTCTAAACTTGATGGACTGTACGCTGAATAAGCTGTAGACAGTACAAAAAAAAAGGTGCAGAGAGATAGCCTGGGAATAGAGACAGAAAAAACACAACCGAGTTTTAATGTTCAAAGATGCAAGCTACCAAAAGTATTACTATTAAATTGGATTGAAGGAAGACAGCAGGGCACAAATTGGACCTTTTTAGCATGTGGTATAGCTTATAAAAGCCCAGAACAATTCTCATATGTGCAGATCTTATAATGCAGAAAAAAACCCTAATAGTCTATTTCTTTCTGTCTTTAACATAAGACCAAATGGAATATTAAATAAAGTTCCAGACACCTGAGCACTGGAAAGATAGGAACAAACAGTGGGATATTTAGAGGGGTGCTGCAAAGAACATAAAAAGTTAAAAGGATTTAAGGATTAATAGAAGATTCAAGTACAAAATATTCATATTTAGAGACATTTTGTATACCTCCTTCTTGAAATCACATACTAGAAATCATATTTTTATCTGTTTTAACATGGTAGAAAATATCAGATTCACACATCCCCTCCTTTTTCAGTTGTTATTCATTGAGATGAATGCAAAATCTGCTTTTCCTTTATTACAGTGAGAACAATGTCTCTTTCCACAATCTTCATAAACAAAAAAACCAAAACAAAACAAAACAAAAAAAACCCACAACCAACAAAACAAACAAAAACCAACCAACAAAAAAAAAAAAAAAACCAAAAAAACCCTCACACATAATCCATTCAGCATTAACACTCTTCCTTCTTCCTTAAGTCTAACTTTCTGAATTGGACAGTTGCTCTTATTCCTGTCAAGGCTCTGTTTAGCCCTCCGCCTACTTACACTTACTCTCTTTTCTTTCCTTTTCAAATAACTATGGGTTTTGGCTGACAGGAATTGAAGGGAAGCAAGTCCCAGGGAAAGTTGACTGTCATTTACTTGTGCTGCCAGCCTTATGTTCTTTACTTGCTGAAAAACAGAAAGGACACTGATTTGGACACAGTGACAACTTGTTTTTTATTCAAGGTAGTCACTCATTCACTGCAGTACATCTGTTTACATCTGTTAACTGTTGCCAGCTTCATGTAAATATTTAAAAGGTAAAATAGACTCCCATTCTCCTATTGTATCCCTTTACTGAAGAGAAGCTGCCAGACTCTGAAATTAGGAGGCCCCACCTGATTATGGAAACCTTTTGGATTTCACAGCAGTGGCCTAATGGGCTTTGAAAACTACTTTTGCTAAATACCTGTTGTTTATAACAAGCAAAAAAAAAACAATAAAATAACATCATGTAAAACCTTGAGGTTTGTCCCAAGGTTTTTGGCAGGAAATTGAATAAATTATACTATTCTTATTGTTGAAAAGTATACACAGAATTTAAGTGGCTGTGTCTACACTAATTGCGGGATTATTGAAAGACTTATTTCACAGTCTATAAGCAAGCCTAACTGTGGAACATCACCAAGGTTAATATTTCTGTCCCGTGAACATTGAATCTGTATTTCTGTTGCTTTCCTTTTCTTCTTTGTGCTAGCACCAGTGTTTATGATGCCATGTTGGAAGTTAGATTATTTTTCAGCTGCATGAATTTCCTAATCCACATAGAAAAAACAGACAAAATAAAAAGGAATTCCGAGCACACAAGAAAAATCTGTACAAATGCTAGAGCTACCACAGAGGGAGAGCAGGAACTTTCAGTTCTATGCAGGGAGATGCCAGAATCACCACTTGGTTTCACAGAACTAAGTATAATGGGAAATAACGATGCTGCACGGAAGTGAGAGAAGTGAGATGAAATGTCTGTTTTGATACTTTAACAACGTAATTTTAATGCACTAAATGTTTATACATTGGGACTTTTTGTTGATTTTTTGTTTTTTGTCTTTTTGTTTTTTTTGAGAAGAACATCTATTTAGATCAGCAATCTTACCACTATATTAGTTAGAAATGAACCTGCTTTATTTATTGCATAGATTTCACTGTGGCATATACTTTAGTTGCTTAATGTGACTCTTACAAACTAAAACAATCTATGGCACAGGAAACAACTATCAAGATACATATTTTTGTTTTGGTGAAATATCACGTTTGAGTACCACAAATAATTTGAAAGAAATACTTTTATTAGATATGAAGAAAAGGATAGTCAAAAATGTTCTGTAGTAATGGTAATATGGGAACATAATACAAAAAACTAGGTTGCAGAAGCCTTAAGCTATTTCCTGGTGACAGAGCTACCATAACTACTGTCAGCCCTCCACAACTAAGGTAAAACATTTCAGTTTAAATGGTCATAAAAGCTTTTTAATGAATTCTACCTAACAACCTAATAGACCTCCCAGCAGCTATGATATCATTCATGGCAGCTCAGCAGATAGATCATAACTACCCAACAGCTTTTAAAAGCTGGATTTTAAAACTGTATTCATCTGCGAATGTGAAATGTTGTAGTGGTAAGAATATACAGATATTTCTATCTCCAGTTATTTGAAGAAAAGTTGTATTAAACTCTGACTGAATTAGTTACTACTTCATTATTTATGAACAGATACAGATGGTGAACAATTTTTTCTACATTCAAGGCACCCTGAAAACATTTTCCATCTCTCAGAGATATTTAAATGTATATATATATAAAATATTTTTTGTTTTAAGGATGCATTTCTGTGGGGATAGGGAGGGATCAGATATAATAATCCTGTGAATTTTAAACACCCGGATTTCATCTAAGATGTAGTAAACCCAGAACTGGAATCCAAATACGTATTCTCTGAAGCATAGATTGCCTTTGATGCATTACCTGAGCTGTGTAAATAACTCTTGACAAAGAGTGAATTTGATAGAATATTCCTCACAATAGGTTGTTTGCTATAGTTTCAGGGAGGTTCATTGTGGACTATAAAGAAAGGAGAACTCTTTTCTTTGGAGAGGAACAAAAAACCCAAAAACTACATGTGATGACCTTTCATGTATCTTAAAAATACCTGCTATTACTACAGATCTCTTGAGAATCAGTACCGAGGAAGAAAAAAAAAAAAAGAAGAAAGGCAGTGAAAAACTCATTACAAATAAATCAAACCAATTTTATTATGAATTATATAATATAGGTATGTCCGTACATATGTCAGTGTGGGAAAAGCACCAGAAGTGTGACAAATCAAGTTATGTAATTTTAAAATAGCTTTTCCTACATATCAATCTTCAAAAAGGTTATATTAAATCATAGTGGGACATCCAAACAAGTAAATTAAACAACATTTAAAAAGCCGTATCAGGACTTAATATCCAGCAATAAAATTAAATGTTAAAATATGGTGTTGGTTTTAAACCAAAACTGAAATTACATTAACTAAAGCGTATTTAGGGCCCTATGTAAATTGCTAAAGTGGAGAGCACTGATGTACAAGGAGGTTGGGCTTTTTTAAATATATTTTTTTGATGATTAGGTTTTAAGCATATGTTTTTGCAACACAGAATCATTGAATGGTAAGAGCTGGAAGGGTCCTTAAAGATCATTAAGTTCCAAGCCCCCTGCCATGGGCAGGGACACCTCCCACTAGAGCAGGTTGCTCAAAGCCCCATCCAACCTGGCCTTAAACACTTCCAGGAATGGCATATCCACAATTTCTCTAGGCAGCCTTTTCCAACATTTCCCCATACTAACAGTAGAGAATTTCTCCCTTGTATCCAGTCTAAATCTCCCCTCTTTCAGTTTAAAACTGCTACCCCTTGTCATATCGTTATACTCCCCGATTAAAAGTGTCATGTGTGTTCCCCTCCCCTCATCCCCCAATCTTTCATGTAGGAAGTACCTCTAGGTATTTTGAAGGCTGCTATAAAGTCTTCAATGAACCTTCTCCAGGCTGAACAACCCCAATCTCTCTGCCTGTCTTCATAGGAGAGGTGCACCTGCCATCTGCCCATCTTTGTGGTCCTCCTCTGGACTTAATCCAACAGGATCATGTCCTTCTTACATTGGGGCCCCAGAGCTGGACACAGCAATACACACATAACATAATAGCACTGACATTGCAATATGTAGGATATGCAGGATATGTAGGATCATAATGACAAATGTATATTTGTTCAGGTATCTGATTTGATGTTGAGTTCATAAAGAAGTGGCTGCACTTGTCCGAAGTTTATTTTTATCTAGGTAGAACTGATATTAAAGAAAAGATTAACTAAATTCTACTGAAGAATAATTTGTTGGACATATGGCTGATAACTCATAGAAATCACTAAATTACTGCTTGGATATTTTAGCAGAGTTTCTTAAAGAACTGCTTTGTGACGAGAAAGTTTACAATAGAGGATTACAATATCTTGTTGCACAGCCAACTCCATCCTTTTTGGAATCAGTGGAAATATTCTGTCCAGGTCAGTATCCAATACAATTCAACCATTTAGATTCCTCCTACAGATGCATCTAAGTGTCTTATTCTTTCTACTTTTGTTACACAGGTGGGCTCAAATCAGGATAGAAGGGTAGTTCCTGTTTATCTCCTGTTATCTAATGAAGCAATAAATAACACTTCAGCTTGCCAGCATCCTCCTTTCATTGCTTTTTCCAAGCATCACACTGCAGCAGTTGTCCACTATTCTTTCAGCAGTCTGCTCAAGTTTAGGCCTATGAGGTTTTTTGAAGGGCTAACAGAGGCAGCAGTGAAAACCATCTACTAATATTTAGGGGAAATCAAAAAGAGCAGAGAGGACAAAGTAGTCCTGTGTCCTTGACCCTCTTTCAGCTAGGAAAGAGTTAATTTTAATTCTAGTGATTACTGTGAAAGGAATGTCAATAATACCTATTGGTTTGTAAATGTTGCAAAGTTGCATTTACACTATTCAAGGACTATTTTCAGCTTCTCATAGAAGTTTAGACAGAACAGTAGAATGGTAAATGAAATTTTCTATATCATAGATGTTGTGGTTTTTATATAAATGAGGATTAGCCAGGAGGTGGGAGCCCACAATTACTGATTGGGATGGTGCCAATTTACCAGTCAATGAGAGCAACCCGCATCATTATTATTATTTTTATTATTACTGTTATTTTTCCTTTTCTGTTACGGTTTCTATTAAACTGTCTTTTTCTCAACCCTTGAGGGTTTTTGTCTCCTTTTCCCATCCTTTCTTTTTTCCCCTTTCCCCACAAACTCTTCTTGGGGGGGCCTAGAGGGCGAATAGGAAACCAGCTGCATATTTATTTCTAGTTGCCAGCTGGGGTTAAACCACAACATTCCTAAAGGAATAATGTGTATCTCTCATGCTCAAAAATTCCACATGGAACCATGGCTAAAGTAGTCCCTGTGCAAAGACTCCAGCAGAAGTCAGACTACATGTCTTCTTGTACCTTAGAGAAAAAGATGCAGGAAGCTGGATGTTAGGTCACTATGGTATTTTTCTGGGAAAGCTCCTTTTAGTCACTGGACCGAGTTTACCACATCATTGCTGAGGCTGATGCTGTGCAGTGGATGATATCTAAACACTGATTAAAAAGGAAGGTTAAATAGCAGGCACCAGTTTGGTGGGTATTTTTGAAAAGGGCATAAAGAAAAACTGAAAAAAGGCTCAGGAGCTTTTGCACCATCTGTTTCAGTCTACTGATCTAGTTCTGCTGCACCAAATGACTTACTAATTGACACACAGTCATAGATAATTAAAGCTTGTCAAATGAATCTCCCCACCACGTGACACCTTCTCATTTTTTGAAATCCATAATAATTTGCATGCTTTTGACCCTTACAGCCTCATTTGTTTTTTGCTTTTTGTTTTATTTCTGGGGGACAAAGTAACAGAACTCTTGAAGTAAAAGAAAATAAAAGTGAGATTGTCCTTAAACTAATAGAGTGCAAGTAGTTTATGACTATATATGACGTGCAGGTCTTACTAAGCTACTATCATTTATAACCTTGAATACAGATTTTCTGTCTGACATAATTTTGTTAAATCAACTAATGTGCTTTTTAACTTTCTCCCGGGTTTGTGAAAATTTAAGCTCAGTTGATTTTTTATTTAACTACTGATCAGGTTAACAGTACCAGATGAATCTTCCTGTCCACAACACTGAGCAGCCTTATAGTTTTGTCCAAAACAGATGTTAAATGTAATTTGAAGGTCACTGAAAGTGATACAGTAGTTTCTGGGAAACACTTCATATCACTTTACTCTTAAACAGTCTGTTTCCCAGTGAAACTGAAAGAGATGTAAGGAATTGATTGCAAAGATGAAGAACAGAATATGTAATATCAGCAGCAACACTGTTGACAGACTACATATGAAGCTTATAGTATAGTCTTCCCTCACCAGATCTAAGCAATTACATAGCAGAGAGTAAACATCTGAAAGCCACAGCCTTCGCAGTGTATTGGATAAGATATCAAACTGACATATTTAGTCACGTTCAAAATATAATGTTTGTGTCTATGACCTTTTCCATTAGCTGTGTAGAGAGCACGCGTTATCCATATATCTAGAGTAATTTTTCCTTTCTTCTTTTCTAGACTGTCTTTTCATATGACTTTCAGTTTAACATTCAGGCTCATTTTTTACTACAGAGTCTTTTTGCTATTCCACCTTAAGCTCTTTACCAAAGGCACTACATTCTGCATCATTGACACCTGTTGCCATGCTCTGGTTTAACACTAGTTGCTGCATTGCTGAAATACCCTCTCCCTGTGAAGGAAACACTAATAACTATTTGGAGTTTAGTTCATGAAGCAGTGAATATTCACTTTTAATATAGATTGTGTTTCTGTAGTTTGCTTTTGAGAGTGTCCTGTAGGGCAATAGGAAAAGCCTTTTTGAAGTCAGTTACATACTCTGGTACAGGTTCCGTCCTGGAGAAAATAAGACTGGCTTGGCACCATCTGAACTTTGACAAAACTATACTGTTTGTCTTTTTCATTTTACTCTCTTTCAGTATAAATAGATTGATAATTCTTTCTGTCCTAGTTCCTCAGGGTAGGTGCCATGATCTGTAATTGTTTTACGTTCCTTCCCACGGCTCCACCTCCCACTTCTTAACAGATGATACAGAATTTCCTATTCTTCTCCTTTTTTGAACTACCTGCCTTCTATAATCTCTTGAAGAGAAAAGTACTAATGTTTTCTAAATCTCTTTGGTTATATTTTATTTTTCTTTTAGAGCATTTAAAGATTTTTTTCCACACTATTATGATTTAAATTCAACTCATTTATCTAAATGTTCTTTAACCTTCTCTTTGCAAATTCTACCTGACATACTTATCCTTCTGATAAAATTCACTGTGTAAAGTATCTGGTCAAAACTACTTTTCCTTTCTTTCCTTTTTAATGGAAAAATCAAAGAAGGTCTTAAATTTAGTCTGTTGTGCATAATCTTTTTTTTGTTTGTTTTT
>VXBW01005786.1:42596-152989 GCA_013400375.1 Thinocorus orbignyianus | reverse complement strand
ACCCGCTGCGGACCCCGCTCCCCTCAGCGCCCCCGGCCCGGGCCGAGGAAAGTTCCAGTCGGGGCGCGCGCGGCGGACCCCCCGGAGGCGGGAAGCGCTGACAGAGCCTGACAGAGCCTGGCGGGTCCCCTCAGCCCCGGGGCCGCCCCGGCAGGGCAGCAGGCAGGGCCGGGGGAGCGGCGGCGGCCGCCCTCTCCCTGCCTGACTGGGTAAAAATCATNACTTATTTAAGGCTGGAAAGTGACATCAGGGGCTCCTCGCCGCCGCTCCACCGGCCAGCCCCGGCCGCGCTGAGCACAGGCATGCCGCCGAGCTGACCGCCGCCTCGCAGGGAGCCGCGTCCCGCTGGAAGGGGCTTTCTCCTGCGCTGCTTTTGTGTTTTTGGGGCTTTTTTCCCCCCTCCTTCCTTTTTTTTACTTTCGCAGAGAGCTCGCCACCTCCTCTCTCCCCGTCCGAGCATGGAGAAGTACGAGGAGGACATGGCACTGAAGGCCACCAAGTTGATGGAGGATCTGTCCCTCTACGACCCCTGTCCGGAGGCTCCCTACAACCGCCGCCGGGACCTGCCGCTGCACCCCGACCTGGAGGAGACCAAGCGGGTCATCGCCGCCCACATGTCGGCGGAGCAGCGGGGCCGGAAGATGAACGGTACCGCCGCCCCTCCACCGCCGCCCGCCGCCGCCACCACCGAAGCCTTCCCCGCCACCCCCTGCGGCAAAGCCTACCCGCCGGCCGCCCCGCTCCGCTCAGAGCCGCCCTGCTGCGAGGAGGGGCTCTGCACCCGCTCCGAGGTGGCCCTACCCTGCTACAGCGGCTTCGCCGACAAGGGCAAGCGATACTCGGCCGAAGGCTACCGCTACGCTGCTGGTAGCCCCTATGAGGCCGCCGGCTACGTGGCTAAAAGCGGCGGCGGGAGGGCGGCCGGCGGAGCGGAGGGCAAGTACAGCCCCGCCGCCGCTAGCCCACGGGCCAGTCTGGCCACCGCTGCCGCCTCGCCGGGCCCCGCGGCCACTGAGCACGGCAAGTTCTCCAGCCCCCGCTCCAGCCTGGGGGGAGCGGCCGCTTTGCCCTACGAGAAGTTCTCCAGCCCCCGCTCCAGCCTGGTGGTGCCCGGGCAGGAGAAGTACGGTAGCCCCCGGGCTAGCTTAGTGCAGTACGACGGGGCGGCTCTCAGCCCCCGCTCCAGTTACGCCAGTACGGCCAGCGATACCAGCAAGCACTCTAGCCCCCGGGCCAGCCTCACCGGCTACGAGGGAGGCGGCAGCAAGCCCAGCAGCAACCGCACCAGCGGCATCAGCATGGGCTACGACCAGCGCCACGCCAGTCCCCGCTCCAGCACGGCCAGCCAGTACTCCTGCACCACCAGCCCCCGCTCCAGCTACTCAGACTCCAGGTACGGCCCCACCGGCGCCGTCGAGCCCGAAACGGGGCCGTCCGGCGGCGGGATGACCCTGGCCAGCCCCCGTTCCAGCCTCTGCGGGCCGGGGACGGCTGCTGCCGTGGTCAGCCCCCGCTCCAGCATCTCCAGCCAGAGCTCCCGCAGCTCCCGAGGCTCTATGAGCGCCTACCCCGAGCTGCAGCTGCCCTCGCCCCGCTCCTCACTGCTGGGGCCCGGCCTGCAGGAGGACGGAGCCCTGCCCGAGGATGTCTACCACAAGATCCATGCCCAGTCCCCACCGCGACACGACCAGCAGCACCCGGCCACCACCACCGCTGTCCCCCCCGAGGCAGCACCCCCTTACGCCTACAGCCCCACCAAAGGCTCTGCTTCGGCCCCCAAATTCAAGCTGCCCTACCAGGTGACGCCGTGCCGGGAGAGCGGCCCCAGCCAGGCGGAGAGGCGGCTGGAGGCGCTGACGCTGGAGCTGGAGAAGGAGCTGGAGATGCACATGAAGAAGGAGTACTTCGGTGAGTGGAGGGGACGGGGTGGGCAGGTGGCCGGTGGTGTGTGGGGTTTGGCTGTGAAGCGGGTGGGTGCACGATGCACAGGATTGCTCTGGACCAGGTACCTGCCGAGGTCCCATGTGGCCACAAGTTTGTCTAACTGGTGCGAGGAGTTCTCCCAGCACAGCTCCTTCCTCGTGTTTGGTCCCTCTCCCGTCTATTCTCCAGGCAGTTTATGGGATGTGTGGTGCTTTCCCTTCCACGCGTGGCTGGGAGACTTCTCCCAGGCGTTGCAGAAGCTGTTTGTGAGGACTCTGGTTTGCTTCCCTTTCTCTCAGGCTGCTGGAGCTTCACCGGGAACCTCCAGCATCCTCGAGGTGGTGGCATTTCTGATTGTGCTCTCAGGCCAACCGTGATAACTTCTAGAGATGAGCAGTTTTTAATGCCTGGCTCAGTAAAATCTTTATGCTCATTTGGAGGAATGCTGGTGGGAGCCCAGTGTTGCTGCTGCCTGGCCGGGCCTCACGGGGTCTGCTCAGGCCAGTGTCCTTCCTGGGGTGGGAAGAAATTTTGGGGACAGGAGACCCCCTGTCCATGATGAGGCTAAATCAGCCTCTTGGTCACCTCCAGAATGTTTGTTGCTTCCTTACAGAGCAAAAGTAACTTCTCGAACAAACACATTTTGTAGTCACAGGTGTTAAGATTAAGTTCTCCTGTCTTTCTTACTTTGTACTGGGTGGAAAAGACAAAAATGCCTTTGAAAGGTGATCCTAGAATGTGCAAATACTGCCCTGTTCCTCCTGCATGAGGGGATTGCAGGTGAGGTGGGTGACTGCTGGCCCTGGGCCACCCTGGGGAGCAGTTTGTCCCCTGCTCTGGTGAGGACTCTGGTAGAGGAGGAAGGAAGATGAGGGGCTGTGGCTGAGCCAGCCCCATCCATGGCCTTTGAGGGGACAGTTATCTCTGTGCCTTTGTGTGCTGCCGGGGCATGGGGAGAGGCTCCCTGGCAGCATGTGATTGTTGAGGCTGGAGATGTGTATTACCTCAGTTGCTGTTTTAAAGATGAGGGTTCAGACAGCCTTTGGCACAGCGTTGGTGTGCTGTGTGGAGGGGAGGAGTTGCAGGGCTCCTTGTGAGTTGTCTGCGAGATAGATGCTTGTGGTGAGAGAGACCTGAGCAAGCAGTGCCCTCTCCCATGAGCAAAACCTCTCAGTGACCTGCAGTGGCATGGTTTATTGGTGCTCCTGTGCCCAGACAAAGGAAGCTGAATGCAGTGCTCACTGCCTCCCTGCATCCCATGTGGGGCTGATGAGAAAGCTGGTGGTGATCACCATCTTTTGTGGGGTGTGGTGTTCCTCGTCAGCTGAGTGATTCCACCGGAAGACAATTAATGTTCTCTTTGCCTATGTGCAGAAGCTGGGTGGGCTTGTTAATGCTAACTGCAAGACATGTGGCCTTCAAAATTTCCATGGCATACAGGCAGAGACTGAGAAATAAGATTTATCTAGGGAAAGAAAGAAGTTACAGCTATCCTGAGCCTCCGAGAGGGCTTTGCCTTGGCTGGGGGAAGGTGAGTGTGCGATCGGGGCTCCCTGGCAGATCTGTGTTGTGGTGGGTTTTTCTTGTATGGATTTGCTTGTTCCGAGTGTCACTATTTGCAGGTAAATTCTGCAGCAACGTGTTGCAGCATGTCCTCACCCTCAGCGGATCCCTGCTGTGTAGGATCAGCAGGAAACCTGTGCCTTTAGGCCCCAAGAGCCTGCCTACCTGCTGCTCTCCAAGTATTTGTTGTAGCAGCGTGAAACAGCAGATGGAAGCAGATGAAATGCAGGAAAAAGGGCTGTTTTTTGCTGGGAAAATGCATGAGGGGCTGGTGGCAATGGCCACAGGCTGGTGGGTCAAAGACCAGAGAACAGAAGAGTGAGAGCAGGCTGGGAAGAAGTCTGCTGCTTGGTTAGACTTACCTGAGAGAGTCTTAAAACAGGTGTGATCAGGGGAAGCAAGGAGGAGTGCCTTGATTTGTGTAGCAGCTCACACATACTCCAGCTGAACCCTTTTCCCCCCTGTCTGGAGCATTGTGAAGGCAGTCAGGGTGTTCTGTGCTGCCTGTGGGGCACCACCAAGAAATGCTGCTGGTAACATCATTCTGAAAAGCGTTTGGCCCGGTGGGGAGGTGAAGGGAAGAAATAGATCCCTAGACCTGTCCGAGCCCTTTCTGCCTTTTATATACAGATTTGTCCACACAAATCTGTTTCTTGGTGTTGGGAAATCTTGCTGGTTGTTGCAGCGTTTGGGCCCTGCAGTGTGCTTAGGAGTCCAGCCCCATATGTTCATGTTTTTTCTGTGTGATATGATGTGATGTTTCTTTTCCACTGATGTGAATGAAGGGTGTATGTACAAGTGGGATCAAAGTTAACACAGGTAACAATGGTTAAGTCCCTAGAAGCTGCAGTGCTTCAGAATGAAGTTTGAAAATCTGAGTGAAATTTAGGTGAACTTGCAGTTGGTGACCACAGCACTTGAGATATTTGCTGAAGTGTCTTTACTGTCTTAAGATTTCCTAAAGCTTTCTTTGTGAAATATTAGATCTTCCCTGTTTCCATCAACATAGAGGTAATGGTTGATACATCATACTGATTCTGGAAATAGGTGAAGATTTATTGTCTGGGAATTACTTTGCACTTCTTTTTATCTGGGCCTGTAAATCTGCTCAGCTTTGATGAACAGCTGAGGTCCTTCAGCTTTTGCAGTTGAGGCTGTCCTGTGAAAAAATTATTTCCTTTCAACCAGGTTTGAGCTTTTAATAGGCAAACATCCAAACAGAAATTAACTTGGATGGTGTGGTCTGCCCAAGTGTTTGGACAGGTCATGTTTGGTTTTGCTGATTTCTCAATTACAGCTGGAAGCTCTGCTGCTGAAATCGATTTGAGAGTGATTGAAAGCCACCCAAAATGGGGTCGGACAAAGTGTGTGTTGACTGGGGAAGGTGTGTAAGGAGATGCTGGGGTATGAAGGAGACGGGGAAAAAAAAAAAACCCAAAAACCCAAAAACTTGTGAAAACACAAGTCAACAGAGATGGAAAAGAAAGTTTTTTTTCTGTCTGAGGTATGAAATGCCCCACGAAGGATATGGGAGAGGTCCTGGACAGTGTCTTGCAGTCCCTGCTGGCCACGCACATGTTGTGAGTCTCCCTGAAGTCTGGAAGTGATGAACCAGGTCATGTCTGATAAGAGGAGGGAGAGATGTGAAATACAAGTGCATTTATTAAGTGCTAGATGGGATGTAACAGGTGCAGTTACCATTAAACGAAAATTTGGGCGGCTGTAGCTCTCACAGAAGCGTATTATGAATGGGGACAACTGCTTTGTTACCTTACATTGCAGGAAACTTGACTGTGAGTAGGTGTATTATTTTGGTGGCAAATGTTTTGGGTTTTTTTTTTTGCTTGTTTTTGTTGTTTGTGCTTTTACTGTTGGGTTCTCTCCGCATCGTTATAAAAGCATTGTATGCAGAGGGAATGGGGCTGCCAAAGAACCGCCATGTGTTTTATTAGTGCTCCCACAGGTGAGGTTTGGGTGTACAATGCAGAGCTGGCAAAGGCACTGGCAGTGCTGTGGGATGGTGACTCCTGCTTCCACTGCAACCCTTTGCTGCTGCCTTTTGGTTTGGAAAGCTGTGAAGGTGTGTGTACACTTGTGGATGCTGTACCTGGTGGCTTTTGAGCCCTGGGGTGATGCAGCGGTGTGCCATGGGATGAGCCGCCCGGCTCTGGGGTAGAAGAGAGTCATTTACATACAAAATATTACAGAAAAGGAAGTTTCTTTTTGCCTCTGTCAAAGCCGGTATCCTTGTGGAAAGGGTACTGGTTTGCAGGGGTAGAGTGGAGCCTGTGTTGCAGTTCCCTTTGGTTTGGGAGTGTGCTGTACCCTCGGCGATGGCAGAACCACGGAGATGTCTGAAACGCCTGGCAATTTGTTAGATCCCTTTGGATTTTAGGACTCTCTGACATGCTCCAAGCCAGGTCTGTATTGCATTCCCCAAGTAAGAGGCTCTTGCATTCCCAGAAGTGAACATTAGGCTTTTAAACACACCCTTCTCTCTGTGCCCCCCCAAACCCGTCAGGTATGTGCTCCTGGGGGTCAGCGGGACATCCTAAGCGAGACCCAAAGTGGAAAATTGATCTCTCTTTAACTTGTACTGGCAGCTGCTTATTTACCCTCTGTCCCTGATCCTCCACAGACTTCTGCAAGTGAACGTCCCAGTTTAATGTTAAATCAGGCACTGGAAATCTGTGAGAGTTGGGAGGAAATGGGTTGATGGGTTCTGCGGTGGCTGTGTTAGGCAGAGTGGAAACATGCCCCTGGTGTGAGGGAGCAGGTCACTGTCAGGGTAGCTGTAGTTACAACGTGACTGAAGTGGATGCTTCTTAGTGGAAAATTTCCTTGAAGTTGTATAGTTTTTGCAGGTGAGATGTGTAGATGATAAAACTTGGTGTGCTCCCGCTGAGAGCGTGGTGGCAGCAGCAAAGATACCCGTCTGGGCTGAAATCCTTAATATTCATGGTTAGTAAATCAGGATACAAATGTCTCTGTTGCAGCCATATGGATATTATAGGTGGGGTCTCAGAGTCCTGACTGGTTCTGCTGTAGACATAATTGCGTCCAGAATAATTTCCTAATGCTTGGCTGCAGATTGTAGGTGTCTCTTAGAGTATAATGTGGTGTTTGGGGTTTATGCCCGTCTGGGACAAGGTTCCTCCTCTCTGACAGGGCTGGGAATGTATGATACAAAGCCAAAGTGGAGCAGCAAAAGGGAGGAAGGGCGGGAATGCACATGGTGTCTGTAAGTTTTATTAGGAGCTTAGAAAGGCTCGTTGTGGAGGGGCTGCCTTCAGCTGCCTGAAAGGTTCAAGTCCTGACAGGAGGGAGGTACCTGGGGCTGTGATGTGGCATCACTTGGAGATGCTCCAGGAGCGTGACAGCTCCTGAGGCTGGCAACAGGATTCCTCTCGGCTTCTCTTGGGCTCCTCGTAGCAAAATTAGCCAGTGTGCTAATGATCAACCAATAAATGTCAGAGTTTGGCTGGATTTTTGTGTGATCCCTGCCCTCCCCCGGCAGTTCCTGTGTGGATGCAGAGTCTGGAAGTGGATTTTGTCCTTTTTTTCCTACATTTGAGCAGATATTTCTGTTGTGTGGTATGTGTTACCTCTCTGTTAAACTCACTGTGTTGTTTTAACTCCCCATGGCTGGAGCCTTGTTTGTCACTGTGCCGTGAGACAGAGGAGCACGAGAAAATGGCCAAGTGAGTCGTCGTGTCTCTTCCAGCTGGAGTATTTCACGTTGTCTGAAACTTCATTCCTTGTTTTTTTGGAGCAGTTTTACTAAATCTCTAATGTCACATCTATGTGTTCCAGCAAACTTTTAAGAAAAGGCCTATGACTCATTAAGGAAAAAACCCCAGCACCCCAGAGCACAAACACTCCTTTAATGCCCAGCTGAGGACTACTGTGCGTATAAAACACGTGGGAGCTTACGCAGGGGGACTCGGGATTTATTGCTATTGACACCTATTTCCAAATCGGAGACACTGGAAGAGTTTTGCAGGGAAAAATGAGGCTGGTTGGGTTTAAACCCCAGTGTTTATGTGTTCCTGGACCTCAGTGGTGACAGCTCCTGCTTGACCTGGGAAAAGAGATTTGGGGGCTGGTTTAGTGGGCTGGGCTGGTGTGGGGTCTGCTGATGGGTGCTGCATGTTGCCTTCATGTTTGGAGTTTCCCCCCGTGATGTTTTTTGGGAGCTGAGATGCCAAACAGAGAACTGAGTTCCTCCAAGTGCCAGGGATGAGAAGTCAAATGACTTTTGTAGAGGCGTGTGATGGGTTTGGAGTAACAACACAAATACTTCAGGCTGGATTTGGGGGAGATGGTTAATTCTGAAGTCTTTAATTGCAGGCAGCACCACTGAAATGCATCTGGGTGGCTGTGTGTATTTGTGAGTATCAGCAGAGGTGCAGGGAAGGCAGTGTGCAAAAATAAACAACATTAATAACAGAGATTTTCATGAAGTAGCCAGGGAGCGGGTCAAACGGGCAATGAAGAGGCATTTAGTGGGTTACAAAAGGTCATGTCCAGCTCTATACCACTGCTCTTTTAAGAATTGAGCTGAACAAGGCTCATTTCAGGTCAGAACGTGTTTATAGCTTTTGTGAAAAGTAGATGGCTATTGTGGAAGAACTGCTGGGTTCTCTTCAGATGTTTTCCTGACCATCCAGACATGTGTTTAATTGGTGAACTGTTTCACTTTGTAACACCGCAGAACTTCTGGAAAGTGAAAACAAGATGTTTTTTCCCTTTTAATGTGGCCACTTGAAAAAATTAGAGAATTTCAAAGTTAAAATAAGAGAAAAAAAAACATTCCTAAATGCGTTCTGACAGTTGTACATGTTTAGATGCTCCAGTTCGCTTGGATTCTATTTCCTGTGGTCCATGGAGACCCTGTGGCCTCTCCCAGACATGGGAAATACCCCTTTGTTCTGAGAGATGCTGCATAAAGTTTTCTCCTGTGCCACAAGCTCGTCCCCAAGTGTATGCTGTGCAGGGGACCGAAAATCGGGTGGTTCTGCTGCATTTTCTCCACCTCCTTGGATGTTCTCTCTGTCTGGTGGTCCCAGCTGGTGGAGTTTGGGGGACATTTGGTAAGGACTGGTCCTGAGCATGGATTCTTGGTTGCGTCCCTGATGTGTGATGTTGGACTTGAAACATGGGGCCAGGCAAGTGTTTGTGAATGTCCCAAATTTAAATACGAGTAATTTGAGGTTGACTTTTTTTGTGTGTGCAAAAACTGCAGCATGTGTGCAAGGTGTAGCTGATTGGAAACCCTTGTTGGAATGGGATTTCTGGTGTGATTGTTTTTTACTGTAATAAATCAAGTGCTGACTTGACCGAATTGACACATATGAGGTCTTGGCTGCCCTTGATTCTGTTCTCCTGGCTTCGCAGACAGGACATGGCCTTCAGTAGCGTTAGAGCAGGATCCTGGTGGTGTGCTCTGTCTTTGCTTCTGGTGTGAAATTCCTACTAAATCCATTTGCTTGGGCTAGGTGTTGAGTGATTGGAAAATAATCGCCAGGGGAGTGATTCTGAGCAAGGGGATAGTGAATAGACTTTGTCACTTGTCCATGGCTTCCTCTGCTCGAAAACATGCACTAACCAGGCCTCGTGCTGCTGTCCTGTCACTGATGTGAAATGCAGCAGGATTAGACCCATGGTGTCTGTGGACTGTCTCACCTGCCACGCTTCTTTCTACCGCTCCATAACTAAGCTAGTTCAAAGAGAATGTTGATTTTTTGATGGTTTTGTTTTGGTTATTTTAGTCGAAAAGGTAGAGGAGACAAAACAACTGTTTTTACCATGAAAGAGCTGTAACTGGTAAAATGTTGGATCTCTCAATGTTTCTCTCTCTGTTGTGGCAGTTGCCATGATGATAACCTTGAGCATTCCAAATCTCAGGTGTAGGTGAGGGGAACAGGTAATTCCTCAGGGGACAGGGCAGAAGTTTTGATGAATGGCTAATAACTGCCACAGCTCTTCTTTTTTTGACAAGCAGTTATGTGAAAATTCTCTACAATTGGTGGGTTGCCCATTTTTAATCAAAGCCATGCTTCCCAGATCTAAACACTCAATAGAAAACAGAGTTGCACAACAATCAAGCGTGTTAGAGTCCAGATTCTGAGCTGGATTGAGAAATAAGCGTGTAATTTTTTGAAGTGTAGGTCAGTAGCTGGTCGTCTTAGAAAGTGTGTTGGCTTCTTGTACCTGTTACCAGTGAAAGCAGGGCTCAGCAGGCAACGTGCTTCCTAAGCTGGAAAACTCCTGTAGCAGCTTGGAAGAAAACACCTCAGGACATCTCAAAATAAAATCCATACGAGATATTAACTAATTAATTTTTTATTTAGAAAGTGGAACGCTTATCTGATAAATCCAGATGTCCCTCCTTCATGACAGTCCTGTTTAGGTCATGGGGGCACGTTTAGCTTTTTTTTTGACAGCTTGGAGTAAGCTCTAGTTGTTTTTATTATACCATAGAGATCAGGGAATAAAGAAATTCACATCTGTGTCTTAGCCTTGCTGTGTTTCTCTGCCTGGCCTGCCCAGCCACCTCTGTACCTCCCAGGACATCTCCACCGTGGAGCTGTTGGGTATACGACTGCTTTGTGCTTTGGTTGTAAAAGTGATGTGCTCCTTGCCTGGGAACTTGAAATTTTGACAGACGCCAATTTCCTGCAAATTATGATGTAAATAACAAGGAGCAGGTGGAGTAGATGGTGTGAAAGAGAATTATAATGCTCTGTTAAGTCCTGCTGAGCTTTCAGCTTGTACAAAACTGTTGTCACCGAATTGCCAGGTCACTCTGCTGGCTTGCAGGTGATGGGTTTATGGAAGATGGGTGGGAATCCTAGGAGAGCTCCTTGCTGTGGAAGCTGGGATCCCACTGTCTCAGGGCACTGAAGTGTCGGACTAGATCCAGAGACTGATCCTGACTTTTCCATGCCTGTGATTTTTGGCAGAGTGGAGGGTAGAGTTTGTGTCCAGAAGTAGTGTTTTGTATCCTCTGACTTTCCTCCCCTTGTCATCTTCTGTGCAGAGCAGAAGTCATTGAAGGGTACCAAGACCTAAAACTGGAGAAGGTGTAGAGAGCAGAGGACCGGGTATGGACATGTGTAGTGCATGTGACACCCATTGCCTCTGATCTGCAGGTGATTATAGAATCATGGAACCATTTAGGTTGGAAAAGACCTGTAAGACCATGGAATCCAACCTCTAAAGAGAGCACCCTGACACTGGGTGTGCTGGGGGCTCTGGGCTGGAAAAAAGTTGCCACTTTTTTCCTTTAGACCCCTTTTTCTCGCAGCAGAATAGTAAGTCATGCTCATTGATACTTAATGATTCCTCCTGAAATTTGGGCAGCCATCAGGTGTCATCTTGGATGCTGTTTTACAAATACTTAGAAAAAAAACTTGCTGTTTTGCTTGGCCTGGAAGGAAACTGTCCCAATTTTGTTTCTGTATGTTAGTTGTGATGGAGATGCTTCTGCACGAGGTGAGAGGGGCTGTGCCAGGAGGTGTTGCCTGGTCCTGGAGAGTGCTGCAGGGCTTCTTGGCAGCTGCACAGGCAACACCTGCAAAGCAGGTCACTGCCCTGTTCAGAGAGGGGCGGTAGGAAAACCCCAGATCCAGAGCAGGTTTGGGCTTGGAGCTTTGAAAGCAGCACAGAGCAGGCGCATGGCAAGGTTTGCCCCTTCTGGAGGTGTGGCAATTCACTCCCCAAATTCCACATTGCCCCAGAGCTTCAGAGAGCCCTGGTGCTGTGGGGTGGAAGGACTCATGAGTGCCAGACTATGCTCTTTTAAAAAATAAAGCCAGAAACCTCCCTGATCTGGTAGGAAAAAGGAAAGAGAGAAGGGGTAGCTTGGGTTAGGCTGGAAGAGCTCTGTGTGCTGTGTAGGAGCAAACTGATGTTACTCTTTTGGAAAAAAGGCTTTCTCAGCCCCTCTTCCACACCTGGAAGGAATTCAGGCTGGTGTGGAACCAGCCCAGAATGAGGTGATCCCCAGAGGCTGATTTGCATTTATTTGCAAAGAACATACTTTGAAGGTGCTCCAAGTGCAGACTTGCAAATGGGCTTCCTGGTGTGCCAAGTGTGTGAGGCTCTGCCTTCCCTGCTGCTGTCTCTGATCCCTTCTTGTGGGGGCTTCATTTGGGGGACAGTGACAGGAGGGACAACAGGTAGGAGCAGGGACCAGCTTGGACCCACCTGGCTCTGGCTGGGCACCCCGTCTCACTTGTGTCCATCTAATTTATTTCTGTAGCTCATTAAAGAAAAAAAATCACAAAAGAAAACAGGCTGGCTCCTGAGTTTAAAGCCAAACCTTGGACTCCCTTGTGGGCAGAACTTCCTTTGAAATTACTGGGTATTTTGCTTGGTTAAAGACTGGCAGATTGGGAAAGCTGGTGTTAGATTATTGCAAGGTCAGAGAAAGTGTGGATTGCAGGGTCTGGGTGAAGAAGTACTTTCTCTCTTTCTTCTGACAGAGTGCCCCGTGAAGAATGAGTGTTTGCTTGGATTTTTTTAGTTTCCAAATAGGTCAGTCCACACAGCGTGCCCACATAGGGAATTTCTAGCCTGGCTCTGCAGTCAGAAGGGCAAGCTGGGTCAGAGCAGAGTGAGGAATTGGTGGGCCTGACTGCCCTGTCCCCCAGCAGCGTGGTGTGTCGTGCCTGGGGGCTTCCAGCATGGGGCTGAATCCCCCCTGTGGGACCTGGAGGTCAGGGGTGGCAGCACTGGTGAGGCAAGGGTGAACTAAAGGCTGCTGCTGGGGGCACACGGCCATGCACAGGCGCCATCTGGACCCAAAGCCACAGATGTCAGGATAACGTGATACAACAATTTTTCCCTTTTATATCCAAGTGTCTTTTTCTCTAGCTTTTCCAGCCCGTGTGGTTGAGTGAGGATGATGTGTGCCAGCTGATGGCAATAGTCAGGGTTTCCCTCTTACAGAATCACGGAATAGTTTGGGTTGGAAGGGACTGTAGAGATCATCCAGTTCCAACCACTCTGCCCTGGGCAGGACACCTCCCACCAGAGCAGGTTGCTCCAAGCCCCATCCAGCCTGGCCTTGAACCCCTCCAGGGATGGGGCAGCCACAGGTTCTCTGGGCAACCTGGGCCAGGGTCTCACCACCCTCACAGCAAGGAATTTCTCCCTAATATCTAATCTAAATCTCCACTCTTTCAGTTTAAAACCCTTATCCCTTGTCCCACCACTACACTCCCTGATAAAGGAAGAACAACTACACAGGCAGGTGGCAATGATTTATAAAAGCATCTCCCTACACAGTAGACATTCCTGTTTTGAAGAAGGAGCAGCAGCTGGGACCTGGGTACACTGCTGGTGCAGGCTTGGTTCTGCCCTCATCAATTCCCTCTGTAACGCTGCTGTTCTGAGAAAACTAGTTACCAGCCAGAAAAAGTATTCAGTAACCCTACAAACAAGCTGCTGTTTGAAGTTTTTGGACTGTGCAGCTTGCAGTTTCTCACCGAGCCGTTGACTTAAGAGAACAGAGGTTGGAGGGTGGTGGACATCCAGTATTTCAGGTCTGAGCTGAAGGTCCTTTTGCTGTCAACAGATGCGCAGATATTACCTACTTTAGTGGGTAAAAGACTGAGGTACCTGCTGGATTTAAACCTCATACTGTAGAGGAGCACAGCTTTTTTTCTAGGTAAGGTGTGAGTTGCTCACCAAACCCTGAGATGATACCACACATCTTGAACCAACAAATGTGATGCAAAGGAGAGATAAGGAAAATGCATGTTCATCCTTTGTTCTCCCTGCCAGAGAGCTGGAGAAGCCTGAGTCACCCACACCACTGCAAGGTGGAAGTGGTTCCCATCAGATGAAAACCAGTAGGGAACAACCGTTTCTACTGATTTCTACGTTTTCCTTGCTTTGCTTGAGGAGTCATCTCTCTTTTCCTGACAATCAGAGAAGACTTCTTGTGACTGCTACTAGATTGAAAGAAAATCTGTTTTCATTGAGGATAAACAATGATTCCTTCTCTAAAATGGACAAGTAGCTCCTCTCCAGAAATGATAGAATCTCTCAAAGGCACCAGCGGGAGAAGCAGGAGATGTTCAGGCACCAGCTTTGTCCTGCACTCTTAACTTTACAGACACAGCACAGTAGAAAGATTCTTCATAGGTTTAGTAAAAGCTACACTTATTTTCATGGTTACAATTACAGAAGAGGCTAGGTTCATCTGGAAACAAAGGCTGTAGTAATTAAAAGAAAAAAGCAAAAATAAATAAAAAAACCTTCAACAAATACTCTAATTCTTTTAGCTAGTTTTCAGTAGACAAGTTTTGGGAGTTGATTGGTGGTGGTACTGTGTTTTGGGTTTTTTTAAAGGGAACATTTACAAACATATTTCTGGGTGGATACAGTGAAAGGAGAGATTCCAGAAGGGCTTTGCTGCAGTGAAGGGAACGGTTGCATGAGGTTGATCTGTAGTGATTTAGCGCGTGAGAAGGAAAATCCCAACTGAGTGATTTACACACTGATCCCAAATGTTTTGATTAAAGGTCAGACTCAGAAATGCACTTATACTTGTTTGGAAGCGTAAGGAGAAGTTACTGGGGAATTAAGTCTCTAAGTAGGAGTTGACTGTGTAGATATCTGCAGGTAGTTCTGTACTTGCCCACGTCGTTTTGCTGTGAATCGAGTTAGGGAAAGCTTTACTTGACAACTGAAGTCCAGCCTCTACCTGCAGGAGGAGAGAGCATTCCCATAGACTGTCCTGCCTTAGGACATTGCACATATATTTTTCTGTACCTTACTGTCGTGAGGTGGCCTTCTGGGATGGAAAGCTGGAGGAATAAGGGGAGAGTAGTGGATGCTGTTGATCTTGGCTTTAGCAAAGCTTCTGATACTGTCGCCTGTAACATCCTTCTAGGCAAACTGGTGATAGATAAATGGACTGTGAGATGGACTGAAAACTGGTTGAGCTGCTGGACTCAAGAGTTGTGACCAGCAGGACAAGGTAAAGTTGGAGGACAGTTGCTAGTGGTGCAGCTCAGAGGTCAATACTGGGGTCAGTACTGTTTAAAATCTTTGTTGATGACCTGCACGATAGGACAGAGTACACCCCCAGCAAGTTTGCAGACTGTGCTACTTTGGGAGGAGTGGTTGATAAACTAGGTGGATGTGTTATCCTTCAGCAGGACCTTGACAGGCTGGAGAAATAGGCTAACAGGAACCTCATGAAGTTCAACAAAGGGAGATGTGAGGTTCTACCCTTGAGGAGCAACAGGCCTCATACAATGGTATGAATTGAGGGCCTGCTGTGGTCTTACTGGACATGAGATCTTGTGGCAAAGCAAACCAACAGCATCTTGAGTTGGTGTTGAGACCCACCCATCTTGAATCATGGGAATGCCAAAGCTGTATGTGTACCCTGGATGGCCAGCTGGGGTCTGGGTGCCCCTATGCTCTGCCCCTGCATCCTTGGTGTCTGGGCAGTTTGCCCACAGGAGCTGTGTCTGAATAGGGGACCCATGGAGCCTGGAGGGTCGTGAGTGGGTTGTGTCAGCTTCTGGTGTGGGTAGGTCTTGAGTGGGAAAGGCACCAGCTCACACTCAGAGCCCATACAGAAGGTCCCAGTGCTGTGATATGAGTCCATGGGGCAGCTCAGGTCTCATCTGGTCTTCTCAATAGCAGCCGCTCTGGTGTCTGCTTCTCAGGTGGACCTTCTGAAACTTAGAAGGCCACAAAACACCTACCACATAGATTATAATCAGATGTGAATTATCTTTTTTTATTGCTTTTGTCATGATCCTAATCTGAACCACTACTTTTTAATAGTAGGGAAGATATTTACCACTGATACTGTGCTTGGGAGTTTCCACCAGGCTCTGTAGGAACAAATAGACAGGGCAGCTGAGGTGGAAAGGGTTACCTCTCTATCGCTTCTCTGTGTTTTGCTGAGTATTTTAATTAAAACCAGATAGAGGAAAAATGTTAACACTGTTCCCAATTTTTAGTGATTTCACCTGCTGTTGAAAATTGCATCAAGACGTAACACTGAAGGGATGATGTAAAGAGGAATGAATGCTCCTTTTAGCTGCTATGAATAGAGGCTTCTCATATCAGTTAAGTGTTGACTTTTATAATTATGAGAAGATTACACATTTCTGTTATTTTTTAGCTGGTCCTCTAAGATGTAAATTAACTAACATTTCACCACTCTGTGTAACCTTTCAAACAGAGAAGAGAGGTTTGGCTGATAAATTGCACAAGATCATGTTTATTTGGGGATATTTACTGTAACTAACAAAGTGGAAAATTCCCTTCCTAACCCTTTGGTCTTTTCTGTCTGCTCATGCTTTCCCCACTTTTGCAGTTCTTGGGTTTTCTTTTTGCTGCCTCCAGAAAGATTTTTTTTTTTTTAATGAATAATTGTCCTGAAGGTGTTTTCTCTGCAGCTATGCTTTAGTTATATTTTTGTAAGTGTTGCTAAAACTTAAGCCTCGTTTCCTTTGCAGTCAGATGACTGTGGGTGGTGGAACTGATGAGTTACTCACCAAATGACTGATGTTTGGGTGGTGGGATGTCAGAACTGGGGGAGAATTGCTTCTTGTCCACTACTTTGACTTGAGTCTGGCAGAAACGGAGTCCACCTTCCAAAATTCAGCTTAAAAAGGAGACACCTTGCCGTCTTGGCGTGGAGACAATGAGCAGGGTCCCGGGAAGTTTCCCAGTGGTGGGTCCTGCAGTGCTGAGGGCCAGGTGTCTGTTTTGGGAAGACGGGACTCATTGGGCACCAGTGATTGTTTTGGAAGATAAATCCTTTCTCCCCTCAAGCCAATAGCCTTTGCTGTGAGCCACTGAGGCCAAAGTGTGTTTCGTTGTTTGCATCTAGGTGCCAAGTGCTGTTGCAGGACATGTGTTCGTTAATAGGAAGGGCTTAGCGCTTGGGCTAAGTGGTTGCAGGTTTCTCCGTAGGGGTTTGGCTGCAGGTGCCGTGGGCAGGTTGTGAACAGAGCAGAAAATGCTAAATCCCCAACAGAAGGTGGGGTTTGCCCCTTTTTTTGCCAGGTCATTTCTGAGATAACTCACTGGGTGTGTGTTTCTTCTTCCATGCCCAGCTTTGCTGGACACTTCTACTAGAGGAGCTGGGCACTTGTACTGTTGGTCTGTCCGTGAGAATATGAGGATAGATGGTTAAAACCCAAGTGTGTTTTGAGGCATGCAGTCTGCTGACTCTGGGTGATGGTTTGTCACTGGTGGGAAGAAGTGCACAAACAGAGTTTACTATCCATACTGCTTAGTTGAGTGCTCCGACTCTGCCCGTTTTCCACTGTTTTCAGCTGAGAAAACTACCTCTACTCTTTCTTTTCTAATTTTCTGGCCTTTTAATACCCACTTTGCTCCCATTTTGTGTCAAGAGGAGTGAGGCAGGGACAAAGCAGGGGTGAGGGATGGTCCTGAGTGTGATATTTATGCATTTCTGGATCCTTCATCGGTACTGATTGGATGTGGCTCAAGTACATGTTCACATCTCTGTGGAATCAGCCAGACAGACCATATTCCCCAGAGCTCACACCAGCTGTTGGAGAACAGACCGTTACCTGATCCTGAGTGGACAATACCTGAATCCAGCAAAAAGTCCAAGTGGTCCAGACAGATGATATCTGACCTAGCAGAAACTCCACCAAAACAAAGTTAACCATCAGTACTTTACACTGTGTGGCATCTTTTTATACAGGAGTAGGAGTTGCAAAGGAGGATTTATTCAGTCATTGAGACAGGAGCCCACCTACTGCAGAGGCGCTGCCCATCTGGCTGTTGAGGACAGTGAGAACTGCCTTCTCCTCTGGGTCTGAGCAGTGCTGACCACCACAGCATGCGCGGGGAGCACTCTAGTGGAGGTGGAAATGGAGCTCAGGTCCCTCAATGGTTAAATGAAGCTCAGAGTTATCCTCTTGTAAGGATCGTTACAGACAGGAGTCCAACTACAGCCTGGGACAACCCACCACTTGTCTGCCTGAGGTCTGCAGTGGGGAGCAGCCCAATGTATGGGACTGCCCAGGTCTGGAGAAGCCTCACATTGCTGTGGAAGTTGGCAGCCTGTTGGTTTTCTGATTTTTACTTCCCCCTGCCCCCAGCTGGATCCATAGGAAGGAACGGAGCCTACATATATATAGCATGTAGTGTTACTGTTTCCCGGAGGTGGAGGAGGCAAAATTAGAATATCCTGTTTACATGTTGTTAGTGGTGTATTTGACCAGCTGTCCCAAGGGTTTTCAGCTTGCTAGATCAGGACAGGCTTTTCTTACAGTCTGAGAGCCTTCCTGTCCTGCTGGAGAAGAGGAGCATGGCTGTTGGCACCAAGCACCTCCCTGTAAGGGCCAGACCTTACAGCTGGGGCAGGGCTTGCCAGGGTATAGGTACTTCAGAACTAAGGTCTTTTGTGAGCTGAAGGTGGGAGAAACCCATGGCGGATGACTTTCTGAAATTGTTGTTCCTGCAGATGTCCTTACAGGAAAGTATGTCCCTCTTCCCCATGTTCTCAAAGCATCCTCGAGTCATCACTTGACTTGCAGTGGCTGGGGGGAAAAAAAAAGGTTCAAAAGGTTGAGGTGGCAAAGGTTTCTAAGTAATTTTCAGCTCTTCTTCAATGAGTAGTTCAGTCTTTCTCAATTGCTTAGTATAACACCTACCTTTGTGCATGCTTTTGTTTAAGGAAACCTATTTATACCTCTGGAAAGCATAGAATGGTTTTGGTTGGAAGAGACCTTAAAGACCATGTAGTTCTAGCCCTCTGCCCTTGGCAGGGACACCTCCCACCAGACCAAGTTGTTCAAAGCCCTGTCTACCCTTGAACCCCTTCAGGGATGGGGCAGCCACAGCTTCTCTGGGCAACCTGGGCCAGGGGCTCACCGCCCACTGGGTGGAAAATTTCTTCCCAGTAAAGCACCTCCATGTGGCAGGTGAGAACTAGAAAGCCAGTGTCAGTGGCAGCTTTGTGGGGTGGGTGGTGGAGACATGGGGCTGCTGTGAAGGTTCAGGGTCTGGGGGCTGCTTGTGGAGCTGCTGAATTTATAACCAGACATGGCTACGTAATGCTGAGCCTGTTCAAGGCTGTCGCGCTCCCTCTGGAAATAGGCCGTTATCTAAGAAAACAGAAAAGTGCACCTGGAAACTTTTAGACTTAGTCTCCCTGCTTAATCATGAACCCATTTAAAATACGTCAAGGAAGGCAGCTGTAATATATGACCTTTTTCTGCCATATATTAGAGTGATGACTCATACGAGCAATGTCGGGAGAATGTAATGAAAAGTCTCTCCAACTTGCTGTCTGTCCAGCTGATGTTTTCAGGTCCGACGTGCTGTGGAGTTGAAGCTATCTGGGCTGTGTCGTTGGTGCTCTTTGATACCACTATTGTTACCTGGCTGCAGAGATTTTTCTAAGCTGAAGCATTTAAACTGACTCTGTCTTTTCCCTGTCATCTTGGAAAGTTTGGGGTTTTTTCTCAGAAGGCCACACAGGTGTCATTTCATAAAGAGCCAGGACACAGAGGAATGAAATCATTTGCTAAACACAACTAAGAAAGTCAAAGCTGGAACCAGGCTGGCACAGCAGAGCTGCTGGCTCACTCTGTGCTGTGATCACTGTCATTTATATCAGAAAATCTGCAAGGTGTAGATAGATATACTGTTATTAATGGGGAGAGGGGTGTGGTAAGCACAAAGAAAGGTGATGAAAATATGAGCCTTGTATATTTCGTTTATTGTTTATTTACTGTAATAAAGCTGTCTCGATGTCTGTATGCCTGCCACTGGAAACAGCTTGAATAAAACTTAGCAGATCCACATTCCGACCTGCATTATGCCAGAGTAAATCTTAACTAACGGCTGGTCATGCGTCTCGTCCCGGAGCTCAGATGGTCTCCAGTTTGTGCAAGCAGCTAAATGAAATTCTGAAGTTGAAACACTGGTAGAAATGGCAGTATCAGTGTTGATTAAAAACCAAATGTGTATTTTGTGAGTGCATTTGCAACTTGAATATTGATTTTTTTTTTTTTTGAGCAATCTCCTCCACCACCATCTGTGAATTGTCACTCCTTCTGTAGCCCAGAGCATTGGGGTGTACAGTGTGAGGGTCTGCCCTCTCCCTAAATTGGGGTGAAAGCTTCCCAACAAGAAATTTTTGCAGGAACACTGGGGGTCTTTGGATATTGGTGTTGGATCTTTCTGGACTGATGCTATGGCCTGCAGAAACCATCACTCATTTCTACCATTTGTGACCTATGTGGGTGTTTCTGGGCTCACCTGGTGACCCTCTCCAGGCTGTGGTGGTGTGTCTTCCTCTGCCAGCCCATCTACAAGCTCAGGTCTTTGCTGGCCCTGCTGCTACCACTGTCACAGAAATGATACACTCCTCAAATAGGCTGAATTACGTATATAATTGTGTATATATGTATAATTATATATAAACTCATTATGTTCCAGGCAAATGAAGCATGATTTGAGCTGAGAGGGCTTGTAGCTCTGATCCCTTTGGGCTCTAAGAGGGTACGTGTCCATAGCACAACATTCAGCAGTAGAGGGGCAGGACATGGAAGGGACTTTACAGACACACTTTTCCCACAAAGTCGTCCATTCCCACTGGTGCTCTCCTTTACCCCCAGCTGCACATGTCTCCTTGCTTTGCTAATCCCACTACTTCTAGAAGCAGGACTTTCTTCTGGTCAATAATTCAGTTGCTAAAGTTATTTACAAGTCCCCTTGTGCTGTGGTTGTCAGTTTGAGCTGTCAGCTGAGCTCTGAATCGCAGACAAAGCCAACCCAAAGCGGTGCAGGGGATGGAGAACCGCTCGGTCTTCCAGTTCATCGCCTCAGTAGCCGAAGATCTTTCTATAAATGCCAAGTGAGAAGTATAAATCATGCTGGAGCTGCCATGCACTAAATCAAGAAGCAGAGAAATGAATGAATATTTGTAAACTAAGTGTCAGTGTAAGGAAAACATTGCGGGGAACAATGGGCCTGTGCTGTGCCCTGTGCTGGCAGGGGGGTGGCTCGGTGGCAGAGCAGGGGGTCCCGCACCAAGGGGGGACTGTGGGGAGGGGGCTGCGGCTGAGGCAGGATGAGCAGACAGTGTTGGGGATTTCATGGTGCAGAGCAGTGATTTCATGTGCTGTATGAAGCAGTAACTATTTGCTGCACCAGCATCAGGCTTTCGCTGCATGACAGTGCAGCTACTTCAGCAGCAAGACAAGCCTTGCAGTTCCCAGTGGCTGTGGGTTGGAGCTGGTAGCTCCTGTGGCATCTCCCACTCCCCAGCACTGACCTGGAGCTGCCATGGATTAATTTGCCGACACAAACATGCTCAATCGGGGAGGATGGTGTTGGAGAGTTGTTTTTATAGTTTTCTGTGTTCCCAACCTCTGGCCCATCGCCTCACCCTGCATGTGAAATTCTGGAAGGTTTCTCACCAAACAGACCAGCCCCTCTATCTCTCAGAGCAAGTAGGAATAGCTGAGGCCAAGCCCTGCTGGCAGCACCGATCCTTTGGGCAGGTAAAACTCAGCTCCTGTGTCCCCATTGGTGTTGCCACTTCTGGAACTGATCCCAGGACCTCTCTTGGTGGCCATGACCTCTCCCAGCAGCTTTGTACTGCATGAGCCATGTCCTTGTTAAGCCATAGGCAGAGTGGAGGTAACAAAAGCTATTCCAGGAGCTGAAGGTAGAGCCTTGAGCTTGCATTTACAAACTTTGGGGAATGTGAACATCACTGTGTTTGTAACCAAGCATAAATTAATCTCAAACTGTGATTTTCCCCAGTAAGTTCTACACGGGCATCCCTCCTATATATTAATTGGGTAAAGCCTCCTATAGGGTGCGGGTGCTGAAGTGAAGTTTGTTGGTGGGGTTTTTACCTTCTTTCCTTGAGGAGGAAAGCAGGGTTGGGGCAATCTCAGTAAGGTTTAGCAGTGACAACAAAATGTCACCTGGTCCGTACCCTGCTTCTTGTCTTGCTTTTGAGCTGTGATTTGTGGTAGGTCTTCTGGCCCATCTTCCCGTAGTTTAACCCTCTTCAACCTCTGACAGGGTGACTGCTGGATGGGGTCAGGTCCTTGCTGGCCATGGGGTGACACCAGATGGGATTGGGTCCCTGCTGGCCATGGGGTAATTCTGGCTGATGTTGGATCCCTGCTGGCCACGGGGTGTTGCAGTACTGGGAGGGGATGGATTGTGCCCTGGGAGGGCAGCTGAAAATGTTTACCTGAGCATCTCCTGCTTTCCTTGGTCTGTCATTTTCAACCCGAATTTGAGTTGTGGTGTCTTCTGATGCTGCCCCAGGGAAGAGGGCAGTGCTGGCAGCTTACCCAGACAGTCCCTCCATCATTCCTGTTGCAAGATAGCTTGGGCGAGGTCTTCATTGCCAGGGTGGCTTATGTTTACTTATTTATAAGTTGTACATACCACATCATATTTTATGTTGGGTATTCGAGCCAGACATGGGTCAGGTGGCAAATCCAAGCCCTGTGGCGAGGGCTGGGAGGGTTTCCCGGCTGCCTGCCTTGCTCCTGCCCGGCTGCTGGGAAGAGGTGCTGCCCCTGCGCCCTGTGTAGGTGCCTTGTTTCTTCTGCCTGCCTCTGGCTGGGAGATGACGTGTGTGTCAGAAGATCTCTCCTCCTGCGGTTGTTGGAAGGAAGGGAGCATTTTTCCTGCCTGAAGTCACCTCTCGGCATCCGAGCTGCCGCAGCCCAGTACGTCTGCACAGTAGCTGCCGTCGGCTCGGCCAGGTTCTGCGGCAGCAGCAGGGCTGCCCGGGCTCTGATGCTTCACTGTTTACCCAGCTTCTTAGCAGAATATTACTTGTTTTTTAAAGGTAGTGGCAACATCCTGTGTAAAAACCTGCTGGGGTGTGAGATTGCTCAGTGGCCACAGGCTTGGTAGCCCATGTGGCCAGTGGCTCTGCAGGGGCAAAGGCACTCCTGCAGCTCCATTTTTTGAGCTAAGGATTCCCTCTTCTTAACTGTAACTTTTAATTTCCCTGCTTCTGAGCAAGGGGACAGGTGTGGAAAAGCTTGTTGGGGATGGAGGTAGAGATGGTCTTCTGTCTGAGAGGAGAAAAGGGGGTTTTTGCAGTAGCCCCGCGTGATGTTCGCCCGCCCTTTCCCCAGCTCTGCGGCAGGAACAGAACTGCAGAGGCAGGCAGGGAGTCATCTGTGCCATGTGTTAGCTGTTAATTTTAGCTTTACCATAACTCTTGACGACAGGGCTTGGTTGTTTCCTACTGTAGGCAGCATGTAGCAGTTATCCTGGAGATACGGTGTGGCCGTAAGACAGTAAAGCTGCAGCTCATCCCTGAGCCGTGGCATGCTGTCAAGGAATGCGATAGCCAGATTCTCCCTCCGGCTCGCACAGCTGCTGCATGCTGAAGCTAAGAGCCCGCATGGGACCATTTTTCTTGCCTTTGTGCTTAAACCCTTGACTTCAGATTAAGTGGGGATGGCACAAGGCATAGGCTGTGTTCCACACGTGCCTGTGAGCAAAGCCTGTCCAAAAGGTGGGTATATATTTGCCATTATACCTACTTCAGTTAGCCTTTCCCTGCTGCTTTCTCTTCAGTTCTGGGTACCCGGTAAAGGCTGTATGAAGTACAAGCCTGCACTGGCATTGTCAGAAGAGCATCCTAGGATTTGGTGTAGAGGTCCCAAACTGAACTTCTAGTATATAAGCTACTACAGGGAACTCCTGCAAGTAAGTCACAGTAGGCTGAATGAAAATCATACAACTTTTATGTCCTCTCTAGGTTGTTGCTGATACTTTTGCTTCCTACAATGCCTTGCATTTGATTCCTTGAGTCTAGAGCAAAATGATTGACTACTTCAGAAAATACTTGTTTTCTCCTGGTATGAGATTAGCATTTTGCTAGTGCGTGAGTTGCCCACAGAACATGGTACTTCTGATGGCTGCATTGCCATACAGTTCTGGAGGCTTGTCTGGTTGTGTCCAGAGATGATGTTCTGACTGCTCAGTGGAGTGGACTGGTTAGAGATGTGGGAGCACTAGCATCGTGCAGCACCTGACTCCAGCAGGGACTCCTCTGGGAGCTTTCTCTTTCTAGTGTCATTTTGTTGGTCTTTTGCCATGGTCCACAGAGCATGTGTGTTCAGCCTGTGTTCTGGTTGTTGGGTTAAACACTGTGTGAGGATGCAAACATCTCTTCATCACAGCAAAGAGATGCTGTGGTGCTGTGCTCCTGCTCAGCCAACCAAATTTTAGGTATATGCAACATCTTACAACAATTTTTTCTAGCTGAAGAGGGAGCAGAGAGATCTGTAGGAGAGTTGATGACCTGGATGGAGATGCAACCGTTGATGTGTTGAAGAACCCATTTGGCTGTGCAGAATAGAGGTGTTGGGAGGAGCAAGGAATCCCATAAAGGCTGAAGCACTTCATCTAAAGTCATGTCAAGTGAAGTGTCAAAAATGAGACACGCTTGCTGTGTAACAGAACATTCTTCACAGGCAGCATAACGAGCTTTAGAGCTAAATCTGGGGAATAAAAAAAATAAAGTGATGTAGCTGTTATGTCCAGGCTTTCACAGGCTCGCAGTGTGCAGCCTGGGCTGGGACCGGTGGAAAAGCAGAGCCCAGCAGCCGTGTAATCAGCCCTTTTCCTAGGCAGTTATGAGCTCATGCTATACCCACACCACAGCTGCATATATGTTTTCCAAAATACACTTCTGGAATTATACACGTGCTTTTTTAGTATGCTAATCGACTCTGTGGTCATTCATTCCTGGAGTTAATGACTAGTCTCTTAGAGAAAACGAGTTAACAAACTGACAGCTGCTCATAACAAATCACCTGCTGGAGAGGCTAGTGTAAGTTTAACATCCACAACGAATTCTTCTTTTGCTTCTGATGGTTCAGCGGAGCAATGGCAGAGAAATGAGGCGATAACTTCATTTATCAAAGTGGTTCCTGGCTGCAGTAGGGGTGTGCATGGGAGCTCATAGACAGAACTGCTGGAGAACGACAGTTCTGGATTTCTGCAGTTAACTGTTAACTCGTGGCCTTTTACATAACCTTTGGTTACAAATAAATAAATAAAAAGATGTAATGGCCTTGGATAAGGCAACAAATATTCTGAAATTCCCATTTTCAATACCAGAGCTGAGCCAGCCTAAGGACTGGCATTTTCTTAATGCCTTCTTTGCAATGAGCTGATGGACCCAGCAGGCTCCAGACATTGGTGTCTGATAGTATTAAAGTTATAGCTCTTCCCTCACTGGATCACTGAAATCATGTTTAGGATTTTCTAAAAAAGAAAAAAAAATAATCTATTGTTAAGAAATTGGTTGGGGTTTTTTTAGTTACTGTTTCATTTGGCAAACATGCTCATGGTCCAAAACGGCCAGGCTGCGCCCGGGATGTTGAACTGAGCGAAAGGCTAATCTCCCTCCGTGATCTGAAATGAGGGAGTTACAGGTATAAACAGCAAGAAACCTGTGATTTATGAAGGGTCTTCCCATTTCAGTATTTGAATATTAGTGTCGTAGGAAGATTTTTTATATTTTCTGTGTGGACATTTTGTGTGTATAAAACGTTGAGAGCACAGCAGGGGGGAATTCTGGATGGGTAAAGCCCAGTTCTTGAGTTCCTAGACTCCTAAGTATATTAGCAGTTTTGTTGGTTAATGGTTAATACTAAGCTTGTGTGTGCATTTGTAGAAATAGAGCCTCAAACAGTGCATGGAGCGCAACAACTTCATTATAGAATTGTAGGAGGCAAAAAAAGTCTTGATTTTCATTTTCTCTTGTAGTGTTTTCAAAACCACACAACCTTGTCTTGGGATGTACAATCGAATAGAGACGAATGGACATCTCAGAAAAACTTAACTCAAAAAACTCAAACCATAGGGAAGGTAAAAGCCTGGCTCTTCTGTTTTGTGAGGTACCAGGTTAAGTTTTCGAGGTTCATGGAAAGTTAAACAATTATTAAATGTAACTGACAGACCTGTTTTCCCAGTACCACATGGCTTCCACCATGGACCATCACTGCTGAGAGGGGGGCCAAGAGAAGTCTTTAGGGTTTGGGCTGAATTGTGGCTTTATTAGTGACTGTTGAATGCACTATTGTGGAGCACCTGGTTGTGAAGGTCTCTCTAGATTATTTCTTGGGCAAATGGAGTTATTTCCAGGGAGTCTACAGATTTTCTGCCTCCTTTGGATTTCTGTCTTCATGCAGCCTGAGTCTCCATGGATTGAAACACCAGCAGAGGCTTCCCCCTTGTTTTATTTTGGGTTAATTTCCATGCATTTGTTTGACTCGAGCTGCCTGTTGCAGCCTTGGGTATTTCAGTCTGTTCAGGGTGAGGAGCTTGTTGCTTTAGGGCCTGTTGGGGGTGTCCTGAATGTTGTGGATGAATGGCCAAGAGCTGTTTTTTAGGAGCTGTGGAGGATTCTAACTTTCATTCTCATTCTGCTTTGCAGGTATTTGTATAAAATGTGGAAAAGGTGTGTACGGAGCGAGCCAGGCTTGCCAAGCCATGGGTAACCTCTACCATACCAACTGCTTCACATGCTGTTCTTGTGGTAAGTCAGATCGACCGTAGCCTTATTAAGTGGCTTCCTTTTGTAATATATATTCCTTTGGCAACCAGCGTACAAAGTGAGACCTCATCTTGCCTTCTTCCTCAGGCAAAATTCCCATGCAAGGCTTCAGCCTCAGAAGTTGTTTTTTTATTTGCCATCTGTAAGTGTTCAATGGTATTTTCTTAAGCAACAGCCCAGAAAAGTAGTATTTGGTTGTTTTAAGGGCTGCATTTACAAAATGGCTTCAACCTGGCTGTTACAAGCACTGCATATATTAAATCGTTTGTTTATGGAACTGTAATGTGCATTTATCATTTTTACAGAAAAACGATAAAATTTGTGCAGCCAAAACTACATTTTCCCTCAGTTTGCATTTGCAAATGCAACTCTAGTCAAGCACGTGTATTTGTCATTTTGGTGTATACGTAACACTCAAGTACTGTTCTCTTATGTTTGAGTGGGGTGAGAACAAATGGAAATGGCATGTTGAAACACCTTAAGCTATTTACAGTATTTCATTTTTGTAGAGGAAAACTTGTAGATAAATCACTGTCTCCTCCTTACCATTCTCAGGACATTTTGGGGGTTTTCTTTTAATCTGAACACACCTGAAAGTGATGCATTCCGTATGTGATTTGGGGGAGTCGTGGCTTTGCCAGGGGAAATGGGACCTGAAAATTCAGAGCAGCACTTTTCAGAAGTGTTTGCCTTAAGTGAAGCATTGGAAACTTTCTCACTGTCTTGTTTGTAACTGCCGAGAGCTCACAAATTCCCACCGAGTTCAAGGGAAGTTTCAGAGCTCAATTTTTAAGAGTCAGGTAATTTTTATTAGTATACCTGCACATTTATTTTTGTTCCTAATAGATGAAAATATTTGGTTGGGTGTTGAAGGTCTTGTTGCGATACATATACATGGCAGAACATTTTCTCTGAGCAGAATATGCCGAGCGTAAATTGTTTATAAAAAGGATTAATTAAGGATTAGAAAAAAAAGATTATTGGCATGGGACCAAAGAAGTTGATAATGAAAAGGCCACTGTAAAGTTCACTCGTGAGGGGAGAAGTGTTGTCTTTTCTCCTGAGATTTGTACAGATAAATATTGGTTTAAAGAAACCTACAACCTGTGTGTAGAATTTAGTGACCTTTATAAATGACTCTGGACAATTACCAGGTTGTGGAATAAACTTGTCTCAAACCTTCAGGGACAGCTCTCGACTTCGCTCCAGTCTGACAGTGAGCAAGTAGCTGTTCCCTTGGCTCCCAAAGTGAACAGCATCCTGCTTAGCAGAGGATTACAAAATAGGGTAAATGGGATAATATCTCTGCACTCATCGCCAGCTTTGCTCTAACCTCATCGCACGGGTGGATTCCAGCTTCCTCTCTGGGGCAGGCGGGGTTTTTCTTAAGTAGTCAGGATGCTTGTTTGTCCCCACAGGGGTCTGTGCATGGGTTGCTCCCTTCCTCAGAAGAACATGTAAGGGCCGAGGAGCATATTTTAACAGCAAAATACAAACCCGAGTTAATTATTCAGAAGCACAAAGAGCTTTTCTGGCAAGGTGCGTGTGGCTGGTGTACATCACCGTAGGGCCACTCGAGACGTGTCCGTTCGGAGCGTAGTTTTGCCCCACCTGGCAGCACCGGTGGAATTTTGTGATTCACACAGCTTTTCTGTGAGTCACACACCAGGAAATGCTGTTCCAGGTTGTCTTCTGAGCTTCTCTCTGGTTGGCTGGAGGGCCCACCTATTGCCCACCAGGAGGTTTCACAAGCAAAGGAGGGCTTGGATTTCCTTCTGTCTGCAACCTCTGGTACGATCCCATCAGACGGGGAATCTGTGGGGACTTTCTTATGTTGCTAATTTGGCTACTGCCTGCAGGCAGGTACGAACCTTGATCAAAGCTCAGGTTCAGCCACGTGCAGCAGTGAGTCAAAAGCAGAGCTTTTTCTCTCACCTCAGCTCCGAAATCCTATCAAAATGAGCATAGTGGAAAGGGGCTGTTGTGTTAACTCTTTGGTTTCCCACTGTTCCTTGGGAAAACCAGAGTGACTCGGGGCAGTGTCAGTAGATCCAGACCTTGGGAATGAGGAATGTGGTCGTCTTCCTGCTGCTGAAGAGGCTTTACAGGGCATCTTGTACGAGACACCAAACACACATTTCTCATGGCACTGTAGTTTATGAACAGAGAGTTCATTTTACCTTCGGTGTGGCTTTGGTGGGTCCCAGCTGAGAATTCCACATTTGAGTTTTGGTGCCTACCTTTAAAGAGATGAGGAAAACCTGGAGAGGGTCCAGAAGGAGTTACATAGATGATTAAAGGTTGGATAAAGGCTAATGATGAGTATTCTGAGTATCAGAAATGATGGGAGGGACATGTGGCTGGAGCTTGTAAATACTTTTACCAGAAAACAGCATTAGAAAGTGGTCTCACTAGAGGCAAACACAAGAGAGAGCTTTTCTGGAGGCTGAAATTACACAATTCAAATAGGAAATCAAAGACAGTTTTTATACAATGAGGTTGATTAACTGCTGGAACAAAACAGCAAAGTGGCAGATTCTCTGTTCCTCTTTGTTTTCAAATTAAGACCAAATGTCCCTTTGGGAAGTGTTTTAAGTTGAGCCAAGCTTTTAGCTTCAATACATAGGTAACTGGGTGATCATTAGTGACCTTCGTTAGGCAAGAGATCACAGCACACTGACTAACGCTCCTTCTGAGCCTTTAACAGGAGAGTGAAGTGAGTTAGTACTCTTCACCTGAAACAATTTCTTACCCCCTAGTTCCTATGTATACTTGGTAACCTGAGGCAGAGTAAGAGTACAAGCTTGCTTTTCTTCTTTTCCTCTTTTTTTTCCCAGAATAGTAAAAATGATACAAACTCTCCTTCAGCAGTTATTGGTCTTACTTTCAGTATAATGAAGCTAGAAGTAGAAGGCAGTAACCAAAGAAGAAAAATTCAGTACCTGCAGACATCCGATATAGATAAGGGCTCAATATTTAGCCAGCTACAATTAAAAAATAAAAAATAAAAACATATTTCAGACCCTTGGGAAGAGTTGTGGTTTGGAGACCACTCAGGCTGAAATGTGATAATGAGTGATGGAGCCTCCCAGGGCCTGGTTTCAGCACTCGGCAGCTTTCGGTGTTTCCAGCCTAGCAGAGACAAGTGCAGTTATGCAGAGAAGTGGGACGAGACCCTCTGTAGGAAAGTCTACCTAAATCGGTGTCCTTTCTTAGGCACTTCTCTGAGTTTTCCTTGGGTGTCAGTGCTTAGGGCCATCTGTCAGGGTGCCCTGCTTGAAAAGACGAGCATATGGTGGAATGGGCCACCCTCTGCCTTCCAGGGGCTATACAGTTTGTCCCAGTGCTGTCCTGTTCAACTCCCACCGTCCTGTATCACACCATTGCTGGAGGCTTTGTGCTGCTTGTAATTAAGAGGAAAATTTAAAATACACTTTGGCATCTCCAGCCTGGACAGTGTAGAAGTGTGAGGATGCAAGGATGGATTCTGGGGGCTCTTCTGCAGTGATGGTGGGAGCTCTTGAGAACGTGAATGCAGAAGGATGAGGAATTATTTCAGGGATACAGTTAACAAACAGGAGAATTCTGTCTCCTTCGTGCGTTTTGGTAAAATGCTCAGACAGTAAATCTCTTCGTTGTCTTCCTATGCTCTGGCAACTTTGGGATAAAACTCAGTAATATACTGATTCAGGGTTGTACAACGTCTCCTCAAAAAAAGGCAATCTTGCCAGAGAGCTGAGGTCAGAAGAAGAATGGAAGGGAAAAGTGAATGACCTCTCTAGCAGGCACTTCTGATGTTTTAAAATAGAATGCTGTATTTCTGCCTCTTTGTTGTGTTCAGTGGGCTTTGGATAGTCAAGCCTTGCTCCCGTAATTTGGCAAGTACAGCACCTCAGAACTGTCCTCTGTCAGTTAATTTTTGTTAAGTCCCTGTGTAAACCCCTCTTGCCTTCGGCAAAAAGCCGTGCTCCTCAGACAGCTTATTTCAGAGGTGGGATAATTCTCTTCAGGTAATATCAAAGCTGAAGCAATCTGATTTCCTTGGGATCTAATAGTTCAGTGTAGATCCTTATCCACAATCTCTTGGAGAAAACAACTGGAGCTTGTTATGATGGTTTTTAAATGTGGATTAAAATCCTCTCTCAGCCCTAATACCAGTGGAACGTCTTTTAGGCCTTGATTCGGCAAAACATTTGGACATGTGCTTAAGATGTTATATTACTCATGTGTAAGCATGCTTTGCTGAATCTTAAATAACAGAGATGAATTCGGGCAACAGCATACACTGTTCCTTCTGTTACGTGTAAAACTCTCAGTTTGGCAGGAGTTCAGTTGCAGATTTTGCTTGCGGAAGACAAGAGCTGAAAAAATATTTGCCTGAAAAGCTCATCATCTAATCCCTCTCGGTAGCGCTTCAGAGCACGACAGGATTTCTTGAAGAGTAATTGCAATAATGCCAGATGGCTTGTGTGCTCTTAAGTGCAGGTGACCAGTTGCAGGAATCCATGGGCTCCATTTGATGCTGGTTACAGCAGGTGACTTCTCAGGTGTCTTCAGCTGGCAGACCATAATGCCATCCACAGCATCTCTTCAGGCTGAAAATTTTAACGCAGTGATTGTGGAAGCTGCAGCAAGATAAATCTTCACAGCTCTGCTGTGTGTTACTCTGCGGGCGCAAGGGATGGACAGGGAAGGAGCTTTGCAATTCTCACAGCTCAGACTGACTTCACCACGAAAACCAGGGACACGTTCTGCTCTCTTACATGGAGGCAAACGTTTGAGCGTGCCATTCGTCTGCAACTTCCACTTTTGCCACTGGTTTTAAGGCACAGGAAATCACAGCGAGATCAATCAGGAGCCTAAAGCAAACGGTATAATCCCAAAGGTATGTGGCTCATTTCTCACCTGGTGACTGTCGATGGAGCTGGAGGGCTCTCAGGAGTTTCCTACTGCGGCTTCATCTCAAGGGTGGTTGATTGCTGGCACCAGCCGTTGTCCAGAACTTCGCAAGCTCATTGCCACAAGCCTCAAAGAGAAGGGTTCAAGCGAGTGGCTGACAGACAATCCTAGAAGTCTGTATTGTCACCCTGAAGGCAAAAAGAGCCATTCTGAATTACCCCATGCTCTCCAGCTGATGTGAAAGGGGATGTGATGTGGACACAACCCGCCTTTATGCTCCTCTTGGAGAGAACATCTCCCTCTGGACTGAGGCTGCTCGGTGCCACTGTACGTGGGGATCTATTAATAGGTGGTTGCTCATGTCCTGGCTTGTGGGGAGAAGTTCCTTGTGACGCTGGGAATGGGCTTTTGTGTATTTGCTGCCCTGGGTTGAACCTTTGTTTGCTCTCCGTGGTGAAAAGGCACAGGACGTCTTAAGGGTGCTGCATCCCTTCAGTGTATATTTATCAGCAGTTGGTAAGTTTTTAAAATACCCAAATTCCCAGTGGAAGTTTCATTTTCAATTCCTATTTGCTCTGTCCCCACAGCATATTTATAAGTTTGGCGTGAGTGACTGCATCCAAGCTACCAGTTGCCTTAAATTAGATTCTCTGTGAATGTGGTTTTTCACATAGAATTAAAACAAAATTCAGTGTCAAATCTGTGAGCTCTACCCTGTGTGTGTCCACCAGTGTCAGAGCTGGGGATGGCAGTGGTATGAGTATTTTTAACTCTTCGATGCCTTGGGCTGGCTTGTAGGTGACTCGGTTGCAGGTTCGGTATCTGTTCATCTGACTTCATGCAGCTTTTCTGAGCACCAAGGAAGCACAGCAAACCACTTAATTAAGGGAAAGGAGCTAATGAGTCTTGCTGCAAGGGGTACGTCGCTGTGTGGAGAACAAGACCCAACAAGTCTGTTGGGTCGCTAGCATCTCTGCACGCTTTTCCCTGCCCTTTTCTAACTGTTGGACTGGAGTAGACTGGAATTTGGGGATTTTTGGGGTCTGTAATCCTGCCAGAGGCGCTGGCTGATACCTGGGGCTGGGGGGGATTGAAGCTGGCGGGTGATTCAGTGCTGTGTGTGTGGGAACGTTCCTCCCTGGCCCCTGTGGGCTGGAGCATGAGAGCTTGGAGGCCGTCAGCTCGCATAGCTGCGATGGTTACTCACCCCTGACTCACACCCCACACTCAGACTGAATTCTCGGTGGCCACCTGAACGTGGGGTGGTTTCCAAGCCACAGCTGGAGCTGGCAGGAGGTACGTGGGGCAGTTTCTTTGGGGTGCAGGTCACGGGAAAAGCCAGGCCCTTTGGAGAGGTGGGGTTTGGTGGGGGATAAAGGGCTAAGCGACTTGCTATGTGTGTCGCGGAGGCTCTGGTTTGTGCAGACGTGCGGCTGAGATGGACTTCCAGTGTTGCTGCAGGAGGTGCAGCATTCTCCCTGAGTCACCCCATGTCTCTGGTGTAAGTCACAGCCCGTGCTCGGCCCCATGCTTCCCACTTTAACACCTATCAGGACGGGCAGGTAACAGCTATTTCAGGTATGTCTGCAACTGCCGTCCCAGACGGACCCGTTAGTGCAGAACTCCCGGGGAGGGAGGTGCTGGCGTGAAGAAGAGGAATCAGGCGTCGGAGATGACATCTGCCTTCAGACCTTCGGGTTCACCTTGCGCAAAACTCTTGGTGAGTCTCGGCAGAGGAATGTAATCTTGTCTCCTGGTAATTAAAAGTCAAACTTGGGTGCCAGCCCGTGTAAGAGCCCTGAGTACCTTCGGGTACCGATTGGGAGAAAAATGTTTCCTTTATCTTGATCCGTGGTTAGTCTGATAATATTCCAGGCTTTAGAAAACAAAAAAAAAGGTCCGGATGAGAAAAGGGTCATCAGAAATGTTTGAGGTGGGACTAACACAGGAAACTGTCTTTTATGTAGAATGTCTTTAGTTGGTTTTTATATTTTAGGAGGTATTTAGTAGTTTGTGTAGCTCTCTGTTGTCCCAGATGGCTCTGATATATCATCGGTGTGCTTGACTTCAGATAAATAGACTGGTCCATTGACTGTGTCCCTTCTGGAGGATGCTGCTGGATGTTAGGTTGTGAAAGGTCTTCAATCCTGTGACTACTTTAAACAAAGTTCATTCAACTCTAGGTGAGAACCTGTTTCTTAAGGCTGGCTCATCTGGCTGGCTCCATCCTGAACCTTACCTGCCATGGGGACATCTCCTGTGCTTCGAGATGCATGTGCTTAAAGTTCTTTGTTGGTTGAGGGGGGTCTTAATACAGGGTATCTCTTACCTGAGGGCTGCTTTAGCCCCTAGCGCTGGTATTTCTGGAGGCTGCCCCCCAGGGAAAGGAAAGGTGGTATGGATAGGTAGCTGCCAGCAGAAAACACTTCCATTTCCTATTTCTGATCATCAGAGGGCCTGCCGTGAATTGTTGGCTGGTGGTTTGTCTCTGTCTCCTTGAAAGGTAGTAATTGCATTCTGCTATTAATTATTCTGGCATGAAATGCATGGCTTTTGATGGTTATTTTAATTGGTGGGGGTTGCTTGGCAGCTAATGATGGAAACTTTTCTCTCTGCTGATTGACTGAGCATAGATGTAGTCCTCCCACAATATTTTTGTATTCATAATGTGGAACCAATCACTGACAGCACCTGGGATCCTTTCAGGGGTTAGGAAACACATGAAGTATAAAAACTGTATTCTAATTAACAAGGTTTCTGCCTCTGTTTTTTGTTTCTACGTAAAAACCACAGAGAACCTAATCACTTCCTTGCATAGTTCTGTGTGTTTGGAATGCCACCTATTGTTTAGTGTAACAAGATTTGCTGAAATTCCATTTCCTTATCAGCATCTGTTGACTGGAGCTCTTAGTTTGAAACCCACATCTCTTTTTTTTTTTTTTTTTCATCTTTCCCTTCTCTTTTTTTTCTCCTCTTTCATGCCTTCCCCAAGAAGAGGGCAAGAAACAAAAATGTTTTCTTGGAACACATCTCAGTTTCTCCAAGAGAAAAGATTCCCCCGGGCTGCTGTTGAGTTCATCTCTCAAAGGGGAAGAAATCCAGATAATCCAGAGCAGAGCGCAGGGGAGTCACTGCCATTATCGACAGATGTTTCTCTTTCCTACTTCCAGGTTCTGTAATTTTTAGGTATTACCTAGCAAACAGAGGGAAAAACAGGTGGAAGGAAAACAGTGATGAAGAAAGTGAGTGGAAGGAGATACACATGAGCTGGCTTCCTGTAATTTTAATGGTCTACATTTCTCCTATTTGTTGTCCCTATGTTTTTTGCGAAGTGCCTAGTCAGTGCTCTAGTGGTGTGTTTGATCCCTTCACTCAGCTGAAAAATCAACCCCAGAATGCCATAGCTCTCAGAAATTATTTCTAATTTAATATAAATCATCATCACTTCTTCAACAGTATATCAACTTTATTTCTTTTTTTCTTTTTTTTTTAAATTATTTTGGAGATCCTGAGGTCAAAGTACTGGAGAAGGGAGAAGCTTTGTAAATTATTAAATAAATGTTATATCACAAGTAGATGCATTTGCTGGAGGAAACACTTGCAGTGTCTGGCAGCCAAGCCATACAGCTGCTGCAGCGTGCTACTGAAAATAATTACATGCTCAAATAATGCATATTTACAGTTTATGGAGGACCATTTTGAGGATTGTATGTCATTAAATGCACGGACTAATGTAAGATTTTAAGAAGACTGCTTTCCCAGCACCACTCCCCAGAGCCCTTAGTGCCTGGGCCACGTGAAGAACATTCCCATTCCTCTGTCCAAGCCCAACGTTGTGTTTTTAATTTATTTTAAGTATCCAAGGAATGCTGTCTCCAGTATTCAGAGGACTCTAAATCGGATGTGAGACACAAATGCACCAGAGAAGCTTATCAGAGAAACAGGCTTGGCACAAAGCCTACATAAACAACCATAAATTTTTTCTCCTTTAAATGACGGGCCTCGGGAGGATTGGCCGATTATAGTTGCAATGGGCTGGCCTTGGGCACCAAGGAAAGTGCTTTGGTGACCCCTGGTATGTGACATGGGCTGAGTGTTTTGCTTGCTTATAATTTACTGTTAGGGAATGACCAGCTTGGTTCTGGTAAATTGGCTTCTATGGAGTTATCCAGGGCTTTCCAGAGTTAGTTGCCAGCAGCGTGTGTTTGCTCCTGTCCTTGGACTTCTTGGGAAATTTTAGCTTTGTTTTAACTCGGGTAGGGAAGAGCTCTTGTTCCCAGCCACTCTTCTTTACTTCTCTCCCTCAAAACACGGCACAGGAAGAAACTCCATAAATTTGATCTTAGCCAGAAACCATTTTTTCCCCCTTTCCAATAAATATCTCATTTCCTGAAAATCCTGCCTTTGACCAGAACTTCTACTGGGACTTTTTAGATTTATTATCGCTCATGGCCAAATCCATTTTCAGTTAGCATCAAAGTATTCTTGACTTTGTGGAGAACGGCACGAGCTCTTGGCTGGGCAGCAGGAGCCAGTTCCCACCACTCTGACATTAATGGTATAGTTTGCCCTGGCTGAGCCTCTTCCCTCTACTTGTATAAAAAGCAGGTAATTTTGCAATATAGCTTTGATTATGCCAGAAATAGCAAGGAATTATTTTAGGGCCTTACTGAGAAATTCTTGCTGTTTTACAGCATGAAACCTGTATGCAGGTGACCTGCCTTGAATTGACACGAATTAAAATAGAGAATCTTCATGCTTGCAAAGTTGATCCCACAGTTTTGAATTGGGAGCAGTAAATACTTCTGAAAAACAGACCTGTGGGGTCGGTGCTGGGCTGCAGAGGATGGGGCTGGTACCCAAGGTGGGGATGCTCTGTCCTGTCCCTTAAGCAGTTGCCTTCTCTTGATGATCCACCCTCTCGTGACAGCTCACTGGACTCAACATTCAGATAACTTAATAAGAATTATTTTCTTAAAGTGGTAGAGAAAGCAGCAGTTTAATAACTTTGGGTCTGGTGCTGTGTTCCTTGCCTACCCTAAACATCCCAGCCCTGGCTCCCTGCCCCAGTGGGGGCTCTGTCTCCAGCAGGGCTCCCGCTTGCCCTGCCTGCTCCTCTCCCCCAGCCTCCAACCTCATTTTTTCTTGCTTAAAACCATCAAGCCTTGACTGCGTGTTTGCCACGCTCCTGTGAACTTGCGCTGTGCTTGGAAGAGTAGTCATAAAAGTGAATGATGGGCCAGGCAAGAAATAGGCAGAGAAGGGGAGGAGAGAAAGTTTTAGTGTCTCCTGTAAGAAGAAGTAAGATCAGCAGCTTCTGGTGTGGGGGACTCCCAATGTCTGCCAGCTCTGCTAATTGTACCTGCGCAGGGTGAAAGGCATCTAATTTAATGCATATTTGCAGGCAGGAATGGATTTTGCCATCATTTTTGATTACTGACTGCTGTGTCTCAGTGGTTGTCTATCAGTGTGTTTTAAAACATTAAATTGGATATAGCTGTAGAGCTTCAGTCACTTACCTCCACAGGCTGCCTGGGTACTCTGCGCTGTCACCCTTCCAACTGCCTTCCCTGCAAAATTTTTTCCTGGAAATAACGCAAATAACTTATTTGAGTGGGTCAGTGGGTTATTGACCTTAGGAGCCACAGCAGTGTAAATTCAGACCTATGGAAACAATTTGCTGAATCAGTATTAACAGCCCAGTGAGGGCTGAAGTGGGGGGCACGCACCCCAGAGAGGGCTCAGAGTGATCCGTTAGCGTGTGGGAAGAAAATATTTTGGTGGTAGATGTATATAATGTATAAATAAATAGATATGCCTGTATTGGTGGAGCATATACGTGTATTGGGGGCGTACACTCAAATATTTTTTGCTAATAGAGGAGGTGTGATCAAAAATGTTCAGAGACTGCTGGTCTAGAGGAGGAAAGCCTGAAGAATCCATAGCCACCAGGACTTGTTTTGCTGTTCCCACAAGTTATTTAGCAAAGGAGAATGTATACATTTGGGGAAATGAGGGTGGAAATCATCTGCTTAAACTCTTAAGAAGGCACGTAGGTGAGAGCCAGAGATCATGCTTTCTAAGCCGTGTTTTTGAACAGATGTTATTTTTTATTACCCTGGTTAAATTCTAGTAGCAAATCATCCCTGTTGTTACAACTGCTCTTTCTCAGGCTGTGCTGCTTGAGGCTGGTTCAATTGAAGTGGGCAGCGGCTGGTGTCTCAGCAGTGCTGTGGTGTCCAGGTGAGGATGATGAAGATGTTTTGGTGTTGGGCACAGAGGTGGCACAGCAGGGACGCTGGCAGATGCAGATACACTGTATCTGCATGTGGAGATCTCAGGGAGGTTCCAGTTAAATATATGCAGAGGGGAAAGTTGTCCTTTGTTGGTGAAGTTCTGCAGTGGATTCTCTGCAGTTTTGAATGATTAACTCTGTGTTTGTGCTTTGCTCTGTTGCTGCTTTTTCATGTTAGCTGTGTGGCTGCTTTTGCACCTTGCCCAAATGCTGGGCGTGTGAAGGGGACACGTGAAAACAGAAAACCAGGAAAATCAAAAAGAAGGAGTAACTAATTTTGACGTGAGCGTGGCTGAAGGCAGAGGCTTTCGCGGTCTCCGTCCCCGCTGGCTGCAGTGGCGAGCTGATGTCTCATGCTGGGCAGGGAAGAGAGGAAGGAAGTGGATTTAGTGGAAAATTGATTGCATCTACTTGGGCTCTTTCCAGCTGAATCCTGAGTTAAGTACATTCATCCTGAACTAATCGTTGGGGAGAATTGGCTGAAATCTCACATACTTCTTAAAAGGAAAGCTAAGCATTAAAGGAACAATATCCTTATTGTACCTGAGTGCCAAAAAGAAGTGAGTGTACTATCAGGAGTCCTACCTATTCAGCTCTCTGCCTGGGAAGCTGCCCGTGGTTTGAGTTCAAGTGTGACCTGGCACAGGATTCTGTGGTCAGTTCACCACGAAACAGCAAGGACGGGCCGATTGCTGATGGCATTTTGAATCGGCTGAGCAAGCCCCAGTTCATTTCAGTAATTCAGGACAACTGTAATTTTTCAGCTTTATTTTATTTACAGCAAAGTGTACTGGAGTATTGTCTACAACACCTATCTAAGGTCCTAGCAAGGTTTTGTTCAAAATTACACGAAATGAATCTGAAGTAAAGTTGTTAACATCAGAGTTCACCAGTGTGAGCAAGAGTAGCCTTTCTGAGCAGTTCGTTCAAACCTGCTGCTAAGTATTCTAAACCCAAAGAACGTGCTTCTGAACTGCCAGAATGTTTTAATACTTTGCCATCCTGAGCATATTCAGGTTTTTTTTTTCCAGTGTGTACTGACCTTTCTAACGTTTTTTAGCATTTCTGGTCCCGAGGACCATTACCCAATACACTCTTTGGTTGTCACAAGAAGAAGAGGTTCTAGCTGTAGCTCAAGGTGCCATCTCTAGGCACTGAGGATCTCAAAAGTCTCGCTTTATTGAGAAGAATTATGTCCAGGGTATGAGGACTGAGCACTGTGAGCTGGATTTCACAAACACGTGGGTGCCTTTGGCTGCTGAGTGCTCTCTGGATGTGACTCAGAGCGGGAGCTGCTGGTGTGTTGAGGTTCAGCAGCAGCACCCTTTGATGCTGCCCAGGCTCGGGCGCTGACGCACGCAGTGCTACTGGGAGGAAGAAAGTCAACCGTTCCCGTGCAAATCCGTTCTTGTTTTTCTGGGATGAGGCAGAAGATAGTTTAGGGAAATTGCTCATTTCTTTTCAGGCTCTCCTGCGTGTTGCCACAGGATTGGGCTGTGTCCACTCCATTTGTCTGACATACTTTCATGGGTAGAGCGTTAGGATTGAAGGTGATGCTGCAGCGCACGCCGTGAGGAGGTGATGCTCACTGATCTGACTCTTGTTGCAGCTCTCCAGCAGATTTCTCGTCATCTGCTTCACAGCCAGACTAAGCTGGGATTTTTACTTGCGGCTGAACTTGAAATGAAGAAGGGAATAATGACTTACAAGAAAGAACCTGGTAGCAGTGGTGGGGGGTCTGCAGTGCCCTCAGCTCATCTTACTTTTCTCCAGTTATATTTGGAGTCTCTGGTAGGTTCTTGGCCTGCTCTGAATGTGCAGATGGCAGTAGGAACCAAGCATGTTTTCTTCTTCTTTTATTTTTTCCTCTTTGTTTAGCCTTACTGGAATGCAGTGGCTGCTTCTTGAGGGTATATCCCTACAGAAATTACCTCCTGTGTGTATTACAGCAGTTCACTCCGTGAAGGCTGCTTCATTAACTTGAGGCAGTGCAGAACCCACCGGCTCAGTCCTGTTTCCTGCAGGGAGCTCATGCTCTTGTTGAGTGAGGGTGTGAATTTTTTGAGTCAGGGACTAACGTTTCCACTTACACATATCCCCTTCTTTGTGGTACAAAGAGGAATTGAGCAGAGTCTCAAAAAGCTGCTAGAGAAAAATACCAAGTGGGGCCTGTGGTCTGCATCCCTTTCATTTCCAGGTGCAATTGAAGACCAAAGTTTCAGGCTTGGATGTACAAAGGTCTTCTCCAGCCTGGTGGTGGTGACTGTAGAAGCTGCTTTGTTCTTTAGGATGCAACAGAAGCTTGAGATCAGCAGAGATTTAAAACAAACAAAAGGGAATGTTTTATACAACACATAATGAAATCGTGGAACTTGCTGCCATAGGGACAGCGTGGAGGCCAAAAGTATAAATGATCTCATAGAGGAATTAGACAAATTAAAGAAGGATTGGTCCAGCGAGGCTATTAAACATAATAGTTATGATGCAACCTGTGGTGCAGGAAGGCCTTAAGTGCTGGCTGCTGGAAGCTGAGAGGTTGTTCTTGGGAAGACATCAGCCTGTGCAAGCCCTGTTTCTCATGCTCTTTCCCATTGAGCTTCCACTCTTGGCCAGAGCTGGAGACAGGATTCCGCGCTGGATGGGGATCCTTGTTGCTGCCATGTGGTGGTTCTTCCTGGAGCTTGAGTGAGAACCACCCACCACATCAATGGGTGGTGTCCAGCAGGGCTGCTCGGGGAGGTTGGGTCCTGCAGGGTCAGGAAGACTTGAGCTGGAATAGGCTCCAGTTTGGTGATGGATTTATTTTGCCATAGAATGGGCTGGCACTGGGAATAGTGTGATAAGACAAGTACTCTTTTAAGACTTGGCTTACAGGCAGCAGCTGGGAAAATGGAATTGTTTGCTGATAACAAGCAGAGTCCGTGGTGGAACCATGGAAGCTTCCTTGGGGGAAGAGCTGTACCCCTTCCCTCCTGGCTTGCTTCCCAGAGTTGGGGGGGGGGGGCTCATGGTTTTTACCCCATGGACTGGTTTGTTTTGCTTTGCCCTTGTTCTTCACTTTTTTGTTGTTGTTGTTGTTGCATTTGTGAACCCAAAAAAGTCTTAATTGAGGTACATTTGGAGCTTTATTTTACATTTCCCTGTTAGTGTGTCCACTTGCTATCTTATTAAGAAATGTATTTTAAGATATGTGTTAATATATATGCCCAGAATAGCAATTAGATCAATGCAGCCTGTTGTATTTCTCTTTTTAAGTATATACTTGGCTTAGGTTTTTACAAACTCCTTTTCAACATAAGTTCTTCTGTTGGAGCTCCGTGGAAATAATTTATGCCTTAACCCTGAAATTGATGGGCGGTATGGGATAGAATAAATACGTAAGTGGGAGAGAAAGGAAACATCTGCCAATTTTAACTTTTGCAAATTATATGTAAGCTTGAAAGTATCTGCTAAGTTTATAATACGGTCTGCACAGGAACGCTTTACCCCAGTACCAGAGGTCAGAGATCTTCCCGTCCCTGCAGCGCTAAGTAACCTTTTGGTTAAATAACCTGAGCGGAGAGTAGGAGGAGAGAGAGAAAGGAAAAGAGAATTCCACACTAGAGTAAACATGGCAGGGAGATTATGGATACCCTGCCAAGAAAGGTGGGGTTTTCCAGCAAGGTAACAAAGGATATTAGCTAGCTATCCACATAATCCTGCCGCAGACAGGCAGCTGAAGTCACACAGCTACCTTGGGGCAGAAGAAGGGTGTCCAGGTCCTCTGGTGGCCCTGGCCTTGCTGGCCTCAGCGGTGGTGAGTGACGCTGAGCGGTCCGAGCAAGACACATTACCCGCCTCTGTGCAGAAAAGCAAGGGGTTTTTGGCAGCTGAGGTGTGTTTTCTGGATAGAAAGGTGTTTTCTTCAGCACGATCGATAGCTGACACGAGGCAAAATCCTAGGGAAGATAATGAAGTTTTTCACTTTGACATCATGGCAGGTTAAAGTAAACTGCAGAGGAGAGCCTAGCGTTTACCCTGGGCCACAAACATGTCAAAATGACAAACTGCCTTGTTTTCATCTGGATTTTACCACACGTTAGTGAGTGTGTAGTGAAGACAGACTTTTTTTTTTTTTCTTTTTCTTTTTTTCCCCTTTTCTGTGGCAAAGCCAGTCCCTCGGGGCAGGTCTGCAGCTCCTGTGAGCGGTGCCGGGCGCAGCGATGCTGTCAGGGCTCACCCCGGCTGCCTGCAGACGGGGCTGAGCGGCCGTGGGTGGCACGGGCACCTCGGTGTGGCAGGAGCTGGCAGGATGCTGCGGGCAGAGCCCAGCCTGGAGAGCAGCCCAGAAGTGGAAATGATAATTGTATTACACAAGAGCCTGCTTCTGTGAGAGTCCCAGTGAGGAGCTGGGCGAGGGTGGTGGGGAGGAGGAGCAGTGAGCTGCCCTCTGCCTCCCCAGCACAGCTCGACTTGAGATGAGAACAAGCATGAAGAGCTAATTTGCCCTGAAAAGCTCTGTTTTAATGTGCAGATATGAGCTAGTACAGGAACTTCAACTATGGAGGGATTTTCAATTAAGATTTTAAAAATAATTTATTTAACACAATCAGTACTAATTTTAAACAATTTTTATGCTTTCTCTGCATTGATATTTTTACAAAGTAAATCTCCCAATCTCTTAAAAGTGTTGGTTCATATCTTGGTATGTCTGCCTACCTGATGATAATATTTGATTAGGACTTGTTCACAGACTGAATGCTCTTTCCTGAAAGAATCTGTGTAAAGGGAGAAAACAATACACATCCTGTACTCCACCTTCATAGGCCTCTAGCATACGATGTCACCTTTTGTTTGCAAGAGTTTAAATTTCAAATAAAATCCCAGCATTCTTTTGAAAAAAAGGAAAGGGCCTCTCCCCTGCTTAGATTGTCAAATCCCAGACTAGCCCGGAATTGAATAGGCCAAGTCAGTGACCTCAGGCAGAAAGAATGTTGGTTATTTACGTAGGGCTTCTGCTATTTTAGCAGCAAACCTTTTCTTCTGAAAGGACAATGTATACTGTTTTGTGTTTATGGCCAAGTAAAAAGCTTGTACATTTGAGATTTGCATCGTAATAGCCTCGTAACTCAATATACAGCATCCTCAAAACCAGCAGTGCCAGGCTCTGTTTTGTCTTAGCTGGTTCAGGTTTTTAGGGGCTTTTACAAAAGTTCTCTGAAAAACCGTCCTAAAGACTCACCCGCTTATATCTGTGCTTTGGTGGGTTGCTTTTATTTTTCCCCTCAGGAGTTTTTGATTTATTTATTTAAATTTTTTTTCCCCCAGAAATTAAAATTGCATGTTGTTTCTTTACGAGAGATCAGGCCAGCGCTCAAAATATTGTGATGTACCTCCAGCTAAGTTGCGCCTGCAGCTCAAAACCAGGAAAATGTGTGTGTAATTCACACACCCAGCATTTTTTCCTGAAAGAATGGCAGATCTTTACAGGCATTCTGGCCTGGTGGATGAGCCTGCAATTCCAAATGGTTTTTAAAGTGTGCCTTTCTCAATAGATGGTAACCATGAGGAGCTATTGTGTGAGTAAAGCACACATTTAGGATCCAATCCTGCATTCCTTAAAGTCAATGGGAGTCTGAGCGTGAAAGGAATGCAGGATTGGGTCCTGAAACAGGGGAGCAAAATTGTGTGCCAGATTGCTTTGAAAAGAAGAATACAGCACATCCACAGTAGCCACTTTTAGTGTTTCAGATTTCAAACGGCTGGAGTCTGTGAAAAGTGGCTTCTGCCAACAGGCAGTATCTTCTATTCACGGGAATTTGGCATTGATTTTTTTGATTTTTTTTTTTTTTATTTTTCCCCTTCCCCACTATCTTAAAAACCCTGAAAGCCCTAGAAATTCACCCCTCCTTTCACAAAGCCTGAGCAGTTGAGCATTGTGAGGAGGGGCTGGGTGATGGTGGGGTTGGAGGGGGGTGGAAGGTTCTCCAAACCCAGCAGAGGGGTCCCCTCATAGCCCCGTCCTGTGCTCGGGACCCCTTGAGAAGGAGGTTCTGCTTCCATTGCTTGGAGGCTTTGTGTGAGTCCCTTGAAGGAGATGGAGGAGAAAAATTTCATTAACTGTTGTTCAGGGGCTAAGGCAGCCTTGAGTGCTCCCGGCTCTTGAGTAGGGGGAGTGACAGAACCCCCCCATAAAGGAGATGTGGGTGCAGGCAGGCAGCCGTCAGCCCGAGGGAGGGATGGAGAGCTGCAGGCCCCAATGCACATGGCAGTAAAGGAGAAACGGTGACAAAGTATTGGAAGCTTTTTGTTTTCTTTTGGCACATCTTCAGTTCCTGGGCAGGCGAAGCTCCTCTACTGAGTGCAAGAAAACATCTCCTGGGTGAAATTCTGCATCTGTTTTTTTGTGTGGTGACTGGGCAGAGGTGGGTTGTTAATACTTTCAGTGATTTATTCTGTGTTGGTAAAACCTGGTGTTTCTCCTGAAGTTTCAGCTCCTGGAATCGTCTGGTGACTTAAAAGCTTAGCTTCTGCTTTTCAGAAGCAGTAGTTGTCCACCCTGCTGGGGCTGTGGAGAACAGATTGGATCTGGGAGGTTTCACTCATCAGCTTTGAAGTTGCTCTGATCCCTGTTTCTCCATCATTAACACATGTGCTGGGGGAGCACACGGATGCTCTCAGAGAGCAGGTCGCTCCTGGGGCAGCTGGAGAAGCTGTAGTGCCTGTGTCAGAGCTGCTTTTCAGGCTGTGGAGGGAGGGTGGCTCCTGTTGTGGTGTCAGATGGTGTCCACAGGTCATACTGGAGATCGTCCCGGGACCCACCACCCCTGAACAGGCTGGGTGATGGCCTTGTCACAGCCCTGGGGACCTTGGAGAGACTATCCCTTACCATGAGGGTGGTGACGATGCTGGTGTCACATCAGTCACTGCAGAGATGGCGTCTGATGCAGTTAACGAGTAATTAGGTCCATGTTTAACATCGCTAACTAAAACAGATACACACTGTCCCTGGGTCGGTCAGGCGTGAAGGACCAGGGGCTGCCCCGCTTAGAAAGCTGGGCAAGTCATGGGCCAGTGCTTCCAGGGTGCAGAGCTTCTCATTGAGCATCCCCTTCAGCCTCAGAACTGACAACTCATCACATAAGAAGCCAGGGGAAGAAATCCCAGTGGAAGCAGCGATGCCATATGCTTTTTATTTTCCTCCAGAAGGATGCTCTGTGCTTGTGTTGGTGCTGTGGGACAAGCCAGGAGCTTGTAGTGCTGCACCCAGAGCAGGATCACTCTGTGGCCATGCCAGGGGCTCCAGCAGACCCTCATCACCCTGCCAGCTTCTGCCACAGCCTGTGTCCTGATCCCTGGGCTCTGGGGGGCTGCGTCCCGTGGGGAAGTAGCAGCAGATCCCAGGTCTGTGCTGGTGTGTGCTCACACCTACCCAGGCATGTCCCCCCCAGCCAGTGGGAACGGCAGGTGCTTGGATAATATTCCGTGGCAATGGTTTGGGCTGTTAATTATCTCAGCTGTAACGAATTTTTTACCTTTAGCAGTGCTAGCTACAGCTGAACTCTTCGGTTGCACTCCACATGGGGAGGCTTTAAATACATTTTCTCACTAAGATACAAATCCTCTCGTTCCACGTTGGAAATAAGAAGGATGTCACTGCTCACCTGCCACTCTGTTCCTTCTGATGCTGAGACTTTGCTGCCTGCAGTGAGAAGGGGCACATTTGTCACCAGAGGGGTGGCGAGGAGGGACGGGACGGGGCAGGAGGCTGATGTTTTCCCAGTGCTGCAGCAGCCTGGGGGACGTGGCGGGCATTATCCGGGAGGGGAGGCTGGGGCTGCAGTGTTCCCATTATGTCAGAGGGGAGCTGTTTGTTTTTGAGCAGCGTCAGGCACCGAGACAGCGCGGGCTCCTCACATGAACTTGCTTACACTACACTACTAGTAAATCATGGTTATTACCCAACGGTTGCCTGTTTTTAATCACCAAAGTACTTAAAATATTATAATAATGCTTGGCACTTTTCAACTTCAAAGGGCGCTGCAAACAGTAATTAGGTCTAATAACCGTGCTGTGACAGTGAGACATTGCTATCTCTTGTTTTACAAAGGCCGGGGGAATGAGGGGGGGTGAGCCCTCCACGCAGTTGCATCATCCCATGTGAGGCTGGCGATCCACCATGGATCTGCCGCTCCATAAGCTCATCTCCCCACTGACAAACACCCGTGCTGGGGGGGCTTTGGGGATGCTTCTCTGGGCTGGTGAGGAGGGGAAGTACCTCCTCAGGACCCCAAACCCCATCTGATTCAGATTTTGCTCCATGAGGGCCTGGAGCAGCTTTTGAAAGAGCATTGGGAAAAGTTTTACCCCGCCTTGGCTCCCTGGCTGGTGTGTGCTCAGCACCCAGTGACGTGCCGTGGGGAGGACAGTTGTGGACACACTGTGTCCGAATTTTTGAGCTGAGTCCTTTGCTGAAGCTACAGCTCTCCTGTGCCTTCCTTTTAAGTTTGCAACGCTTAGGGGAGGAAAAATGTACAGGAAGTAATTGCTAGGCACATTTAAATACCAGAGACTCATAAACTGCTTAAGTGTGAAAACTGATGTTAAAAACCTAGACTTGATTCTGATTTTATATATATTTTTTAAGAGTTCCAAAAGCCTGCTTTCTGTTGGGTGTTTGTCCCGTTGGTTGCAGACACCAGTTCCAATTGTTCCTTGGGGCAGAGTGATTCCTACCTTGCATTTTACTGACCGCTGGATTATTTACCTGAAACTTTGCACCCTTTGCTGGAGCGGTCAGGGAGTCTCTGCCTCCCCCTGGGGTGGTGGAACCCCTTTACCTTGGTCCTTGTCACCCTGGGCAGGTAAATTTCACTTTCTCCAGTAAAGCAAGGCTCTGAAGAGCCTTTCTCAGGGGAGCAAAGGGCTCCCCGGTGTTGGGTGAGGGCTGGGAGGTTCCTGCCCCATCCTGACTGTGTCCAGCCGGAGCAGGAGGGCAGCAGAACCCTGCTCTGTACAGCTGCTCGTTATTATTGTAATGAGCTATCGGCAAGTCGCATCAAGTTTTGTCAGAAACTCTTGGCTTTTTGTTGGGATGTTAGGAAAGCAAACAGTGAGCGGGGCTTGGCTGTGCTCGGCTGCTGGAGGAGTGGCTGAGCAGCAGGTCCTGCCTCGGTGGCTCGTTGCTGCCAGCTTCCCTCTCCGTGGCAGCTTCCAGACTCACCGAGTTTGGTGTTTGACCATCGTTCAGCAAACTCTTCTGGAGAGCAAACAAAATGTATGTTCTTGCATCTTATTTCTAAAATGCAGTATGAAGTCCACATAGTGGAGCCCTGGCCATTTGTGTGATAACTTGCTGTTTCTTGTTTATGAGATAATTACTGTGCGATCCCCGAATGAAATTCCTCTAAGGTAAAACGCCTATCTTATTAATTATTGCTAATAATAGTAATTACCATGTGAGCAAGCTGCTTGCCCGCTTTATGAGTTTAGGCAAGTTGTTTCCCTAGTAGATAGCTTAGTTTATTCAGCTGTAAAATCGGGGGAAATGGTATTTTTCTTCAGTTTTGAAAAGGTGGTGTGTGAAAGAGCTGGTTTTTCCACATCAGCTGGATGGCTGGGGAGGGGGCTGCCTGTGTTTGGAGTGGGAGCACTGGGGGGATTCCATGTCGCAGGGCCATCAGCTGCCAAACACATCTGATAACACAAACACTTTGGAGACTGGGCCCAAAACACCTGTGAGGTGGAAGCACAGCATCAGCATGTCCATGGCAAGTCCCTGTTCTGGGCACAGCTGCTTCGTTTCCACCATCTAAAGACAAGTCGTGTGTTAAGGCTGGGTCTGGCAAAGCCAACATGTCCTTTAGAAACCCACTCTGGCCTCTTCCCTTTTCTTCCCTCCCTTCCACTTTCCTTTACCTCTCACTGGAGAGGTTTAAAATCGGCTTGGATAAGCAGCAGGGAAGATCTAGAGGTGGTTGCATCAGTTGAGAGAGGCCCCAGGACCCCCTGGCTGCTGTCCCAGCCCTCCCCTTGTTTCAGATGTGTAGGATGGACCAGTTTTACCTGAGGGTCTCCAAGGTGATGGGACAGTCCCAGTGCATTGCCCAAGCCACTGGGCTCCTGGTCCCCACCAGGCAGCTGGAAAGACAAACAGGAGCTGACTCCACCTACCAGCAGTATGGAGACAGGAGCCCGTGAGATTGACAGCCCAAGAATGTGCACACAAAAGAGGCATTTCCCTCGGCCACAACAGTAAAACCGCCAGACAACCACATGCAGCATGTGATTTCCCAAAAGCATCAGCCCAGATCCCAGCTCTTTTGTGCCACACGCTCTTTCCCAGGATCGGATCACAGAGGCAACGTGTAAAAGGCACTTTCCAAGCACTGAAAATTAATCATATTTTCCCTCAGCGTTGTTTATGGAAAGCGTGGCGAGTGCTCCTGCCCCTCTGTGCCTGGCCAGCTGGCTGGGCTCGCCCGCCCTCCCGGTCAAACCCTCCATGTTTTTGGTGGAGCTGCCTCAGCAGATGTCCAGGCTCATTCCGTGGAGTCAAAGCTTCGGCAGTGACCTGGGAGGGCTCATCCTGTAAATCCAGAGCCTCCTGCTCTCCTCACTCTGGGTCTCTGCTGATGGCATCCAGTAGTAGCCACCGAGCCCTCTGCTTGCCAAGGCTTGTGGGGGCACCCAGAGCTTTGGGAGCCTTGGCCAGCAGGACCCTGGCGTGGAGTGGAGATGAGGTGAGTCGGGACGAGTGCGGTTTCCTTTCTTCCTCCCTGGTTTTACACTGATCAAACAGCACTGCTGTTGGCAGAGGGGCTCTGGTGTAAGACATCTCTGATCTGCTGTACCCAAAAACTGGTTGGGCTCTTTAGGTTCTGAATTCCGGGGATTGATCCTTCTTCTTTGGACTCTCTGGAGTCTGTTGTGTGTTTCAGAGCCACCAGTCAACGATGATCATGGGCTTTGTCCATAGAGTTCTGCAGGAGCTAATGAAATGGCAAATGTTCTAACTTGAAAATGGAATCTCTTGGTTTTACTGTGATTTTTCTGCCTTTCCTGTCATCACGGGTGCTTTTTGCTGCTTCGGATACACAGGAAGCTGGGGGTGGAGCTGCTTGGTTATTAATTGATGTGTTGTTTTTATTTAATTAGGTTGATTAATGCATTAATGTTTTTAAAGGTGACAGGAACATCTGTATGCACTATCCCCTCTTTGGTCCTTCCGAGACAAATGCATCGTTGATTGCAGCACCTGCTGTGATTTCACCTGCTGAGAAAATGGTCTCAATTTATAAATCAGCCTTTCCCCCCAAGAATAATAATTTTGGGGTTCAGATTTAAAATTTTCCAGAAAATGGCATCATCTGAGTCCTGTACCCTGCTTTTAGAAGTAATGTCTAGTTGATGAGGAGTTTGGTAGGGCAGGATGGAGCCTGGAGCTGACCCTCTCCCAGGGCTGGCAGCGGGTTTGGCGTCTCACTTTGTGCCTTGGAATGGCCCAAAATTCCAAGCCCAAAATTGGGAGCACAAAATTCTGATGGTAGCATGTTTTGACAGGAAGAAGACTACGAGGAAAAGCGTTCTACAATGTCAACGGCAAGGTGTACTGTGAAGAAGACTTTCTAGTAAGTATGATTTCCGGCGCTTTTATTTTTTTTTATTATTATTTTTTTGAAACCAAATTGTTCTTTTGTATTGGCTTGTTTGCTTTGGGAGAGGGTTTAATCATCTGGGGCCTCCTGGCAGGGCTGGAATCGGGAAGTTTTTGCCACTAGCTCTGCAAGAGCAGGATCAGGCCCCTAGTTTGAAGTGGAACCGAGCGCGTAACTGTCCATAAGCCATCCCAAAGTGTAAATTATGAGGATAAACACTGGGGCTGCTGGAGCCTGGGACTTGAACTGCAGCCACAAAGCCTCGCCTGCCAAGCTCCAGCTCGAAGTCAAACATCTGGGGAATACCAATCATAAGGAGAGGGGAGACGTTTCTGAGCGGAGCACGTCATCGCGCCGCACAATGTCGCTTTGTTGCCGGCGCGGTTTTAATCACTGCCCCGCTCCGAGTGATGTGGGGCCGCATTGTGATTAGCTAAAAACTGTTAGCCACTGAGGAGCAACTAATTTTCTCTCCATGCGCCCTCAGCTTTTATAAACCCTTTACTTTAATAGAGGCCGGGTCGTGAAAAGAAAAATGAAGCTTGTTGCTGAGCTGTGTTGTTCCAAAAATAAAATATTTGTGCAATTAAGGGTGAGGATTGTGCAGCGCACAGAGAATGGCTGGGTAAGTGGCAGACCATTTATAATGAAGATGAAGAGGACGACGTGGCTGGGAATTGAAATTAGAGAGGAATGATATATTTTATCTTAGAGGATGATGAATTGGAGAAGGGGTATGTTGAATTTATACCACCTTTATTTATTGAAATACTAGTCTTTTAGAAGCCTGCGTCTTCCAGAACAACTTTTCATTTCTAATGAATATATGACTGTGCTTTTTGGCAAAGGAATTACTCAAAGTGTATCCCACAATAAAAATGTTGCTGGCGGTTCAGAGTGCACAAGTGCATTTCTCATCAACGCAATCCATAAAATCATGGAAATTCCTAAAATATAGGCCATATTTGTATTCATGTGTTACACCTTTGCTCTCAGCCTACCAATGGCCAGGTGTGCTGTGAAGAAGACTTCCTAGTAAGTGAGATTTTGGGCATTTTTTATTGTTTTTAAGCTGAATTGTTCTTTCTTATTTGGCACCTGCTGTAAGAGCAGGGCTCGCCCTCCGTGGCTGGTCTGGCCCTTCAGAGGGTGACCCGGCGCTGGTGGCTGCATCGCCAGGGAGCATCTCTTCCACCCTGGAGGTTCTTCACACTTGAGCAGGGAAATGCTGTGTGGGTCACGCTTGCTGAGAGAGCTCAGCTGTGGCTTCGAGGCTGGTGAGTGCCAGAGAGCTTTGGCTACCGAGTTATTTCCAAAAAATGGGTTCGTAAAAGCATGCAGCATGAGGAGCTGCTAGCCTCAAGCATTCAAAAATCCATCCTTTTCTTTGAAAAGTGCTTTTGGTTTCTGGACGAAAGGTGTTAGAGGAACGTAGATGTTATCACTGGTTATGAGCAATTTCCAGAGCGCAGCCATAAAGCTCTCCAAGGAGCAGATACACCCCTCGAAACCTTTGGCAGTAGCCGCGAGGTACATTCTTCTAGCAAATAGTTTTCCCACATGTTTGCTCTCACTGAGGGCACCAGTTATCTTCCTCGCAATCAGGTGGCTTGTGTTGCACATTCTTTCCAGGGAAGAAGCGCTTGAAGTTTTTAGAGCCAGTTGGGGAGCTGTAGATGGGGAAGGGATGTCCTCATGAGAGCTGGGGACAGGTGGGTGAGGGCTGGTGGACCCTTCCCACCCTCAGGTCACGGCGCGTCTCTTCCTCCTTTGTTTAGTTTGGTGTCCAGCCCTGATCAGCTGCACGTTCCCAAGCCATGTGGGCTCCATGTAGTGAAGTAATCAAAATTTTTTAAAAAAGAAAAATGTATCAATAATTGCAGTTCTGCCTCACCCATGCGATTTCCAGGTGGAGACTTGAGGAGCGATATTGCGTGAACCCCAAACTTCTCACTGCTTTGCTTTAGCTCTGGGGAAGATTCAGTCGCTCTTTTTCATGCCACCTTAAGGCAGCAAGTCCAGCAATATCCCAAGCTCTGTTAGGATTGTTACTGCGTGAAAGGAAATAAAACAAATGAGAGTTTAATCCTTCCCTGAAAGCTCTGAGGACACAGATGGGTAACTCACCATAACAGGGACACTGTTCCTGGTGAAGTGAACAAAAAATAAGTGCCTTACTGTATAATAAATAATCCCAGTCAGATGTTCTGGTTCCATTTTGTTGATAAATTGCTGCATAATCATGGGTGAAGGAAAAATAGCTCAATAATTTTAATTTGTCTTTCCTTTTCAATGCTTAAATATCACGTAAAGAAATTTAAAAGAAATTACTGTTTTTCTTGGCAAAAAAAAGACTTAAAATGTCACCAAAGCAGCCTCAATCTTAGATCTATTATCTCTCCTTTTTTTTCCCCTTTTTGATAGGCTTTTCCTTTTTCTCTGGAGGTAATGAACATTATTGAGCAGGGCTCCAGGAGAGGTTAAGAAATGTGAGAATTTCCCTCCAGGGAGGAGATGAGAGGGAAAATGAACCTCGTGACAGATGTTAGTTTCGTTGCTTAATGTACTACTGGAAGACACTCAGATGCTCTGGGAGTAACCTGTGAGAGACACCACAAGCTGCACTGCCTAGCATTAAGGTCATCCAAAACTTTGCATTTTAAGATTATCTCTCTCGCTGGCTTATAACTTTGCCAAATTTAATCGTTGAGGCTGAACTTCTTTGTGCCAGGTTTTTGCCTGGGACTGGCTTCGCTGTCATTAGCTGTTGAAAGTTTCATCTAAAGCTGTTCCTCTGTTGCAGTGAGTAGAAAATCTGTTGCTTTGCCTAAAAATCCTCAAAGAGGAGGCTCTGAGCACTTCGTTTTGCTCATGCCAACCATAAAGAGACAGCTCTCCCCCTGTAGAGAGCTTCAGCTGTAGCCTCTGCTCCACTGCCACGCAGAAGTTGGCTACTGAGGCCATGCAGGGTCTTGTTTTACATCCACGACTGTAAAACCCTCAATAATTCCAAAAAGGCCAAAGGATCAGGGTGTGCAAGACTGGTGGGGAGGTGACCTGTGGCAATGATCAGCCTTCCACGGGGGAGAGGGACAGGGGATCAATGGCGGACCTGTGGGGTGATGGACAGGGCTTGCACCTTCACCTCCTGTAGCACCAAACCCAACAGGACCCTCACCCCAATCTGGGCCCCTGGATGTGGCTGCAGTGTCAGTGTTAATACTAATGAGGCCCTTCTTCTCAGTTTGTGCACATGGTGTTTCCCAGCATTGAGGTGTTTTCCATCTTGAGGTGTTGTAGGCCAGGCTGGATGGGGCTTTGAGCAGCCTGGTCCAGTGGGAGGTGTCCCTGCCCAGGGCAAGGGGCTGGAATGGGTGGGCTTTACAGTCCTTTCCAACCCAAAGCATTCTGTGATTCCGAGCCTGGCAGTGTGGGGAATGGCCTGTCCCACTTCCTGAGGCTCCAGGTGTCAGCTGGAGCCAGGGGTTTGATTTTTCCATCTCGGCAAGCGTAAATGTTGGGAGATACCCCTTGGGAGGTGAGCACTGGGACCGGTGCATTAGTCAGAGGGCCCATGGCTGCTGGCTGAGACTCTCTCAATAAAAATAGACTCAGTTGAAAAGGTAAATTATTAAAGTTACAGCTTGTGTCCGTTTCATATCCAGTGGGAATCACGGAGCAAATGGAGCTGTAGATAACCACGAGGATGTTGCGTTTAGGAGACTTGCCATTAAAACCCACACCCCAGGCAGGGAACAGACAGGGGTGTTCATTTGTATGTTTAATGGAATGATGCAGTCAAAGCCTGAAGGGGATTTGCTGCGATATTCCCGGTGCACAGAAGCGTGAGGGAGTCCGTGTGCGTTTCAAGGGCTGATGGCTCTGAGTTGGGACGGGAGGAGCTTTCAGGTTCCAGAGGCTCCGTGGCTGCCGAGCGCTGCTGCCTTCCCAAAGGCTGTCGCTGGAAACAAAGGCAGACAGATCGCAGCGTGCTGCTGTGCGCGGAGCAGGAGGGAGGGAAGTTCATGTTGTTACTTGTGTGTGTCTCGCCCCGGCCCCTCCCTGACAAAAAAAAATTTGAATACTTTCCTTCCTTGGTTTTCCCTAAGTTTGTAGCGTGCCAGTAGGCCTGGGTTTATTTTATAAACGAATTTGACGGTAAAGGTGATTAATTGGTGTGTTCTGAAGTGTTGCATGCAATTTACAGAAGGGCTTAAAAATCAAATTTCAAACTATTTAGGGATAGCCAGACATTGATTTGGACTGGAATGTGGATGTGCGTGAGGAGCACGCCGGAGCTGGCAGTTTGGGTTCCCCCTGGTTGCAGCACAGCACGGCAGTGCCATGTCCCCTGTCAAGAAGTGAGGAGTCCATCGAAGCTGGTGGCAGACGTCCCGTTGACTTCAGGCGGGTCTGGATTTTCTCCCAGGAATTCATCCCAAAGGAGAAATTTTCAAAGCGGGGACCCAAATCAAGCCGTTGGCAGCCAGGCTGCAAAGCAGAGGGTGAGTGCTGGGAACACTGCACGGCGAGGCACCCCAGGGGCTGCCAGTGGGGGAGAATTGAGGTTTTGAAATAGGAGTCCTGAAAAATCTCTGAAGTTTATAAAGGAACAACACACAGGCAGTGCCTGGACGTGAATGATAACGGAGGTAAAGATAACGTGATGGGATGTCAGTGTGTGAGCAAGGTCTGCCGTCACTAAAAGGATGCTCAGTGTTTGCTGAAGTGGGTTCGGGGTGTTCAGAGGGTCACAGGGACCACTCTGGGCTGTGACAGAACAAAGAAGGAGAGACAAAGCTGAGGTGTTTTTGAGATGTATCACTACGGATGGGCTTTTGCTACCGTGGAATATTTTGAAGAGCGAGTTACAAAGTCCAGTTGGTTCCACGCCAGACAGTCACTCCCCTGCTTCCTCTCGAGATGGTGATCCAAAAAGTCATGTTATCCCATTTTTCTTAGTACTGCATTGCAGAGTGAGTTACAATAACTGCAGCACACTTAAAAGCACTGGAGCCCTTTCTAATCACGTGTAACTCCTGCCAAACACTTGTAAGCAGACAGCATTAATTTTTTTTCTATGGGAGAGTTAGAAAAAGAACTATGTGAGAAAGTGGTGTGTTTCCACTTCTGTAGTCAGTGTTGGTATTAGTTGCATTAGTTATGTTTGGAATTGAAATCTTTCAACAACTGTTTTGAATAAAACCCAGATAATGTTTTATTTTTTTCCCTGGGAAGATGTGCTCTAACGTAGGCAGTTTCTTTCGCAGCACTTAATAGATGGTGGCGGTGTCAACAAATAACCCGCAGCGAGGGCCGGACGCTCTGCAAGAGGAAGTGCCGTGCAGCAGGAGCCTAGTTAAGAGATTTTGGGCACGATGCAGAGTTAAAGTTCTTGCTTCAGGCTTTTTTTCTTGATCATCGTCACAGCGAAGCTTCCACGGGAGTTTGTTTAGGGAAGATCTAGGTAAGAAAATCACCCGTGGGGCTCTGTAGACTCTCTAGGAAGCCAGTGGCTGTTCCCCTCTGGCAGGCTGAGAAGTGCTGCCGGGGCAGAGCTTGCTGCCAGCTGAATTCCTGAGGTTTGGCAGAGCTCTGTGCGTGGCCAGCCCCGCTGCTACCTCTGTGCGGAACACGCAGTCCCTCCTTGCCCTGCCCGTGTCCTTCAAACACAGCGAAGTGGGGACAGGAGAAGATAAGCTGCTGCGGTAGTGTTCCCGCGCTAGCAGCACGGCAGGGCCGAGCAATGGGTATGTGAAAGGGTCTTGGTGAGATGAAGAGTAAAGTTCTGGATGATTTTCCTTCGGTTTAACCTCTGCCACCTGCCATGAGGCTCCCGTATCTTCCATCCTGAGGAGGCCCCGTTTTATTCAGTTCAGTTTAATCGCTGCATTTAAATATGCCTGTAAAAAAAAAAAAAAGAAAAGAAAAAAAAGCAAGCAACAAACCAACCCCATCTGCATGAAACCAAATTTGATATTCTCTCCCTCTCTGAACGTGATCCGATGAATTTCTTGCATTGTTGTGTCTCATGTACTGAGGGTCCCATGCAGAGAGCAGACAATGAAGCAGCGAGAAGACAGATGCTCCACTAATGGGAAACCAAGGAGCAGAGAGTCTGTGAGGGATTACAGGCAGCCTGGGGTTGGAATACATTATTAGCATAGCACCCAATTCAGAAATTAGTTTTCAGAATTAAATGCCTGAAGCATTTTGGCAAAAACTCCCAATCGTCCCTCTCAAAAGCCCTTAACGCACAAAAGAGTAGTCTGGAGCCTGGGCTGAGCAGTCGCATGCCGTGACTTTGCGGAGCTGGAACAGGGAATTGTAGTTTTTGTGGCTTCATACCATTCCCGGGGCAGCGGCTGCCGCACCTACTGAAATGTAACCTGCTGGATCTGTTCGCCTGGACCTTCAGCAGGTTTTGAACATCCTCATCAAAGAAGAAAATGGGCTTGAGTGAGATTCCAGGGTCTGTTTCCAGGAGGAATGCGTTGTTTTGTGGGGTGGGTAACAGCAGGGAAGAGCAGCAGCCTCTCCCTGTGCACGGCAGTGACATGTCTCTTCAAAGATCCGATATCCCCCAGGGTAGAAACTTGGGGTCCCAGAGCCTTTTCCATGTTTTTGCTTTTGTAAAATCATGATGAGAACATCAAACTTGCAAAGAGGCAGGTGGACAGGCAGGAGCGGCTACAGGGCTGAGGGCAGGCGGGAGAAAGCGCTTCTCATAGTCCTTGGTGGGATTATCCTCCGTGCATAATTGTTCATTATATGCTCAGAATTCAGTGTTAATTTCTTTTGGATATATTGCACATTAGATGGAAGAGTTATAAACCCCAAGATTATCACAGGAGGACACTAACAGGCCTAAATATTCAGGACAGAAGGGGACTTGTTTTCTTCTTGCATTGAAACAAAGACTCTTGGACAGAATCATTACAGATTTCTTTTGCCCGTTGGATAACCAAGGTGTAGTGGGCAGCACTGTACTTGGAACAACAAAAGAAAACTTTAGCCAGCCAAGTCTTCTACTTTATTTTTACTCTTCTATTCTAACATAATTAACATATTTCTCAAGGTTTATTTAGTTTCCCAGAGTCGTGTTTTATATAAGTATCATTGGGGAGCTTGATTACACAGTCTTGATTCGTGCCTGTCAAGTGTGACTTTATTATCCTGGAAAGAAGGCAAGGAGAAGGTGAGTACGGGAGAAAACAGCTGGGACTGAACCAAGGAATCAGGAAAAACATTATACCAACTCTTCCACACACACTCGTGTTCTTGGCGTCCTGGTAACTCACATCTCACTTCTAAGTCACAGAAGTGAGAGTGAAGGGTAACGCTTCATTTTCAGCTTTGAATTTCAGAGCTGTTCTTTTAATAACAACTTCTTTCCATGTTTTTATATATGCTTAATGAGTGTCTGTAATGAATATTTGGGAAAGTTCAAAATTACGCTTCTTACTTGTCCCGGGCACAGACTGTCTGTAGACCTCTGGATGTTTCTGTCTAGTTTGAGATTGGCCTGTGTTTACATCACCTCACTGGCGTGTCAGCAAAATATTTATATATAAAAGAAACAACTGGCACAGAGGAAACCCCTGAGAGCTGAGCCCAGCACCGCTTCCACCCCGGGTGAAGCTGTCTGTATGAAATCCCGTGGTTATGGGAAGCTTGGCTGGGATTTGGCTTTTCAGGGTCTTGCCTCCCACCCTCTGTTACTCCTCTGCGTCCTCTCGATCTGTTTGTCACCTCTCTGGATTGTCAGGGAGGGCTTGGTGGATGCAAAAGCTCTTTTTTCCCCCCTCAACTATGTCAGTAACGAAAAAGGCTACGAGTCTGGGTGTGCTGGGAGAGGATGAGGAGGCTGTTCTGCCTTGTCTGCAGTCGGGAGCAAGGCACAGGTTCCCTCGGGTTGCAAGCATGAGACTTGGGAAGGTCAACAGCAATCAGGTGCTTCAAAGAGAGAGGCTGCCCATTTTAATTAGTATTTTAAGACTCGATTTAAAGCCCAAGCAGAGCCCACTCCAAACCCCCGGTCTCACTGAGTCAGGTCTCTGGTTTGGGACAGGTGCTGTGATGGGAGAAGAGAGGAGTTGGTGGAACAGGAGAGCTCCCAGGCCCAGGGAACACTTTATGTTTGCTGTTAGCCTTATTGCCTTTTACAAAGTCTTCTTAATTGGGTGATCCAGTTCTGGATGTGTCTGACAAATAACACTTCTCTTGCTAAAAACAAATCATGGTTTTAATTTAATAGGGTTAGTCATATAGCGAGTGATTTTGTGTCAGCTAAACCTTTCTTTCTGACAAACAGTGTAATTTATGACTATCTAGTTGGCACTAAATGCCATTAATCTGCCCACCATGCTGTTCTGTTCCTGGGGAATAATGTTCCCCCATAATCAATAGTGGGGTGAGTGCTCCTTTGCATTCCTTATCAAATGACAGCCAGATGGTACCAGCAAATTCATTCCAGCAGGATTTCAGAATTAGCTGGGTTTGTGCTCCTGTTAATCCTCTGCTGTCTGGGCCACCAGGACCTACCCACCTGTTTCCAGCAGCCCCTGAGCTCCCAGCCTTAGGACATGGTCTGACCAGATGGTTGCTCAGATTCGGTGCAGCCGAGAAGCATCCAGAGCAGCGAGACCTTCCTTCTGTGTCAGTAAGAGGAAGAAAAGAGCACAAAACCCCAGTATCTTGCAGAACCAGCCAGCGAGGGCTGCCCGCCTCTGTGTTTCTTCTCAGTGCCCTGCTCTCGTGTGATGAAGTTACAGAGTTTCTTAAGATTGTAGAGCTCTGTTCCTTTGCATGGTGCCACTGGAGTTGTGACACCTACTGACTGACTGTGCCCAGCAGAGCATCTGCGAGACCTTCTCCTTCAGGGTCACTTTGGTGTACAGCAACGATAACGTTGGTGAAATAACCCGTAATCCCCTCACACCCATCAAAAGGAAAGCTCACAGCAGCTCTAGGCTGGGGACTAATGGCTTCTGAAGTGAGGGGACAGTTAATCCCCACGAAATCAAGGGGGGAATGGAGGAAGCTGTGAATGCTGATGGGCTGGGGCTCCAAGGATGATGTTTTGGGTGAGCTTTGCTGCAGCCTGAATTGCTGGAATAATCACCCCTGTGGGGATGGAGCCGGTGACGGGCACCCTGTCCCTGGCAGGATGGAGAGCACACGTGGTGCTTGGCTTCTGGGGGGCTGCCCTGGGCGAGGGGAAGGTTCAGCCCCTGCAAATACCAGTTTCAAAATCGCGTGGCTGGAGTTCTTGCCCGGAGGGTGGCTGGTTGGAAGGTCAGTCCCCTGGCCTGATAACCTGCATGGGGTTTGTTTGTTTACCTCTAACTACGGCACTAAAGGCAGACTTTGGCATCTGAAATAGCGTCTGCTTTGGGGAGGGAAGCACAAAGTTAAGGTCAGAAGCACTTGGGTGGGGTGGCATGGGGTGACCACTGGCTTTGCGTCACCCTTCTTGAGGTTGCCCATGCTGTGCAGGGAGCCCAGGCGCCTACAGCTGGACTTCTAGATGTTCCCCTGGGTAAAAAGCTTGGGTGTCCACGGCGCAGCTAAAACCTCCTTGGGCCTGTCTTCATTTTCCCAGTCTGCCTGTAGCACTGGTCAAGTGTGTGGCCAAAATCTGAGTATCTGGTCACTAATTTGAGCGGGATTCAGGAGGTAAGTCTGATGTTATTTACTTCCCCAACAACAGCAACCAAAAGAGTGAATTAAAGCTAATTCCAGCGTGCCAAACTCAAACTCACTACGTAGGCTTCAAAAATGAAAAATAAAACTTAAAATAAAAACTTTGCAGGGGATGAGAAGGCCGAGCTGGTGTCTCTGCATGAGGCAAGAGCAGAGCAAAGGCTTCCGAGGCAGGATCTCCCAGAGGAGCTGTGGTTTGCCACCAGACACACAGCACAGGCTGGCAAACGGCACTGCGCTGGCTGAGAAGGTGTTTCTGCAGCTGGAGGGTGGCTGCTAATGATCCTTTCTCTTCTGTCATTTGAACAGTATTCAGGTTTCCAGCAAACGGCGGACAAGTGCTTTGTTTGTGGACACCTCATAATGGAGATGGTAAGAGACCTCAGCTCCTGACTCGTGTTTCACCTGCCTTGGGGAGCGCGCTGTGGGACACGGGGCTGTTTGCCTGTCACTGTCACAGCTGGCAAGGTGATGGTTGAAACCAAAGGCAGTAAATGAACAAAAAATACCACCGTGCCCTTTAAGTGCAGTCAGTTGGGCTGCTTTTCTGCCTGAAGTTGTGGGAGGCTGTTGTGCCACGTGGCAGTTTAAAAAAAAATAAAATAGATAAATAGAATTTTATTCTGAAGGGGGAAAATGCAGCACAGCATGGTAAGGGAAACCAGAGGCTGCACTCTGTAGGGCAGTGGAACAGCAAGAGCTTGGTCAAGGGGATGGAATCTGGGCTAGAGAAGAGGACTGTCGGTAGTCCTGAGGTTTGTTGCCCTCTCTGTGACTTCCTTTATTTACCTTCTGCCACTCACTCCATGTCAGTTACTGCCCCTGGGCTTCACAGGGAGCCAGCGGTCAAGAGTTATTTTATAATAAAAAAAATCCCAGTGCTGTGGGCTGGGCCAGGTGCTGCTGGCATCATCTCTGTGGGTAGAAGCGGGAAGAGTTCAGGCTGGGATTCCTGAGCAGAAATTCCCCAATGCAATGAAGTGGCTCATGCATTGAAGAAGTGTAGCTCATGTGGTGTGTCTATTCTCCTCCTCCTTTAAAATGCACAGGAACCTCCATACACCTGATAGAGGTGCAGCAGGAGCTGGAAGGGAGACCTCACTGAACAGAGAGCTCCAGGCCTTCAGCAGAGGAGGAAAAAAGATTAAATTAGCGACTTTGTGCTTTTTTTCCTATCTGCCACTTCTTATTTCCTGTTGATTTGATTCATAGAATCATCTCCAGGGCTATGAGAGCTTGGTCTGTGGAGGTTTTTCATCTCCAGCTTATTAGAGGCTCCAAGCTGAGCGCTGCTGCCAGCAGATGCTTTTTGAAATTACCTTCCAAAGGTGTTTCTTACACCTGAAATGTATGTAGTTGCTACGACCTGTATTTCTTGTACCTGCAACAAATGCAGTTGGTGCTGTGGCCTGTGAGAGCTGCCTGGAGGTGATGTGTGGGGAAGGTCAGCCTGGGAGCAGCCTGAGCAGGTGAATGGATCCGTATACCCGCACAGGATTTATCAGTGACCAAGCGATAACCAGTCAGTGACTGTGGTGGATCCGGACCCTTAATTAATAGAGAGACACCTGTTTATTTGCTGGATTTGTTATTTTACTTTCTAAGCCTAAGTGGTGGCTGGGTCCTGTCTGTGGCTGGCTGTGAAGTTTTGTGCATTAACTCCCAATCCCAGGCACTGGTGTCTGGCTGCAGCGCGTTTCCCAAGCAGCGGCCTCCAAAGCTGTTTCTAATTTCTGTTGGCAGCGCCGGCCCCGCGAGTCAGACTGTTCCCTCTCCTTACTGGGAGCCTTCTGAAACCCACTGAAATAAGCAAGTTGATTGTTTTAAAAGGCCCCTTGCTGACAGAGCCGCAGAGTGGTGATTTCACCCCAAAGTGCTTTTCTTGCTGTCATTATTAAGAATCAGACGCAGCAGTGTGTGGGGAGGGGGGAATCTCCTGTAATCGTGCATCCACTTATTTTGCTGCCACTCTTTAAGATCTTACAGGCCCTTGGGAAGTCCTACCATCCCGGCTGCTTCCGCTGCGTGGTGTGTAACGAGTGCTTGGATGGAGTCCCCTTCACTGTAGATGTGGAGAACAATATTTACTGTGTCAAAGACTACCACACGTAAGTACGCGAATCCACGGCACGCTTGGAAAAATTACATTACTTAAATTACTGGTATAGTTACAAGCCTTGTAGTAGATAAAACCAGTCATTCCTGGAAGGATTTGAATGGGTTGATGTTGGAAGGAGGGTAAGAGAGGGTGTGTGTGGGAAGGGGGTTGGGTTCACTTGCATCTAGGGGTCAGGGAGACCAAATCAATGAGCCTGGGATGGATCAGCCTCTTCCAAATGTTCTTTTCCCCAAACATCATCACGTAGAGGTCTTTCAAATCCTGTGGATCTACATTTTGCTAAAACCAAGGCATGGTTAGAATAACCCTCTTGGTTCTGCCTTTTGAACAAGCTTTAAGTGGGATTTGAACACTTTCTTCTTGCACCCTAGGGTTTTCGCGCCAAAATGTGCTTCCTGTAACCAGCCGATCCTCCCAGCACAGGTAGGTGTTCGAGGCGCTGGCTCCTGGAGGGCCCGGCTCTTGGCAAAGCCACAATTTCTCAAAGCACATCAGATGCTTTTCCTCCCTCTTCCAGGATCTATACTATGTCAGATGCTAAATTAAATACAGTTCGGCAGTAATGTCGCTCCCAAACATTCCCAGAGATTGTAATAGTCATACTACTTATGCAGCACAGTACTTTGTATCTTTAGGGTGCTTTCCAGGTCTTAATTATACTGTTATAAATCACGTTTAATTGAAAGCCCTGACTGGGGCTCCAAGAACAACCCAAGAAGTAAAACCCTGTTTATTTTTAGAATCTCCCATTAGCTCAAGTAGTAATTTTCCTTGTCTGCTAAGTCTGCGTTTCTCATGTGGATCTGTTAAGATGCTCAAACTGGAGGAGACATCTGAGGGTTACCCTGGCCCCGCGAAAAGGCCACACAGCCTGTGGTCCCGGGGTGGCAGTGCAGTGAAAGTGGAAAAGGCAGCAGCAAAGTTGGCTAAAAGTGTAGCTCAGCGAATGGCTTGCTTCAGCCTCAGCCTGTCCTGATGGTGTAATTGGCACCGCAAGAATTCTGTGTGAAGACATCCCTTTTCTTCCCGGGGTGGTGCTCCCTCATGCTCTGGTGGGTGCAGGAACCTCCCAGTTCCCTTTTCTGAGGTCACCAACCACCTCGTTCGTGAGAGAAGGCCACAGCACCTCCCTCCTGTTCCTCTGTCACATTTACAGAGCCAGAGCTCACATCCTCTAAGCTGCTGTGCCCAGTACAGCTGGTGGGTACAGCATGCCCACCCCCACCACGCTGCACCTCACTCTCCAGTCATCTTTATTATTTCTGTTAAACGACCAGGTCTCACCTAATTAAAAACCTGACAAAAGGCTGAGCCAGAACTGCTTGTCCTGGTGATGAGCTGCAAGGAGAAAACCCCTGTGTAACTGACACTGGATTTCTGTCTTCCAAAATGACTTAAAAACAAAAAAAGATAAGAAAGAGGGGGGAAATAAAGCAGTGCTGCTGACTCATCTGATGGCTGGTGGGAGAGACGCCGCCTTCTTTCCTGTGCAGGTTTCTTGGGTGGGTTCAGGTCTGGCAGCACAGGCACTGACTTGCCCGCAGCTTCTCCCAGACACAGCCTACGTCATCTCTGATGCTCTGACCACACCTGGCACTGGGACAATGCAGGGCAGCAGATTTAACCAGCTTTGTCTTCAGAGCAGATCAGGCAGAGAGGCTGCAGGGTTACAGGAAGGGCACAGCCAGGAGTCACACACCCCCACGTGGGATTTGTGCCGGGCTGGTATCTAAATCCTGATGGGGTACAGACGGTGACACCTGTGTGTGCAAAATACCTGTGCAGCAGATGGTGTGAGGGGAATACAGGGCCTGGAAAGCTCTGGCCAGGATGTCTACAAGGAAGAGTTACCCAATCAGCAGCTCATAGTTTTTGGCTGGTAATTCATTCAGATCCTGGGCACCCTTAGAAAATGATGTGATTTCAATACTAGTGTTTCCCTTGAGGATGAAGTTTTGGCTGTACTTCCCAAATGACCTCTCCAGCTTAGCTATGTCAGGCACCCACGCTGCTGCTAAAGAGCAGAACCAGCGGTGACAGCTCTGTGGAGGAAGAGGGAAACAGCTCTCCGGAGTGACAGGTTGGGCACTGAAAGAAGCCTGAGAAAACAGTGAAAGCCCGCTCTTAGCTCTTCTCTGCTTCCCCAACAGGGCTCCGAGGAGACCATTCGGGTGGTGTCAATGGACAAGGACTACCACGTGGAGTGCTATCACTGCGAGGTAAGCACGGGCCCCCCTGCCAGCCTGCCCCACCCTGGGGCTTTGCCAAGAGCTGGCAGCCCCTCGGTGGGTGTCCAGCTCACCCCAGGGTGCTCTCGCCTGCCTGGGCAGGGAGGGCTCTGTCCCACAGCTCCTGCAGGGAGGCAGAGGGGTGAGTGCTGGGCTGCATGTGGTGCTGGCATCTCCAGTACCAGATTAGGGGCTTTTTCCTCCAGTTATATTGCCTTCCAAAGCTGGGTTTGGGTGTTTGGGTTGAATTTTCTCTCCAGAGGGGGAGAGAACAAAGAGTAGGTGCCAGTTCCCTTTTTCCTCATCTCAGGATACAGTTTGTGTTTCCCCTGAACAGGGAAGGACCCTCCCTCCTACACCGGACAGCTTTTCTAGGGGCTGGGTGTTTTTTCCATGCAGATGAACAATGACTCTTTACCAGAAAAGAGAGAGGGATACCAATGACTTTCTGACACTTTTTGGAGAGTAGTTTCATTGTGCAGAACATTTATCTGTTGGGGTAGATCAAGTTGTGGGATTAGTGCTCTGGCTACAGAGAGAGAGTTGAGTTCAGTCCCAGCTCTGCATCTGGGAACATGAGGAGGGAAACTACCTCTTAAATTTGGAGTCAACCCAAAACTTCCCTTTTTCTGTGGGTTTAGCACTCTGATAGAACACGCAAATCCCCACACAGGTCCTGACTGTGCCACCTGACGGTCTTAGCACCAGAGGCAGAGATGCAGCAGTACCACCTTCTGTGCACTTCTGCACAAAAGGGTTTTACAAAGAGATTTCTGACTGAGGGAGAAAATAGCAAAATTTAGAGCATCTTGATATGTAAGGAAGACCCCATCCACTGAGCTGTTTCATTCCAACAGAGATACCCGATACTCCATTATTTTCCATGAATTTTTAAAGAGAATTGGGCACAGGAAGTGGCAGCATTTTGGAGCTGCAGCTCCCTCCTCCTGCTCCTTCCCCCATCTGCTGCTTTGTGCAGGCTTCACCTGCGGTGACAGCCCCCTCCCCTCCTCTCCCAGGCTATTGACTTTTTGTTAGAATGTCCCAATGGGGGTTTATTTTCAGTTCTGTTTCATTATTCATTTCCCCATTCTCCTTCCCGTTGGAGGCAAATCCAGCTGCTTCCACCTCTGCCCAGAACGGCAGAGTGCATTTATGTCCAGAAATCAGGGGCTTTAGCCCTGTATTAACAGGGTTGGGTCCCTGCCTGATGGTCTCGGGTCAGGCTCCCCCAGACAGTGCCCTTGGGGATCTCTGCTGTCTCCAAATTCTGCTAGAAAAATTACTGCCACTATTTTGGGGTGTTCAGGGGGAGACTTGCACAAGGGCTGTGGTGATTTATGCAGACATTAATGTCACCATCACCTGGTCGCTGTGCAAAGTGAGTAGTGAGTTTGGAAACTTGTCAGCTTTCTGTACCATCTCTTTCTTGTACAACCTCCGAACTTCTGCTGAGAAGATCACACCAGTTTACAGAGCAATAGACTCCCAGTCTAGAACTGGGATCCACCAAGAAGGCAGGCTTTCTCGTTGCAGGAAAGGAATGCAATTTTGGAGAGAGAAGGAGGTATGAACACTTGGCACATCTGTAGGGTATCTGAAATTGTTGTATTCTAATGAGGAATTTAATTTTAAATCTTACATGAAGGACTATAAAGTTAGTATATGACAGATAGTAACACACAGAAAACTACTTGGCAGAAACTTTGATTAAAGCCTCCATAAACTAACACTCCAGTTTTAAAGCTTACTTTAAAACCTGTTTTTCATTCTTACTTCAGCACTCTGTGCTAAAGTGCCCTGTATGCCCAACGTGTTCAGTTTTATTTTCCTTTCTATTAAGTGCACGGATACGTACTCAGACTCTGGTTTGTCAGGACTGCTCACAGTAACAATTTTTAAGTATTTAACATACCTGAAACATCAAAGCCAAGCACAAACCTGACATGACTTCCAAATGTCCTCAGAACTACAGTGATGAGAACTGAAAGCCAGGATTGTCTCTGCCACAGTCAGCAGCAGGATCACTGATTGCTGGTTTTCTCTCTGTTCCTCCACTGTTGTTCACCCACGTTGTCCCAGAGGTACTAACATTTACACCAAAGATGGACCATTGGCTTTGAAGTCTTTAATACTTTTTTAATTCAAATTAGAGAAACAGTAGCCCTGCTTCAGAAGTAAAACACATCTCATCTTCCCCTCTTCTCCACTCCTCTCATTCTGTATTTATGCTCCCCAAAGGTCAGTCCTTGGCCTGGTTTTATCTGATTTGCATCAACACCTATTAGATGAAGAAGAGACCTGAATGGGAAACAAATGCTGGGTACCACTATAGACTGTCTGTTGGAGCTGTCATTCTCTTTAATACAAGATAGTCAGTGTCCACCTCCCCTCAACTCTTGAGGCTGGTGGCTTTGGAGGCGTGGGAGGGAGCTCTCGGGATTTGCAGGACACACCAACATTGTTGAGAGCTGACCTACCTGAAGCACTCACTAACTAGGGACGATTTTGTTTCTTCCAGGATTGTGGCTTGCAGCTCAACGATGAGGAAGGCCACCGCTGTTACCCCTTGGAGGGCCACTTGCTCTGCCACGGCTGTCACATCAGGCGCCTTAATATTAAACTGCCGTCACACCCGCCTCCGAGCTACCCCATGCATGTCACAGAACTCTGAGGGACGTTGCCGTCACCAACAAGCCGGTTGAAAGAGAAGACAAAAATCTAAAAATTACTTTCCTGTTCCTTTCAAGATGAGATTCCAGTAATAACCATCTAAACCAGCTATTTATTTTTTAAATCAGAGGTGAGGGGTCCTTTTCTGATCTTGTACATACGTGTTCTTTTATCTAGACATTTTCACTGAGACACCGTCTACTTGAACAAATAATTCACCACTAAACTGTAACTGTACATGGCAGCATTTCGGAAAACAATGGTACAAAGGGCTGTTCTGCACTCCCTGCTCACTGCCTTTCACGGGGATTTCACCCAAGTAAGGAGTGTAGAATTATTTTCCAAAACTTAGCACCTTATCATATTGCAGCCAGCATGATAAGATAAATGCTAGCATTTTAGCTAGTTTTGTTGAATTCTGGTCTTAGGTTCCCGGGGTAGTGACTAGGAAGCAAACGGGTGTTTTCAACCTGGGTTGAATAATGGCATTCTGAGAGGCAGCGTCAGGCCAGCACTCAGCCTGGAGGGTTCTGGAGTCATCCAAAGATGTTGGGCTTGTTGAAAGGGGGAATAGGGCAAACATCTCCTGTAGAAGGGTCTCTGGAAGGTTGGCATGTGCAGGGTTCAAAGCAGTTGAAGAAAGTTGCCAACCTCCGGAATTGACTGCCCTGTGCAAGCGTGGCGATGGGTCCAACACGCATTCACAGTGACGTGATGATTTGGCACTTACTGCAGAATTCACCTTTTAAACCTGATTTTCTTTGTTTATAGGGTGAGCAGCCCCTTTCTATGCAAAGGTACACTTGTCTTTATACTGCTTGTTTTATACAAGACTTCATTTGTTACCAACTGCTTTATGACTGTATGTTGATACCTTATTAAAACAAGAGGGGGACAGTGGTTTTTGTATGATCTTTTCAGCTTCGTGTCTTTTCTAGACCTACTTTTGAACTGATTACGGTGATTGTCTTCATTGGAAAACAAAGTACAAAATAATTGAGCGAGTCAGGCCATGGAAACATTGGTATTTGATAACAAGTATTAGATGTACATGGGATGTATACACACTCATATTTTGCATAAGCTTTCACAGTAACCTCAGAGCTCTGGGGAAATATATGTCTTCCATATAGGAAGTTAGATGAATCTTTTTTTATGGTTTGTTTTCTACCATGTGTTGATGATTTACATGCAAATCACACATCTGTATGTTTAAAAAATTCCTTGCGTTCTCATGAGAATTGATGCAGTCTTCCTGAATTTATATTTTAAATAAATCCATCATTGCTGTCTTTAATTGTATCCAAAATTACAATAAAATAAAATTCTTCTGCTCCAGAGGAAGTACAAATACCAGACCAGATTCTCCGCATGTGTAAATCGGGACGTTTCCATGCCAGTGCTCAGCACGTCAAGAGTCTGACAGATCTCTTCGGAAACGATCCCCTGTTAAATTCAGCACCCCAGACTGATGGAATGACTTATTTGACAACACCATTACAATTTCTTTTCTGATTTTTTCAAAGCCATTTGTGGTGCTCTTGAGAAGTACAAAGAGCATGCGATGGACACTAATTCCTGAGTGGAGTAATTAACTCCCTTCACAGAACTTCCTGATAGTCTGGAATTTCCTTATGAGGGAAGGGGGGTGGGCAAGAAAAATTCCTGTGAGTTTTTTTTTGTTGTTGTTGTTGTTAGGAAAGAACAAAAGGTGTGTGTCCTGAACTTTTGCCAGACTTCCCCTGGCCTAGATCAACCTATCCTGCTGAATGCTCCTCGGCAAGTCAGATGCTCATTTCACAAGTCATTTTTCAAATAAATATCTATCAGTTAATAGTTACCGGACTGAATGTGCTGGCCATGTTTTGAAGGAGTCACAGTGCAAGTCGTGTCCTGCTGCTGCAGTGACCCAAGAGACCTGGCCTGGAAAAGCCACAACATTGGGTGCATCCACACTTCTGCTGCATTTTCAACCATTCCCTCTGTGTCCTTGGCACCAGCGCAGCCTCGGAGGGAAGGGGAAATCCATCTGCCTCTCACTGAAAACAGCAGATGCTAAAGAAGGGGATAAAAACACAAAAACCACACCAACCCAAACCCCTTAAATTGGATTGTACGATTAGGTGAATGCCTTAAGGTCAGTACAAACATGGAAATAGAGCTGAAGGAGAAGCTCCCAGCTGCGGTGTCATTCCTCTGCCATGCAAGGAAGCTGCTTGGGAGCTTTGGCCCACGTTGAGCTTTTTGCCTGCTTGTCCTCACAGTCTGCATTAAGGGACCCAAATTAAGAAAACAAACGTTAAAATACACTTATTTTCTTCAGTGGCGAGTTTAAGTTTCCACTCCCAGATACTTTTTGAGGGACAGCACACTAACATACACCTACCACCTCGTCCTTCTTCTTGAACCTGATCCTACTGTAGAACACAATAATATTTAATTTCAGTTTACATGTTAATTTGTCAGTTCCAATGTGTTAAGTATCATCATGGCAAAATGATTGAGAGCTAAATTTCAATATAGAATAAACAATTTGTTTCAAACCAGAAAGCAGCAGTTGCTGGGCCAGTATTTCCCAGGGCAGGTGCATCCAATTACTGTGTTTTCCAGCATGTAGTTAAAAAAAACAAAACAAAACAAAAACTGAGCTTGAGTGAAATTTGCCGGGGTTGGGGTTTGGTTTGTTTGTTTGGTGGTTTTTTGGTTTTTTTTTTGTTTTTCATTTGAAGAGAAAACTAAAAGGAATCCTGGAATGCTGATGTGCTGAACTCTTCAGCATTAGTGACAGTTTCTACACATTTTACCTCCTGTCTGGGGAATTAAGTAAATGCAAAAGCTTCTTTTAGTGAGTTTCTTAAGGAGTATTCTTACATTACATCAGTTCAACACCGTTGTAAACTTTCTAGAGCTCATTTTATGATGTGGTTGTGCCTCAGAAGCCTTTGCTGTATTTTCAGACTGTTTCTAGAGCTAAAACAACTTGTTCTCGTTTGCGTCAGGCCCACGCCATCCCGTTTGGGTAAGGAAAGGTGTGAAGCTGGTGGGCGCCTTCCAAAGAAAGGACCAAAATACTCATTTGAAAACAAAACAAAAGAATGCACTCAGATCCTTGAGCCTTCAGAGGGAGGTGTTTGGGTTTCTTTCCTTTCCCTTTCACTTGTGTGCACGTGTGTGTATATATTTTGTAAGGTGGAGCTTCAAAAGGAAAACATGGTTAGAGGAGCTCTTTAAGACCAGAAATTCCAGAGTAGTTAAGTAAACCAAAGCTCTAAAGGAGACAAAAGCTGCTTTCTTGTGTTTCAAGAAAAGTTTAAAAGTTTGTGATTCAGTCTGTAACTAATGCCGTAACTAGAGTATATAATTTGACTTAAATTAAGTTTTCATTTGAGAAATATTTTCATTTTCTTTAAAAGAATATAGTTTTCTTCCAAGAACTTGGACCAACGTTGATTTTTATTTTGTAGGAAATATATAAATTCCCAGTTTGTATATCATGTAACTAGTTTACATGCTGAAAATATACATTAGTTTAACTATTTTTGTATATATATCCTTGTAAAACCTTTCAATGTGCTTCTGTCTTTTAGTCTTTAGAATTACTTGTGGTTTTGTGTTTCAGTGTTTGATTCCCTTGATTGTTGAAGAAAAAATTGGGAAATGTAGATTTATTTATCTAAAGAAGAAGCTACTTGCTATCATCCTAAGTTATTTAATATTAAAGTCAGAAGTTTCATTTAACCTTAGATGCTATAATCTGCTTTTTTCAATAAAGACATTTTGTAGTTCTCTTTGATTTTGTAGTTTGTTGCATGTAAGTATTTTATGGGTTTTTTAATCGAGGTGGGCACTAACACGGTTTTCAGGAGACCTTGGTGCTGCCTACAGAAATGCCAAACTGATATTAATTGATTGCAGCTGCATTCATGAAAGATTTTGGTCCTTCAGTGCAAGTGTTACTAATTAAGGGCTAAAATACGCCCACAGCTAACGTTTTGCAGCTGCACTTAGAAAAGAATTTAGCCACTCTGGCAATTTTTAATTAAGCTTTAACCAGCCTGGCTAGTTCACGTGTAGGACAGTCAGCCTTGAGGAACACTTCCTTTGCAGGACTCCCATTATTTTTTGGAGTGTTCCAGGAGAGAAGTCATTGGGCTGTGAACTTGCGTAGCTTTAAGCACGTGGGCCTTGGCTTGGGGAATTTTCTAGCTAAGTCACGCTGATTCAGGAACTGTGGCCTAACCTGTGATAGCATTGAAAATATTATATATTTTTAAAATATATTTTACCTTTCTGAAGCTCTTTGCCTCCAGCTTCGTGGTACAGATGGAGTATGGTCACATTCAGCTTCTGCACACAGCGGTCCTGCCGGAGCAGCTCTGTCTGTCGGGCAAAAGCTTCATTACCACTGGTATCTTGTCTCCAAAGATGACCAAAAGTGGATGCCTGGGGAAAGAGTAAAAGAACCAGGTTCTTCCCGGTTTCCTCATACTAGGTGGGTTTCTTTTCCGTTGAGCTGCTCAGTCTCCCAGTTCGCAGTCTCCTTGAGAATGCTCCTCCAGTGACTCGCAGAAGCTAAATACTCACAAGCTGCTACTTCAATGTGATGCCACCTTCTCCTGCCCCCACCTTGGCTTTGCCAAGTACAAATAACTTCACGTTCAGAAATGAAACAGCTATTTTGGCAATTTTTTTTCTTCTGCAGAGTCAGAATGAAAAGTTACAAATGCCACAATTGTCCTAGGGACACAGTCCCTAAGTTCTGTGCTTTGAAACAGATGTACCACCCTTCTATAGGGTCTTCACATACATGCTGTTTTCTCACTCTCATACTTTTTAAACATTCATTCAAAATGAGCAATTCATGCGGTTCTTGAAGAAAAAAGCAAAATAAAAGGCACAAAGACTGGCCAACTTGAAGTCTTTCGACAGCGCCTCACCATGTGGGTGACACAAATGTAGTCAGTAAAAACTAGGACATATTCTTAATGCAGCAGGAATTTATACCAATCCCTAACCAGCTTGGTTGAAAAGAACAGAGTGCTTAAAAATATTAACTGTGCCTTGTGGGCCCCCTTGCAGGAAACACAGACTGGAAGATGAACACAGACTCACCACAGGGCTGGTGTGAGTCAGGACCTGGCTCCCAGAGGGGAGCACCGCGGGGGGGTGCAGTGTGGCAGGAGTCCCTGGCCCCCTGTCACTAGGAGCTGTCACAATCTGGTGATCTGGTAGGCAGATGGTTCAGGGGGCTTGGCCAGTGCTGCTCCTCGCCTTACCAGCTGTCCCCAGGGCTGTGTCACTCACCTTGTGGCTACTGAGCGGGATTTCTACACGTCGTCCTAAGGCTGAACCAGAGACGCTTGGCTTGTGCTGGGAACCATGAGGACTCTGAACTGAGCAGGTGAGGCTGCCCTGAACTCACATCCCCGTTACCCAGCTTTTAGAGCCCCAAAGTGATTGACTCAGAAAGTAAGCAAAGTTGGACGTGACTTCAAGAGGTCATCTCCATACCCCACCACCAACACACACTCAAAATATATACATATAGCTATGTGTGTCTGCATATATAGCACATCATATATACGTAATACCTTAACCCTTGGGTGTGTCATTGGGGAGGCTGGAATTGCAGTCTTCTTCCTCCTGCTACAGCATTTGTTTAGGGGCCCAGCCTGACAGGGAGTAACAAAGCTGCTCAGTGCCCACGTTTGGCACTGCAGCTTCCTTCCCAAACCCCAGAGGCTGGATCATCCTTGCCTGGGCCTTTAACTTCACGCTAGCTGAGAGGAGAAGGTCAATGTCCCTCAGTCACCACCGCTGGGCTCACCAGCAGCTGAATTATTCATTTTATGGAGTTAACCATGATTTTGGGTGAAACTCCAGAAGGGTTGTTCATGACGCATTTAAGATCTCATCCTAGTGCTCACTGCACTTCTCACCATCTCTTCATTTAACACTGAGGCAGCAAAAATAAGTTGCCATATTGTTTATGGAGAGCATTTCTGCTGTAGCTGCATTTTCCCTGTGCTCTCAGATCCTGTCCCACCGGGAGAAAATAAAATACTCCACATTAGACAGCACAAACCACTCTGCTCACACACGGTGAGCAGGACAAGTACAGACTGAAAACTGCATGAAAAATAAGAAACCATGTAGAGAGCTGGTTTGCCAGAAGTGATAAGTATCTCTCCAGCAACACATTTAAGAACAAATTCTCAAAGGTTTGTGTCACAGCTGGAAAAAAATAATCCACAAACCTCCACATTTGTATGCACATGTCTGGGAAGTCATCGCCTCAAAGAGCAAGCACTGCAGCAGCTGGTTGCAGTAATTCAAGTGGTTAAATGGACTAGCAAAAAAACCTCTGTTCATTAAAAATTTGGCACATTTCAACTATTGCAGGAATGTTAAAGCCAACTGATCGGTTAATTACGGGCTGCTCTGGCGAGGCAAATGAAAGCCAGAGGCACCCCTTGGAGCTCCCAGGCACGGTCAGGAGCCAGTGACATGCGCAGCTCCCAACTGGTGCAAATGGGCCCTGTGTCGCTGGAACCAAGGAAGCTGCCCTGGTTCCTGCTAAAGGAGTGTCTCGTGCCCTCCGTGAGACAGGGCGTTAGGAAAGGAAAGGAAGCTATCCTAGCAAGCTGGGGTTTTACCACCTAAATCCTGCAGCTGAAACCTTCGTGAATCAAATGCAAGTATGTAAAGGAAAACAGCACGTTGGGTACAACACCGGGGCGAGAGCAATGAGATGTGTTCAACCGCACTTACCTCTACTGGTGGATGTGGCTCCTAAGTTTTTTTTCCCAGAGTCTCTTTAAAGTGGTGAGGTGAAAAAAGGGCCCCGGTGTCCTCCAGCAGGAACTGCTGGCTCTTCCCAAAGGACAGCAGTGGCACTGCTCCCTGGCTGGCTGTGCCTGCGCTCACCGGGGAGTTGGTCCTTTTTCCTCACTCCTCCTTCCTATATCAGNAAAATAAAATAATAAAATAAATCATCACAGCTCTCTGCACCATTCATTTTCTTGCCAGGGCATTTCCCAGCAAGGCAGCAGAGGAGGACGGCACCCCTACAGGCACAGGGCTTGCCACCCTGGCACAGGCTGCCCATGGGCACTCTGTCACACACAGATCGTTTTATCAAAATCATAAGTTTCAGTCTCACAAACATCACAATAACTTTACACACATCCTATTGCTTCTAGTATCGTCTTACCATTTGGAACAGAGTGTTTGCTTCCTGCATTCCCAACCCATAAAAGCTATACCTACAGTTTATTTGGCTCATGGTTCTTTCACCACCCCAATCTGCCACACAAGGGTAGAAGATCGGCCTTTAGCTGGCTAGAAACGTTGTTTTGTTCTCTATTTTAAAATACCATTTGCAACCTTTTTTAAAAAAAACTAAATAATTTTCCCCACAATCAGCTGCTAGCCTGTCTCTTGCCCACAGCACATTTTCCAAGCTCTGGATCAAAACCATATTTCATTAAAAGCTAGAAACCTATTTTTAAAATTAATAAATTTACAAGCAGGTCATATGTAATCGGCCAATTATTTTCCAGAAGCCCCATCAGAATGGGAAAAAATTAATAAAAGTCTATATGGAAGAGCCCATGAATACCTCTGAAATGGAGCAGAAGTCCTTAAGGAATTTGCCACTGCATCTTCCAAACTGAATCAAAAAAGAAGGAAGGTGGAGCAAATCAAAGGTTTCTTTAAACGTTTCTTATTATTCTGCAACACACAGTGGAAAATCTGGTAAATCAATGGCTCTGGCAGCCTCCAGACACTGCTTTGATAAAGTATGCTGGCTTTCAGTACATCATTTAACATCAATTTGCTATTATTTGCTTTATTAATTATATAATCTTCAAAGCTAAAATCCTGTCCTTTGCATATGAGCCAAAACATAATATGAAGCCAAGCACCTACAGTCAGTATTTTCCATAGCACCTTTCCCAAAAATTTGATGGCTTTATTTGCACCCGAGGTCTAAGGTCTGCTTACTATGGCCAGGGCCAGGTCCAAACCCTGATGCTGCTAGAGATGGGTGACCATCTTTAGATGCCACCCCACAGCCTGCTGCAACAAAGCATGGGCTTGTGAGCACAGCAAGAGGCTCCCTGCTGGGTTTTGTCCTGTCAGATGAAAAAAAAAATAGTTGTAGCACACTGAACTCAAATAAAGGAGACCAAAAGGTGGGAGAACCAGAGGTGACCTGGCCAGTGGGTCTGTTTGAGGAGCAGATGGCCACCACTCGGCTTCCCACACAGTGCTAAGCACACCAACTTTGAAGGACATGGGAATGCCACTAGAGGACCTTTTCCAGTGGAAATATTAGAGTTATTTCAAAACAGATACCTCTGAGGAGCACACCCCCTCCCCCTGGTGCCTCCCGGCGTGGGCAGCAGAACCAGCTCCTGAGCAAGCACTAGGAAGGCAAGAGCAGCACCGTGGGTCCCTCTCCTCCTCTTCCAAAAGACTCATCAACCCCCCCCACACCGTGTCAGTAACCCCAAGAGGCCTGACAGCACCTCTGTCACATTTCTCGCCCCGGGGAGATCAAGAATTACTCTCTCAAGGCCATGGAGGAGACCCTGCCCTTGGTTCTGCTGCTGTGAATTGCTGGGATTTCTGCTAAGCCCCATCACAGCAAGTTCAGGTTTAGCCATGCCAGCAGTACTTTTTTTTTTTTTTTTTTTTTTTTTTTTGTAGTAGAAGCTTCTGGAAGTTGCTAAAAATAAGTTTGTTTGGGTTTTCAAACCTAATCCAAACACATTTGTGTCATCTTTCAAGATGGCACTTCCCCCTTGTCCCTACTTGACAACAGATTTTTCAGTCATTAAGAATGCTCTGTGTGCACAGAAATATCTGGGGTTATTTTTCCCATAATCAAAAGAAAACAAATCCCAGAGCAGCCCTGGCAGGCAGCTTCCGGCCCCCTGCCCCCCCAGAGACCCAGCTCGGCTGCTGCCTTCAGAGGGCAAACAAGAAAGTTTGCTTTAGATATAAAATTAGACGCTGAAACAAACTGACTTCCATTTTTTGGTGTTTTTCAGAAAATGTCCCCTGCCACCGCCTGCTTCTTCTCACGTGCTCTCTCCTACGTGGCCCTTCCCGGTTATATCTGATTGGCATTTGGAAGGAACTGCAAAGTTATTTACCTCATTATCCTCCTTTAAATCCCTCCCTAAGACCCTCAATCTGTCCTGATATCTAAATGAATTTTGCCAATTAATGCTGTTAGCACGCTATGGCTGCCACCTGGACCCATCTATCCCCTCTTAAATTTGGACAGGAAGCTTCTGAAGGCAAAAAGCTATTTTTTGATTACAAGGAAGACATTCTTGACACTCTACAGCCACAGGTTTACAAGTAAACACTAACAAATCTTTCAGTATTGCCAAAATCTTTTTAACCTAATGCAATGGCAGTTCTGCTATAGGAAGTATTTCTCTGTCTGGCACTGAAAGCTCTCCTTACGAAAAGAAAATATAAATTAAAATATCTATCACAGTCATCCTTAGCGGTACCATTCCTGCAGTGGGTTTACATTGCTAAGCATAAATTAAAGAGATTCCAGAGGCAGTTCACACTAATTTACCCAATTAGTCTTTTGCTTTCTCTGTCCTTTATAGCTAAAACTGGTGAGAAAATCACCGGCTACTGTCTGGAGTTGTTGACGAAAGCTTCTGAAATGCTTTGCATTCTTGTGACAGCGACCTTAGCAAGAGACCACTGTCGCATTGGAGGCTTGGGTCTGCGAGGTCAGATGAGTCACTGCAGCATCTCCTTTTCACGTCTGATCAAGTGTGCAAAAACCTGGGGACAAACGCTGCTGCACAGTGCCCCTGTGTCCTGGGGATCTTCATTCAAGAGCATTCAGAGAAAGCAAGCACGAAACGAGGCTGCGAAGCAACATCATTTAAAAATTTAAGCAGTTACGAAAAACATCTGGGGGCCCAACCCAACCTTTTGCTATCCACATACAGGCCCCAGCATAATGGAGATCTAATGTATTATTGAGTCCCTAGATTTCATGGTTTAATAAACATCTTCATTTTAGCAGATCTGCTCATCTTAGATGTCCCACATTTTGCATTTGCAGCATCTTAGAGCACCCCAAGATCTTTAATCCTCAGCTAGGTCTCTTCCCTTAAAAGCACATATCATCGTACTGGATGCATCACCACAAGAATGCAAAATAAATGCTTCATGTCATCGTGTTTTTCAGTGTGGAGTTGCATGAACTACACTCCAGAGAGCTCTGGAAAATTCCAGTAGCTCCAATCACTATAAAATATTCAGAAAGTGAAGCTCAAACATATAAGGGATCCCAGGTGTGAGAAGTTCTTTCACTCTATTAACTGCAAACAGATTACCAGAGGCACCAGTCAGTACCACCAAACCCCTGCTGCATCAGGCTTCACACATGTAGGACTGTTTGAGTCACCACACCAGCATTCAAGAGTCCCTTTCCAGCTGAAATCTAGTTCATGGTCTTGTTCCTTGCTAATGAGAGGGCTGTCCTGGGCAGGGAAACGCAGAGACCAGCTCATGGCTGAGAGCAAGGAGAGAAGACAGTTCTGCAAGGGGGGAAGGAAAACAATTGCCTTTTTATTTTTTCCTTTGGAGACAAATTGCTTCTAAGGGCTGGACTTCATGAAAAACCCAATAGCTGTTGGCCCTGGCAAAGCCCCTCAGCCCTGGGGGATGCACAGCCAGGCCTTAGAACAACTCAGTCCCCCCAAGCTTGGTCCCTCAGCAAAGCTTGGTGCAACTCCACACCCCATCCGTTTGGAAAGATCAGGACCAGATATTGTCCACAAAGACTCTCCCTTTAATGCTGAAATCCAAGGCTCTAAGCAAAAAGCAGCAGCAACAGCAGCAGCAGCAGCAGCTGCAACAATCACAGTCTGGTCACCAGAGCCACCTCTGTGGTGGGCTCCATACCCACCTGGGCTCCACAGAGATGAAGCCAATGTCCACAGCCAGTGACAAGCTTGTACAAACAGAATATGATTCTTATTTAGTTTTCTGACATAAAAAAAAATAAAAATGATCCTACTGAGGAAATGATGTGAAAAGGCAGAAGCTTTTCCATTTCAGCGTGGTCCATTCCCCAACTTTTTAAATACACAAGAGTGTACAGGATGCTGTAGAACTCCATACAGCCACCTAGTGCTGGAAAAAAAAATCACTTCCCCACTTGTGTGACCATCCTCTGCAGTCCCAGAAGTGTATTTGAGACCAAATGTCCAGCAAGGAGCAAAGCCAAGTCTCTGCAAAAGCCAAGACCATGCACTTCCAGTTCTGGGCAGCAGCAAGTCTGAGAACAAAACGGCCGATGAACTGCGCGCACAGGAAACGTGCTTTTATCCCAGCAAAGAGAAAAACACCCTACAAAAGACGTGGCTGCTGCCTGTGGACTCTCCAGTGGTTGTTATCTGTGGCATCTCTCCTCTGTGCTGCTGGGCTGAACTGAGCAGCAAGCAGATCTGCTCATGTTTTAGGGTACCCAAGCTGCCCACCTCACTGCCGGCTCTCCAAACATGTGGCTCTCCTTTTCCTAACAGGGAGATTCCTTCTCATTTCTCAGCAATCCCTTGCCATCACAGGACCGAGACTGCCTGTGCCCATACCTAATCGTGGCTATTCAACAGAAGTGTAGTGTGCTTCTTCCAAGTCACCTGCTCCTCCATTCTCACCACCTCCCCCCATGTGGTGGCACAGGCAATGGTGCAGCTGTGCAGGGGAGCAGACCAAGGAACCAAATGGGCTTAAAACTAATCCAGCAAAGAAAGGAAAAAAAAGAAACCAACACAAAGGTTTGCCTTCAGCCAGATTAGTTACATGGTTCCTGTTCACCGTGTGGGTGACCAGATGCTTGTACCAGCAGCAGACGGGGGTAGCACCAGCACAAGGTGGTGGTACCCACCAAACCACCACCCAAACCATCATCTCTGCCCCCACCATGGCCAGTAACAACCACTGGGAGTCTGGAAAATGCCCTGCAATGCCTCTGTGAGGGCACAACTCTCATTAAAACCAGGTTAGTTACTTAATATTTCAAAATCATTGATTTTCATAGCTTTTAGACTAGTTGCCTGGAAGACAGCAGAGCTAACCCCCCCTAATGAAGTGTTCCATCTGGATGCCAGTTTGGAATACCCAATTTACTGGTGTTTTTCCCTTCAGAATTTGAAAATATTTTGCAACACATCAAGCTAACCAGGTCTTAGAGGGATATGGTTTCTTGTTCTTTTGCTTATAAGGGAAACTGGAAACAAATTAAAATTATTCTGGCCTCGTACTAAAGGTCAGTGTTGTGGGGAAAGATGACTTGTTCGGAATTCAGTCAGGAAGTTTAACACAAATAATCCAGCTTGAAGTTCTGTGAGAACAAGTCCTAGCCAAAAAAGAAAAAACACAGTGCTGATAGAACTAATTTAAGTACTAAATCTCTCCTTTCCAAACATTTTTTCCACTGATAAATCCAGAGGCTTTTAAAGCTGCCATGTGAACAACTATTTAGCTGAGGTATGGCAGAGATGCCATCGATACCTTCCCTGGTAAAACCAGGCTTTTGCCAGGAGATTTAAGCAGGAATGAGCAGGGATAAGAACAAAAGTTATCGCAGGCTGCTGTGAAGAGGGACCATGCTGTAGGAGCATCACCATTGGTTGTTGTAAAGCTTTAGACTGCCTCAAACTTTTTTAGCAAAATGTTCATGCCCTAAAAAAGGGAGAAAAGCTGATAAAATCCAACAGCTTATTTGCAAATAACTAATTCTTTGTTAGTAAAGAAATGCCTTGCAGGTGTACAGATGCCTGTAGTATCTATAAAGCAACACTGGACCCTCTGAGCCTACCTGATGAGTTCCCATTTGGAAGTGTTCATGGCACAGAGAAAGCCCAGAAAGACTTTAAGATATTCTATTCCTGCTAAAAACAGGTATTAAAAAACAGGTATTAGAATTAGTAACAGAACAGTAGCTGTCATGTCACTTCCAGGCTTGAAAGAATGACTTCAAGAAGAAGAAGAGAGAAAACATTTATATTTTAGAGAATAGGTATGTGTTTGAGTGTATGTAAATACATATTTATATATATTTTTAAATAAAATCCAGAGGGATACAATGGGTCAAGTGATCCTCTGGAAATGAGAAGAAGGGGAGCTCCTGATTCCTCCCAGTTTTACACCTCTGTGGCTGGTCTGACCAAAGCCAGCAGGGCTCTAAAAGCATCTGCACCCAAAGATTTAAATCCAGACTCAGCCAGCCTAGTGGTGTTTTTCTGGCTGACCAAAAGCTGTTACCAAGAACTGAGCCTTTCAATCCCCTCTCCTGACTACAGAGCATTCGGTTCCACCGGTAAGTGGCTGCTCACATCACACAAGTTGTACCTGAGCCTAGAGAAACATCAAAACCCAACAGCCTGCAATCTTCCTGTGACAGTCAAATAACACACAGGTGCAGAGTCCCATGGTCAAGGATGAAACCGTCCTGCAGACAGAGAAAGCCAGGAACCCACCAAGAAGCCTATGTAGTTTTTAAAAGAATTTCAGTGCATTTCCAGAGCTGCTGTGCTGCAATGATACCAAATTCATTTTGAAAATCTACTAGTTTAGGTTTAAGTTCAGTTTCTAGACCTGAATCTAGTGGGACAACCTGCCAAATACTAGTAATTAGAAGAGTCTTCGTGTTTTCTGGACAAACACTTGGATAGTTTTGCAGGAAGAGCTGCCATGGCCTACATTTCACCAGTGAATGTGTGGTTTGTGAACACTGGAGCAGTGGTTTTAATACAATTCAGCACTCTGGCCTTTCCAAAGAGGTTTTTGCTGTGTTACCTGCACACCCGGTTTCATCCCCTCCGACCCTGCAGGATCACAACTCGCTGCTGCCCTCTTTATTCCAGTATTGGCTCCGGAGCACGATAAACACAGCCGCGCCAGGAATCTTTCTCCCACTCGGTGACTCAGTCTCCATTACTTGAGTATTTGCCCTCTTTTCTCAGCAAAAATAACCTGGAGAAAGTTATGCTTCATTCAGAAAAAAAAAACACAACCCCATCTCTTTAGTCCAGAGGGGGTGGAAAACACAACAGAGAGCACGAGTGACTCACTGAGTGCTCCCTTCCAACAAGCAACGTGATGTTTTGCCACCCAAGGTGTTGTAACCAGACCATTAAGATGTGGCTGTTTCCTTTCAGCTCTAATGAAGCTCCAGCGAATGGATGACATCTCTGCAGCCTCTCTCTTTCTGCCCGTCTCTGGGGGGCAGGTGCAGACTCGAGGAAGGTTCACAAAATGGATTCAGATGTGACTGCTTTGTAAATTCCCAGGCAGCTATCCGGAGAAAGCTCACTGCTGCCAAAAATGTGCACTTTGGAACAGCACTGAATGTCTTCTGTTTTTACAGTAATGGTTTCGCTTCATTCAGTTCCTCAAGAGAAAGGATCAGAAGGACATCAGAGAAATAGTCAATGTTATGGTGTTTAAATGAAAGTGGCGGTGCCAGTGCTCTGGTTCCAGCTGGTCAGCAGGAAGAGACACCCGCAAGGGCTCCCCCAGGGAAGCTGAGGCATTTTGCTACTGTAGTTTGAACACCTATTTCAGTGGGAAGACCCCCAAATCTCAATTTCCCAGACAAGGCTGCATAATAAAATATAATCATCAGCAATCCAGCTCTACCTTGAGAAGGAGAGATGGTTTTAAAAAAGGATTTTGGCAGGTTAGTTCTCCTGTACCATGGAAAGCACCAACGTGGTTTTAGTGATATGGAAATACAAATTTAATTTATAGCCAACTTATTTTTGGCCAGTTGACTTGCTTGGGATGTTTTTTTCTGTTTGCCTTGTTTCTCAAACCTGCAAAAATGAAATGCACTGAGGTGTCACCTTTAATCCTGAACATGAAAGAAAAATGTTCGTTTTGGCCAAATCCAAAAATGTTCCTACAGCTCTGCTCTTCACTCACAGTAAAGAGTCAGACACTCAGATATTTATCCTGTTTCATGATTTAGTCTGCACAACATACTGAAAAATAAAAAACAGCAATGTTAACCCAAGGAGTAAAATTCATCCAAATCTTCATTTATCCATGTAATGCCAGCAAAGACCTTTGAGATGACTAGCACAGCAGCAACTTTTTTTATATGCTCTGAAGGAATAAGAGATTTTCCGAAAACCAGTTAATCTTCAGCCAAATTTGCTGATAAGAATACCTGTACATTTTTGTTGCTGTTGTTCTTCTTTGCTTGTGTATAAAATCCATGAAACAGAGAAATGCTGTTATAAGAGATGTCTGAAATGGCACCTTATTGCTGAAAAAGGTGAACCAGCTTTTTTTGTTTCCCTCAACACTTTCTTTCTCCAGAAAAGGGTATCAGGTGGAGTCCTAAACTATCAGCTCAGCTTTAACCCTATGAATCGTGCCATAAGCAACCAGAACAACCATTTCTGAGCATGAAAGCCTGAGTTTGACATTTATAGCTCCTTCCATCCCGAAGATAGTCGCCCAGCAGAGTACAACAGTGCAAACCAAGCCCTGAATTAATGCATGAACAGTTTGATCACGATTCCCTTTATATTTACCAAACCCTCCTTATCCACCCAACAAGGCTGAAGCTCCCTGTAGGAGTTGCAGCTCTGTGCAGCTCCATCTCCCTCCCGTTGCAGGTGCCTCCAGCCGAAGCACAGCATGACAGCAGTGACACACAACAGCCACCCCCACAAAGTTTACTTTTGTGGGCCGGAGAGCCTACCATCTGCGGGTCCCTGCGCAATGTCACATCTACCTTTCCTCTCACTGCTTGGGGCTTTTAAAAGTCTCCAGAGCAGCAGCACTGGCACGCAAGGGAGAAATGGTAAACCCCCTACCCACCTCCAGGGTACTTTTGCAGTTTGGAGGGCATTCTTGCCATCTCAGAGGTCTAAAACAGATCCTAAGGTCTGGTTTCCTATGACCACCACCACCCCCAAATTGATGACAAAGTTTCTTCATGGCTGTGAATGCTTCATAGGGCTGAGGAGTAGGAAATAAATAAATAAACAACCAAAACCTAAGAAATGCTCCTCCTTCCACATTCATTACTTTTTGCTGTAGCTCCGAAATGATACAAGGGAGGGGAAAAGGAATTTGAATGTATACATAGAGCTCTATATAACTACAGCATAAATACTTGAAAATGTAACCCATGGAAATACTGACTGCATGCTCAAGAAGCCGGTTGCATGCAAAAAGATTTCAGTTGCTAAGTTAGACTCAGACAGGTTTTTAAGGGCTTCAAGAACTTGAAGCTCATTTGACTCTTCCTGATGTCCTCTGCTGACGGTTGTCATCGCTTCCTCACTTATAGGGATCTCTCCCAACCCCAGTCCTTCTCTTCCCTTTGGATATTTGCCTGACTCTCTCAGGTGCAGCATCCTTTGTAATTACACTAGCATTCATCATGAGAAGCTGAACAGGCAAACAGCCCACGACCATGATGGCAGAGTTACACCGGGAAGGACAACAGCACAGAACCCACAAAGCACTGTGGCATATATAACTGATATTCTGAAAGAAATTAAATAGATTAAATAGATAATAGCAATTCCTAGGAATGAAGCTAAGCATGATATAAAGAGCATTAGTAACTCTTTCTTTTAGAGAAAAACCTTACATAATGTTGCAGGACATTCTACCAAGGCCTGCACATAGACTGAAAAGACTTCTCTGCAATCTTATTATGGCTATGTACAAGCTGACACCAAACCTCAGAGCTGAAGAGTCAACAAAATGACAAAAAAAGATGAGAACCGCATTTTGAAACTTGAGCCTCTCTCTAATTCTGTGCAGAACAAGTTTCCAAAGTTGAGATTTCCAAAATGAGTAAGGCTCAAAGAGCAAGGAGACATTTGTTTCCACAAGTGTTTTTGTGGATAGCAGGGCTGTCTGGCCTGCTGACAGCGTTTAAGGTTTTGAAGGGAGACAGTGTCACACACAGGAGTGGGCTCCTGCCACTGCACAGACACTTCATTTGTGCAAGGACAATACTTAACACTTCTGCTCCTGCCTTCTCTCGCTGTCTGCCTTTGAGCAATTTGCTTAATCCTCAGAAACCCATCCGTGGAGCTGGAATCGCAGGATCTATCTCCCTGTGGTATCACGAGAAATAATTTGTTGACATCTGTAAGCTGTTTTGACTCTGTGGTGATGGACACCAGAGAAAGATTTAGAAACAGATGTCTGTGGAGAAGAAGAAAAAAAACCTGTGAATGTGTAAACATATAACATTTAGTACTTATATAAATCCTTCTCTGTCTAACAGAGAACTACTTAGTGAGCATAACTAAAGGATGGTTACTGAATGAGTTAACTACAACACAGGGCCTATGTGATTTTTCCTTACAGAAGTCAAACACAAGGACTATATTTGCCATGATAGTATCCCCAGCAGTGCTTAGTGATTTAGTCGAGAGGATGTTTGGTACTGGACATCTCCTCTAAGAACATCGATGAGGTTAAAAAGAGAGAGCCAGCTGAGTTGACACAAGGACTATACTTCAGCAAGCGAAGTGTGTGTCAAGATTAACTAAGGTCCCCCCCATTAGCAAAGATCCTCACATTCCATGTGTGAGAATCACACAGCTGGTACTTAAGAAGGAAGGACTTTTGGTATAAATCAATAAATTTAGAATATTATCAGCAAACGTTAGAAGAAGGCTTCTGTATGCAACTAAGCCTTGATCTGGGTTCCCACAGGACCCCTGGCCTTAGACATCAGCATATTCCTGCTGCTCCACTCCTGCATGTCAGGATTGGGAGAGCAGTGCCTTGCTGAAAGCAAATGACACCACAGTAACCTGCAAGCCAGCTCTTCAGCACCACCAAAAAATAATATTGCCTTGCGTAAAACCTAAACCAAGGCTTGAAATCTGGCTGGGGAACATGTGCGTTTACTCTGACTTCCAGAGGAGGTAGAATTTAAAAGCGTTACAAGTCATTCATCTCCGTGAACCAAAAAAATAAGCAAGTAATAAAAAAGTGCCTGGGGCAAGCAATTCTGAGCTGCTTATCTGGGACAGTGTCTAGCTAGGATTAGTCACTGGTACGTTCTCCTTATCATCCCACACCATTTTTTACCTCAGTTAAGCACAGCTGATGAAGCCTTGCAAGGCATCATTGAGCCAAGTCACAAGGTTTTCTACAGTACAAAATCTGTTGCTAATACTTCATTCCTATTTTCTTACTGTTTTCCCCTACATTAATTCTTGCAACTTTCATAGCTTTAGGTTCACTCTTCCGGAAACGACTCTGCTCAATAATCCCAATCTCACACATTTCCCAAAAATGACAGCAAAGCAGAAGAAAATCTCTTCCTTGACATATTCAGTGCTGGAGACTGGAAGGAGCACAGGGCTTGCAGGAGAGAAACAAACTTATATAGAAGAGAGCAATGACCAAGGTGACTCCATCCAGAAGCTGCCAGAGCACAGCTAAGAACTCACACAATCATCACACTTGAAGAACACTGCCAGCTCCAGATCTAACGGGTGGTTTGAATCAACCCTAACCAGAACAGACCAAGGACATCAAGCCTCTTCTGTGGCAACTATAAAGATCTGCATCTTAAGCTCCTTTTTCCTTTTTCCCTTATACCACACAGCACAAGGAACAGACGTCCTACAAAGCATAGGTATTTTGGCACAAATCCTGTCAACAAACAGGAATCATAGAATGTAATCATAGAACTGCCTAGGTTGGAAGGGACCTTTGAGATCATCGAGTCCAGCCATCAACCTAACCCTGATAAAAAACAACAACCCATCACTAAACCATGTCTCTAAGGCCACCAAAGCACACAAAAGAGTAGATGTTAGGGAAGTCATTGGGATCCCCATGTTCATGACTCATTTTGCCAGACTCCCCAGTGACCTGGATTGAAAGGCTTGGCTTTGTCTCAGACATAGCAGGTACTCGTTTCCTCATGTCCGAAGTGCAAGCAATCTGTCTTCTCCCACTGCTTCCTCCCCTGTCTTGCTCGTCCCAGAGATGTTCCAGTAAAGCGATATGTTTCGATTATATTTTGTTCAGCCCCAAAATAGTCTGACAATCTCTAATCTTAGCATTTATCTTCTTTCCTCACTCCCTGTGGTCACATCGCTTTGAATTGTCCTGTGAGAAAAGTTATTGTCTTGGATACAAAAGCACAGAGCAAAATATTTATAATACTTAGGAGACCAGTAAATTCATGTCTTGCTGAACATGGAGAATCACTAGACAAAATCCACTTGCACAAGCAAAATTAGGGCAAAAATCTTAGTTTTAATGCCAGGAAGGGCCCTTTACCGTGGATCTCAAAATGAACTAGTGGGACCATTTGGATCAGTGTGTTGAGTATATTCCTTACACAAGAGACACTGCCTAACACAGGCCTGCCATGTGCTTAGTATAATTAATACTTTTATTCATTAAAAAAAGTAAATTGTGTTTAAAAAATGGTAAATACTCCCCACCCATATTTTCCTAAAATATGCTTCTTAAGATTATATTATTATATTGCATCTAAAGCAGATGACACTTTAAAAGCCATTTATGCAAATTTCACATTTCCATGGCCATTTCTCAGATATTGATATGACGGAGCCAAAACACTGAAATCCTCAAAATAAAAATATTAGTAATGAAATAACATTGCATTTCATAAACAGAGAAACTAACAACTGGTTACCTTTACTGCAGGAGTGTTTGAATACAAGTTTTCCAAACAGCAAAACAAGAAATCACCTTCCACTCAAAATGCAGCTGTTCTGCTGTGAAGTAGGAAATAGACTTTTAAAACTAAAAGTTTTGGCAAGACAGATTGTTTTCCATCATTAGATGAAAATTTGAAAGCTTTTTCCTAGCAGAACATTTCATTGCAAATATTTCGGACACTTTTATCTGACTTTAAAGTCAACTGAGATCAGCACTTGCATCTCTTACTGTTAACAAGATAAATAGCAGATTTCTGAAGATAAAAATAGCTCTCCTTTCCAAGGAAAAAACAGGTTTTCAGAGAGAAAAGTGCTAAAATAGTTCACAGGAGTAGATGCATCTATTTCTTGTCTTTTCTTTTAAAGAAATAAGTTCTTCATATAGTTACAGTGGTTTAATTTAATGTCCAAGGTCTCATTACCGCATTTAAATCCAAACTTAACCTCTAGAACATTAAAAAAGCCAGTCTCGAAGTCTAAGTGTCTAGTGGACAGGCAATATCCACTGCCCAATTTAATTTCATGACTTGGAGTATTTTTACTAGTCTTTTTAGCACAGGTTTTAAAGGGGTTTGTTTCAGATCTCAGTGTCAGCACTGCACTCCCTAAGCAAGAGCTGTACTCAAATTACTTGGTCATCTCAGACAGTGACTTTTTTTGGTGTTTGGGGAATGGGGAGATCAGTCTCTCCCTTTGGAAGAATACACCCACATCCAGAACAATATCCTGGTAGCTGGAAAACATGCATATTTCTTATGGGTTTCCAAGGAACACACCAAAAAGGTAATGCAACACACTGAGGAATAATTCATAGATTGTTGGCTGCATTCAGCTCTAATAGATCTTCCCAAATTGCCCAGGGAGATTCAACTGGCCCGTGCAGGGTGGCCAGGTCAGTTGTAGACTCATAGGGAATAGGCGATGATTTCAGGTGGCTCCAGCCAGTGGTTGTGCTGAAGTCAGCAGAGAGGGACGCTTGGCCCAGAACTTGCATGAGATGAGGAAGGTGAAAAAGAAAATAAACTCAGCTGTATGACACTGGGGGTCACATCACTGTGGGTGTAGATGGCACAGTGTCACAGCCTGTCCCATCTGGAAGGAAAGTGCTTGGGCCAGTTTTCAAACAAGACTAAGTAACTGGGACTTTCTTCAACAAAAGTTGAAGGCTTCATCCAGAAGAAGAATCAGGGAAAGACTTTACAGTTTTCTCCAAAGATCAGACCAAGAAGCCCAAACCATCCATCTTTGGAGGAACACCACAAGTTTATTCCAATTTTTATAGACATTGTGGGGGCCACATGGACCAGAGGAGCCCTGTTCCTGGGCTACATGACTCAGGCTGCTGAGAACGGCACACCCCACCCCGTGCTCTTCTGGCTGTGAAATCCATCTGCTCGGATGGGGAGAGATGGTTCTGTGACACCTCATTCTCCTGGCATGCTGCACATGGAATTAACAACAACAACAGGAGTGGGACAGTTCTCTGTGGTTTACAAAACAAACAGGAAAAAAGCCACCCCAAACACCAAAAAAACCAAAGAAATCTGACTAATATGATATAGTCAAAAAAGAAAATTGCCTCAGTTATATGTAGCACGATGGTAAACAAGAAGAGCTGCTGCCTTCAAAGTGGATCACACTGACCATAGAAAGCCAGCTTTATTTTATAGTACCCTGATATAACTGAAATCTGTCTCTAGCCATACAGAAGCATTATTGACAATCCGCAGCTAACATTTATCTCTGTCTATATCTCCAAGAGGTTAGTTCAAACAAAAAAGTGTATGATATCTGATATTCACCTTTATAACCACCGAAGGTGGCGAAGGGCTTTGAATTCTGACAGTTCTTGGGATCAAAGTCACTTGAAGGAGCTGGGAGGGAAACATCAGAGCACTCCCTGCCTCCTCCTCCATGTGTGCTTTTCCAGACACCAGAGCAAATAACCACTGAAAAGCAGATTTTAAGGCAAGTGCTCACACAGTAGGGATCATGATACAAGGTGTGACCATGTATGACCTGTTGGAGCCTGACAGGAATTCAGTTTAATATGCTATTTTTTGCTAATATTTGTGCTTCTGATAAATTACAGCTCCAGGAGCAGAATTGCAGTCACAAGTTTGGGAGCTTCTTGGGAAGACAATGATGGCACAATTCCCGTTTGGTTCTAGATGTGACTTCAGCGGTCAGAACTGAAAATGTGTCCGATGAAACAAAGTGCTCACTCAAACCCCACCACAAACATACAAACATTACTCACTGCATCCTAATGCACTGAGAAAAAACCCCAATCATCCCCCAGAACCATCCTAAAAGAAATCCAAAACAACAACCCACAAAAAGCGAAAGCACATTGATTAAAGTATTTGCTATTTATTATCCACAGTGGAACATGATATAAAAAGATTCATCTCACCCTACCAGGTAACGTTACTCATGTCTGCATGACTGTGACAAAAAGTAAGATAATCTTATCTGCCAGCTATTTGTAGCCATCAAACACTTACCAGGCGTTAGGGATGATAGTTCCCATAATTCATAGTTATCTTGTTGGTTTTGGGGGTGAGAAGAAAAAGAGAAAAGAGAGGATGTTACTTTTCAGCTGTGGTTGGATGGGAACAGGCTACTTTAAACCGGGATGAAGAAAAGGAGGCTTCCATGCACCTTGCAGTATTTACGAACAGCTGAGCCCAAATAAGCTGCCTTATGTGAGTGGATACTTGAGCATGTAAATCAGCACTTGAGCAAATCTACATATGTACAAACATTTCTCCATGAAAGTTGCTCATTCCTTAAGCCAAATCTGCTCCCGTTCAAACGTATGGTACAATTTCTTTTGGTTTGAGGAGAAGCAAGAATGGAAACCCAACATCAGCAAAAACATTCTCAGGGTTGTTGGGGGTTTGTGTTGTTTTTACTTAAATCAGAGCCTCATATGGGACTGTCCATCAACTTGAAGATCATTCAGCAATTGGAATTGATTTATGGGAAGTTATTTCTACGATCTTTTCCCAACACAAGGTCAGTAAAGCATTCACAAGAGGTTCTTTCCTGTAGGCTGCACTCAGCCTGATGGTGCTGCTGCTCATAAAGGCCCCCGAAAGTTTTGTCTATGGGCTCAGGAAAAGGAGAGTCCTTTGCATTTGGGATGCATTCACATTTTCATCCCAGAGGACAGACTCTTACCTTTTTACCATAAGATGTAAGTACTTTAGAAGTAATTTAGAAGGAGACAATCTACTTCTATAAGGAGTTTGCCAGAATTCTGGTGTGTCGAACAGACTAAAGGCCAAGAAGACAATCCCTGTTCATTCATCACAGGTAGCTTTGGTTAAGCTCTGCACCCTGATACCAACCTGCTGCTTCATTTCTTTTCTTACAGTCTTGCTTTACTTTTTCAACTGACCAACACGGTTTTATTTGTGACTAAAAAGCATGCAGGAAAAATGATCCATAACACACAACAATGCAGAACGTTTCCCATGGCTACTCAAGCTATTAAAAGGTTAGCTGGAGTCTGAAGGCAGTGAAACCAAAGCAGTGCTAGCATCGCCTGGTAGGAGCAATAGCTCTGGGTGGTCTCTGACACTCCAGCTCCCGGCCTCCTAGATAATATGACCATGTTGTCAAGAAGAGCCTATCTATGGGTGCAACTAGGCTGAGGCTTTTTGACCTCATGGATAAATAGGTTTTGTTGAAAGCCGCTCTATTATTTTTCAGATTAGCTTGGACTTGCATTTGGTTCATTGTCTGCTGTGGGGGTGGGGAGAATGAGAGAAGCCTTGAGATATCCAATAAATGTTTATCCAGCTGCGGTAGCTTGATTCTTAAAGTATAACTGTCAACATCTCCGCTCCCTCATGCAAATCTAAATTTGTAAACAATCCTAATAATTCCTGCTCGCTGTTGTTCGCGTTAGTTTTACATTCCCGACTGAACAGCTCCAGTACTGGAAGCGAGGAGAGCAACGCCAGTCAATCCAGTGCTGACTGCGGTGGAAAAAAATGTTGTACTAAAACCATAGGCTCCCAGAAGAGACTGTTCAATGCTAATTTTAAATCTTTAAAACAGTGCCACTGACATCAGAGTCGGGTATTTTTTTCATGTTTTTAAATAATCAAGAGCAACTGTGTTGATTAAAAAAAAATAAATATATATTTGATTCAGCTCCCGTTGCCTTGTGTAAATAGCCTTAGAACATTTATCAATTTTTTTTTTTAAAAACCATGTAAACAGAATTGCACTTTGCAGGCATACCACCATAATTCATAAAATAAAATTTTGTTATCTAATTTGTCCAGAGTTTTTCTCAGCTATACTATGCTGAAGCTAAGACTCCTTGCAAAGGACATCCATGGGATATCCACTCGGTTCTCTGCACTGTGAGAAAGCTGAATGTTATAATTTTTCTTTTTTCACTAAACACACACACACACACACAAACCCCCCATCTCATCCAGGAGGACGCCATACACCATTACTGAAGACTTTTAATTCCAGCCACAGCAAAGAGCTCTTTCCAACATTAATGTCGTTTCAGCCAAGGCCTGATCTTCCAAGTATTTATGCACAGGCTTAATGGGGAATAGCTTTGAAGATATTAACAAGCCTAATGATCTGCCAAGACTAGTCTTGTACATAAACATTCTTAGCATAAGGGATTAAGAGCCTCAAAATTATAGAGACTATTCTCTTTAAATGTAACTTCTTAAATATCTTGTTAAGATGTTAAGACAAATAGTTCTTTGTGGAGCAAAATAAAGTATTATTTCTCATAGATTTTATGTCTCAAGACTGAAGTCCTCGGAGTATTCTCTAATGAATACAGCTTTTCCCTCAGAAAAAGTCAAGGTTCCTTTCCGCTTTCTCCCCAACTATTTTCATATCACTTTAAGAACAACCAAATTTGGTTAGAAGTTGGCCCAAAACTCAGCATTCATAAGGAAACTGATAAAACGATGGCACAAATCCTGCTTCTGGCTTGATTTCTTTAGCAAAAGACTTAATAACACCATGGAAGTAAAAAAAAACAAAAACCAAAAAACAAAACAAAAAAAAAAAAAACCAAAACCCAAACTCCCCCCTCAAAACAAGCAATACCTGTGCTAGGTGTTGTCAAACCCACAGCTGTCGGAAAGACAACTAGTTTGTACATATTGAAGTGGCAGATTATGTGCTAAAAGAACACATAAGCAGAGGGAGCCAGTCCAGACTTCATTCTGCACTCCTTATATACAGTTTCAACTCTCAGATCCGACAGAGCCTTTATATTACTTCCCAACCACGAAGGCTGAGCTGTGTGAAGCTTTCAGATGCTTATGTCCTGTTGCATCATCATACCCTGTTGATCAGGCCTAATTTCCCAGTAGTATTTGTCAGTGTTAATCTGGCAAAAGTCCCTCCTGGCACACCATTGAAGGCATTTTTGTAAGACCTCATCACTGATGCTTACAACACTGGCTATTTAGGAATTAGGAAGTCAGATAAATCTCATCTTCAAAGTGAATTTGCAGTGTCAGAAATGGACAAAGGTCCCTTAACATCAGTGAGAATACTTGATCTGTGCATAGATAAATTCCCCACATTCAATTATTTTTCGAGTTCTGATCATTTTTGGAAGCTTTTAAGCCACTGCGCTGGCCTTCCCCACTCTGCATCGTTAGGAGACCACGTTAGGGTCACACATCACTCTCATCCCTCCCAACAGCCGTTTAACACAGAACAGATCATGCTGTTCCACTTTCGAGACAAAGCTCCAGCCTCAGCCTCCGTAACTGTGTGCAACAATGCAATTAAAACCACACCGTTTTCTGCAGTAAATGAAGAACCAGTGTGCTGGTATCAGCTCCACTTGCCTCTGACTCCTTCGGTGACCAGGCACCCTTCCACCAAACGAATCACAGGCAGTGGATTGAAGTTTGAGCTGCCTCGATCTGCAGCGAGGGCACTGGACTGCTCCTGTCCCAGGAGGGTGTCATGCACCAGCTCTGGAGAATGAAAGCTCACCACACGGTAGTTGTTCACCCCAATCAAGGAACACGGCACATCACAGGGCAACAGGCAAACTGGAACATCTATTTATTGAATTAAGGCACAAACCAGGAAATTTTGTTCGCTTGCTTAACAGGAATCTTCAAACTTCAAAATAGGAAAGCCTCAAGACTGAGCTATTTAAAAGCCAGTTCTCTGGATTTCAAATAATAACTCAAACAAGGAGATTCATACAGAGGGATGGAAACCTTCTGGTGCCATTTGCTCTTTTCTCTCCACCACTTTGCCTGCAGAGAATTAAACAAGGGAAAGAGCAGGATGAAGAAGACAGGAAGAGGCAGGGTACAGTACCACTACAGATTTTTTTAACCCAAATTCTTACCAAATAACTCCACTGCAATGCTCCTGTTATACTAACAGTACATACTTGCCAAGAAACAAAGAAAAGCTGCATGGCTGTGTTTGTCCCTGGAAAATAAAAGCTATGCTTCTCTTGCCCTACCAAGTTTTGCCCTTATACCTTCCCTTGCCTTTATTTTCATTATAATCTTTGTCTCCCTGCAATGTCCGAGATTTCTTTTTAATCTTTCAATTACTCCCCAATATCCATTGTCCCCACTCTCTACACTTCTCCTGCTTTACATGCAACCCCTGTCCTGCAAGCATGCGAGGAGGCCAAATACCAGGCATCTTGGCACAAGCTAGTACTTTACACCTATTCACAAAGAGAAAACATTCCTCTTTTCATAAGGAAAAAGAAAAAATAAAAAGAAGGGGGAGCAGAGCTCCACCGAGTACTCATAGCAAAGAGATGAAGTAATGTTTACACTCACCCTTTCTAAAACATGTCTGGTCCTCTAATAATGACCTGTCAAAATTGAAAATTAAGAGCAGCCTCCAATACAGTGAATCTATTATTATTAATTATTATGCATACTGTAGTTATTTCCTTAGGTCCTCTAGCTGCCTCCATCATGCCAGCTGCTTTATATCCACCAAACCAGAGGGTTTCTGCAGGCAAGGTGCAGCCCGCTGTAGGAGGTGGTTGCACCCTCACTGGCCTGATGTCCACAGCCATGAAGCGTCCCATTATTACCATCTTAATATTTTACCAGGCTCGTTAAAATCAGGTGCTTTGCACACAGGGACCTGGTTAAGGCCTCCTGTGGGCAGCATTAGCTCGGTGACTTGCACAGCTGAGGTCAATGTGCATGATGGAAAGCAACCTCCTAAGTGCAAAATTTTCCAGTTAGGAAACGTGCAGCAGAAATATTCACCAGTGCCTATTTGTCCTTTTTAAGCTCTGAATTGTCAAGCCACCAAGTTGACAAACATGAAAATATGTAGTATAGTCTCCTCCTTATGAATTATAAAAGAGATCCAGACTCTTGTTCAAAGAATTTACAATATAATCATCAATTACATACCTTGTTTTATTTTTTGCTATCATCAAAACACACAACAGTTCCCGTTTTGACATAAAGCACAATCTATGAACACAGATCAGTACAATTTATTTTTTTATAATCAAATTAATATCCCATCAGAATAATTACTCTTTAGGTATTTCCACAAGTCCCAAGCAAACTCATCCATTTTCTTAGACACTCAGACCAACCGGACAGCAATTTATTCTCAATAGAGAAAAAAACCCAAAAACGTACCTAGGAGCAGCAAGAGCTCTGGCCAGGGAGGAGAGCCAGGGGCAAGGCAAGGCAAGGACCTCACAAATAAGCAATACTGTCCCACAATCTCAGAGCAAGAAGAGCAGGTCCAGTGGCATTAACAGGGGTCAGCAACAGTCCTGCACTCACCAGACCAGTTTGCAGCGATGAGGAAGGTCCAAGATCAAGCCAGGAACACAACGAAAGGCAACGTCAGGGTCAGTGATGCACAGCCAGGTACAGGCACACGCACAGTGGAGCTCAGGCAGGGAACTCAGCTTAGACTCAACTCCTGAAGACTCCGAAGAGTCTTCTCAGTGCTTTTTTTCCACACCAGCCAGACACAGGTCACACAGCTGCCCCATATCAGAGCTGACCTTGGTCATGGCTGGGGGAAGGGGAAGAGGTTGCAGAGGTTGCTGTACCCCCAACACCTGATGTCCACCCCTGGAAGCAGAGAAGCCAGCTTCTCAATCAACCTTTACCTGTATTGTGTATACTTCCAGTATGAAAATTTATTAAGCAGGATAGATTTTGTATTTGTGTTGCATGCCTACTGGCTGGTTTTTTGAAAGCAGCGTGACTGGTACAATAAATATGACTGTGAGTTTATCAGTTACACTGAAGGTGTTGCACAGAGTGATTCTGATCAGTGTATTTTAAGTTAGGTATAGGCTCACGTTAATGGCAAATTTTTCAAAGCAAGAATTAGGCCAACTGATGTTCATGGGTATTGTGGCCAAATATAAATAGCGTTAGAAACTCACATTTAAAAAATAAAGATAACATCAATATTTATATATGAAAGGCATGGTCTTAATATTTTAAAAGAAAGCAACAACCGACACCCTAGCTCAGATACGCAAAATTCAATTACATTCTCCTGTATAAAAGCTGTTCGAAAGGCCTGTGCTCCACAAATACAATGCAGCACCCGAGAAAGGCTGTGGTTACACACTTGAATTTTACAAAAAGCACAACCATATTCTCAAATATCTACTAGAAGAAAAGCAACAGAGAGCACAAACCAGGATTTATCCTTGGGCCAGGCGAAGCGGGCAGAGGAAGGTGTCTCTTCCTCTGGGAGAAGGGTGGAGACGAGCAGGGCGATGCTCAAGTGATGGAGACCAGCCACATCGGGGGCACAGACACCGGCCTGGGGGCTCCCATAAAAACCGGCAGCCAGCTGAAATCTGAAACATGTTACTTGGAAGAGAATTCTGCCTACTCCTGTTTTCTAGCGCTGAAGGAGGGTTTTTGTTCAAAGAACGTGGACTTTGTTGGAACCTGACATTTCTGCAGAGCTGTACATTGTTGTGGTCTTGAAAAGAAATAGTTTAAAAGGTTAAAAGAAGAGGTGCCTTGCCAACTGGGATTTATTATTATGTGCTTTTAAAAATATTGTCTGAAAGGCTGCTGATAGGCTTGGGGCTATGAGAATTGAATAGTTACTGTAAACGACATAACCAACCATATACAGAGTACACTGCTCCAGGACAGACCAGTATTGCACAGTCAGACAGATGACTGTAGACCTATCTCATATTATCTTCTCCTTGAGGTTTTTGTACCACTGCTTCCTCCTTAAAAGCACAACAGAGAACAGAAAATAAGTGAAGACGTACAAGGACAAAAATTTTGTAGAGTTTTTGTTTGCCATTTTACTCCTGAGAAAGATTTCTAGCATAAAGAAGTCAGCAGGATGGAGAGATTGCTGCACCGTGTTACACTTTAAAGAGTATTTGTCAACTGGGAAATTAGCAGGGGGTTTATTTGTTTACTTATTAGAAAAAGAGTTATTTGATTTTATTGCAACAATCTCTGACAGATATGATTGTGAATAGAAAGCCTTGGTTCAAGGAATACAGCAAAGATGATGTTCTGAAAACAAAGGTATACCAAGCCCATGAACAACTCCCTGCTTCTTCTGAAAGCTAAAGCTAAGCTCTAGCAAAGCTGGATGGCATTTGACATTTTTCGCAAATCTATTTCCCGGTATGTTTTGGGAAAGAAAATAATTGGAAAAAGCATTAATAGCATTGCCAAATGCATTTTTGCACTGTAACAGTAAAACAACTATTCTAAGAAACGTTATATGCTTTTTTCCTCCCAAAAATGTAAATCAAAATGATTTTTGGAAGAACTTTGTCTTGTGCTTCCAGGTACTGCATATACAAATATAGTTAAAAAAACCACCATATGCTCCTGCCAGAAATTAAGTATATATTGTCAACAGATGGGTTTGCTAACACCAGAGCCAGTCTCACACACACGACCTGCACGCTCGGTACCAGCCTGGCTCCTACTGCATTTTCATTTTTGAAGTATGAAAGCCTTCTGAGATGCACTTTTGTACACAAGGAAGGGATGGCTAAAGGAGACATTCAAAGACGCAGGGGCAGTGATCCCACGGTCCAGCAGACACCGTAACCACCCCTGGTCTGCTTTTCCATACAGGAACACCTCGGCATCGTTGTCACTGCAGTTAATTACAATTAGTCCACTTGTCTCTAGCAACCTCACAGGTGTGATTTCTAACCGGTCAGTGTGAATTAACCTTTCCATTAAAGTTGCAGATCCAGCACTCCTATAAAAACACCCATCCTGATACATATGCTCTGCTGTAAATCTCCCTTAATGAAGTCCACCTCGCTCCCTGGTAGATTGACACCAGGAGCAGAGCCCCCAGGCATCCTCAGAGGAGGAGGACTGGAAAATGAGTTTTACAGAGTGACTCCTATCAAGCAAGACAAAGGGACTAATTACCCTTTACACAGCAATCGATTAAAACTAGCTTGTGGTAGAGAACTCACGTCTGGCCTGATTTCACCTTGAAACACCAACGTGTGCATGGCAAGGGGCACACACATGAATGTTGCTGTTTTCTCAGGCACTTTTGAAGATGCAGCCAGTTTACTCTTTCTATGGAAAGATAATTTTCTTTAGAGCTCCCTCTATTGTAAAACAGAAGGAAAAAAATTAATTCTCAGAGCAATTTACCCAAAGACTGATCATTTTTATATAGCAGAGGAAATCAAACTGTAAGAGTTAAATTGAATTATCTCAGGACCTAGTACCCACAAGGGAATACATAATATTTGTGTTTAAAAAAAAAAAGAAAAAAGAGAGATATTTGAAGATCTGGGCTTTGGTTTGTTTGGGTTTTAATTTTAAACTTAGAAAATTGCAGCAGGGAGTTCAGAGGTGCTTCAGCAGCTGTTTGAACTACCTTCTTTCCACAATTTCCCAAAAAGAACTTTTCTCAGCAGCAGACTCTGGCCATACTGGGAATAAATCAGCTTTGATATTCCATTCCTTTTTTGTGGGTCACTGTAGGGATGAATATGACCCCCTGTTTGACTTAGACGGCTAACTCAGAAAACGAATTTCAGTGAAACATTTAGTGAAGTCCTGAGAACACTCCAAGTATGAGCAATGAGTGTATTAAAGTGCACTAAGTAAACAACATCAGGAAGCTGGAGTTGTGATAGTAACCCATGTGACTTTTTGAAAGAAATACAAGATGCCAAATTCTGTACCAAAGGCAAAAGAACAGAGATGTCACCCTGAACGTGGCAGTAGCTAGAGCATACCTAGCAGTACAACATAAACAGTCGACTGGATTGGATGAGATTTACTATGTAATACACAGCGATACATAACGTTTTTAACTTTAGAGGTTAAAAAAAAAATTAAAAAAATTTTAGGTGGATTAATGCCATATACAGAGATTGACCGTTTTGCTCACTCAAGCCTACCTTCTGTGTTGTTATGTTTAAGTTTGGAAAGCGTACAAGGGAACCCAGTTCACCTGTGCTCAGCTCTTGTTTCTCCCATTCCCCACTGCATTCCCCAGCCAGGCACACACACACGCTGCAGGCCACCATGTACCTATAAAAACCTTCACATTAACTATTCCACCTGAATTTAATGCTTGGTGAGCTGTTACAACAGGTAGTACCCAGATTTATAGATGTAAAAGGGGAAACTGGGAGACACTGTCACTCACGACTACCTCATGGTCTCAACAAAAAATAACGTGAAGGCATGACAGAAAACCTGTGTGACACGTCTGAGCAGCATTGCCACCTCACTTTCCACAATATGTGGGGACACTTAAGGGCTGAGTCCTGGAAGCCCAGTCCTGAAGGGCGGTCTGGTATGGGTGTTCTCACACACACTTCATTACATGGTAGATTCACCATTTACATGCTGCTCTACCACAAGCTTGGGGTTCAAACGCTTCTTAGTCAGCCACTCAAATGCTACACTCCATTCTCTGATTAGAGATCATTAGCGCAGACCCACTCTCGCTCTGGTAAACACTGGGGCAAAGCCTCAGGAACTGGGGAAATGGATTGCTGCGACCCCACATCAATATATCCGAAAGCAAAGGTGAAAATAGAAGGAGTCTCTATTTCTCCAGAACGGATGGCTCTGGAGATGCCAGTGGCTCTCCCAGCTCCCTGTGGTGGCCTGAGAGTGAGAGGCTGCTAGTGCCCCTCTTGCTGGTGTACATCGCCACTGCCACCCTGCCAGCCAGGGACAGCAAACAGAAACCCTCGCTGTCCCCACGGGGACACATTTGACTGGAAAAGCAGCATTAATATTTCTGGTATCCCCAGGGTAACACAGGCTTGTATTTAACAGAGAAATAATTAGCACATCAGAGAGCACAGTGCAAATTAACAGTCAGGTGCAGCTTGGTTTGAAAGAGGAATCCCATAACATTCTATAGCAAGAGTCACATCTCCAAAACCCGCCCTACTGTTGAAGTTCTGGGGATATTGGCCAGAGTGTAAACAAGCCAGCCAAATCCTGGCTCTGAAAGCAGCAGCGGGTTCCACTCCTGCTGTGAAATCTCGCTGGTGCATCGCAGTGCCCTGCCACAGACCCAGGTGAGAGACACAGGAAAGGAGGTGAATGCAAACATTGTGGATAGGGCTGAGATTTTTTTCTCTTTGCCTTGGAAGAGACACAAATAGCTGAAGGCTGGAGGTCACTGGAGCCCCCCAGCAAGTCTTTGTAATAGCAGGCGGCAGTCTCCATGTCTGCAGGTGATAAGCTATCGTTTTTCAGAAATATTTTGTATACCTCCCACTGAGCTTTTCTGGCTTTCAAGGGACAGATCAATATTTGGTATTTTCACTGTGCTTGAGGTGCTATTGTTCTTTGTATCTGAAAACAGAGTAACTGTTCAGATGTTTAGAAAGGTAGCCAGGCCAGCATCAGAAAGAACACGAACCAGAAAGAAATTGAAATATATTAAAGCAAGTAAAAAGACCTTCAAAATCAGGTTATTCCAAAGGGTTCTATCAAATCAAATAAACAATATAATATTTCCTGGGCAACACACAGAGCAACTGTCAACTAGAAGCTACTGTTTCCCTCAGTGAAATTATATCTAAAAATTGGAATATTTAAGTGAAGCCAAAACAAAGACCATAAATAATTTTTTGTTTGTCTTCAGGCAGCATTCTCAGAATGGTGTTTTTATAAATTAAAGAACAAGTGTATTAGAAAGGCTTACATATTTCCCATGTTATAGCTACGGACTTTGGGAACTTCCCACACTTCTGTATGAATGAAGGTTAAGCTGGTTTACGTGTCTGTGTGCATGAGGAGTGTTTAGGTGGAGTAGAGAGAAGGACCAACCGTGCTTATTTATGAGATCAGCAAATCAAAAGTAACTGCTAGTTCTACAGGAATTATTTTTCTCTAAAAAAACCCCAAAGCCCCAAACTGTCAATTGCTGAAATGTTTCTTACCAGGTTGCACCACTCCAGAGAAGCCCTCTGCAAGAACTCAAACCAGAGTCGGCTGCATACACACATGCTTTTATTTGCTGCTGTGCTAGGGAGGGAAAGCAACCACCTGCCAGCCTGCTCCAGGCTCATTGTTATCATATTCCATGCTGTTCTCTTGCTGTTGGCAAAAGCACCCTCATTGTCATTGAAGTCAAAAGCCACATTGTTGGAAAAAAAACCCAACCCATCATCAAAAAACACGATGAGAAAAGGGATCTGCACAACCCAGGCTAGGCATCGAGCTGCGCTGTTCTGTCTGGGCTTTGCAGACAGAAATGACACCAAAAATGTTTCTGTTTCTTTACTAATATGTAGTCACTACAGCAACAAGGCTATCACCCTGTCAGTCAGCAGCCACCACTCAGCCTCACAGTTTCACATGGCATCAGTAACAATCTGGACTTAGCTCTAGTCAGCAGAAGCTTAAGTTGCTTTTAGAGATGTTGCAGGACTATATATAAAATATAAACATATATAAAACGGGTTACAGGGCTCAGGTTTGAGCACTATAGTGAGTATGTAACTGTACAGGCCAGCCTTCAACTCCAGGATCCATTCTAGCTCAGTCTCCTGCCGCCGGGCATCCTGTTCCTTGTGGGACAGCAGGAATGAGGCTAAAACCTCAGTTCTGGCAAGTAGAGACTTCAGTAGATGGTTAACAGAGAAATGTCCATTTTTAGATAGTGTGTTTAGTCTGAAAGGTGCAAGGCATAAATCCCCCCACGAGGGGATGGTCTGCAGCACAGGCAGGAATCAGCCTTAGCACATGAGACACTGGCCAAAAGGATTTACCCTGTCCCCAGGTTACTGAGTGGGAACGTTGGATAAAACAGAGATGATACATTCCTGCTGCATATTCTCTTGATGTAAACCCAGAGAAAAATAAATACCATGGTTCTGATATCCTCAAATCAATAAGGAAATTTTAAAAAAAAAAAGAGAAGATTCAAAGAAGAGTTACAAGGCAACATCAAGTACAAACACAAGAGACCAAGTGAGAGGCTGAGGGAAACTGGTCTGCTTGGTTTGTTCTGGTCTGATTTGAATGTGTTGTTTTAATCTTAAGGAGGCTGTGCTTGTTGCACCATATTTGTGTTGTATTCCTGTAATCCATAATAAGCTAGAAAATTGTATGTATTTATCCCTGTTACATACAACTTGACTTTTCAGGGCTTGTGGTAGAAGAGGGAAAATTGATGCCTATAGTAGCAGGCAGTAGGTGTAGCCAGGGTATTCATGCTCTTGATGGTATTAAATATCTTTGATGCACCGTGTTAAGCAAAATCAGGAAAGCTTTTAATTCAGATCAGATTGCTAAGGAACATGACAATAATTGATTCATACTGTAGTGCATAGTTTGCTTTCTAGATAATCCGAGAATGTCACTTAACAAATTCTATGTTAATGTGAGGATCTAAGAGCAGAATGAATCTCTTACTCACTCCAGATCTCCTCCAGTGAGACACGGCAGTTTGCAGCTTTTGATATTTTACATAAGATTAATAGTTTTAAGTTTGTTATAGGGTGTGTTTTGCAAACTGTGGTTTGTACAAGCATGTGGAGTGGGTGTTGCAAAGAACGTTCTGGACTTCCCAGAAATCACTACAACACGGTGGCAGCAGGCAAGGCTTGATGAAGAGGTGCTTCCTTCTAATCTTCTAGTCCTACCTACACGAGCAGAGCACAGTAGTGATGTTCACTGTGATGGCAAGTCCTCTGGAGGTTCTGAGCAAGGTGCCTGATTTTGAACCTTTTGTTTCTGTGTCCAGTCAGGTCAGGAGAAAACAGAGGTCCTTCACAACAGAGTGGGATCCACTAACATGAGTAAAGCTCCTGAAGACAACATATGTTGGGTAATGAAGATACAGGCAAAGAATTTGATTCTCATAAAGGGAGTTCCCTTTGCAGTGCTGTGAGAAAGACAAAGAAATCCTGTTTTGACAAGTTATTTGAGCAAACATTCCATCCTGCCCTAAAACATGCTTGCTATGCTTATTCAGAATTTTTTTTTGGGGGGGGAAGTGTATCACCCCTTAGCATGTTCATGTCTCCACCAGTCTGAAGAGCAACTGTCTGTTTCAGCCCCTGGGGCTCAGCCGCTGCTCCCCCACTCCTGTCAGGTTGGATTTCTTTAAAGAGCACGTCGGTTGCAGCAGATCGTTTCATGCACTGGGAAAGGGAAGACTTTTCTCTTTCCCGCCAGATTGGCTGTGCTGTCTGCTCCCCCACCGAGCTTCTACCTCCCTCCACGGTCTCCTGTAGTGTCATTTATCCCACGCTGCCAGCCCTGCTTTTGCTCACCGGCTTCTCCCTGCTGTCCCCATGCCATGCCGCCTGCATTCCCAGCCCTCTCCCTACATCCCACCAGACACACCATGCCTGGACCACAACGCCGGGCTCTCCCTTTTTTCCTATACTGTGCTCCTGACATGTTTTCAGCCTGATGCAAAGCTCTTCCGACCAGCAGAAAGAGCTGCTTTGACTTTAATGGGTTTCAAATGAAGACTTTAGACTACGTCTCCGCAGCAGCACAGAAATAACGAGAGTGTTGTGTCGAGATACCAAAGCAAGCTTTAAACTAATTAGGTTGGATCCCAATAACCATCTAATCATGGAAAGAGGGAGCTCAGCACTGGGTAATTTACCCTAATGAGGCTGTAGGCTTCTCAAAGGAAAAAGCCTGTATTTGCTTTAGCCCAGTTCCAATTTACCGTTTTGTGCCCCTTGCCTTTTAAGAAACACCTACTACTATTTAAAATCAAACCAGCAAATGTCACCATAATCTCTCCTTTTGTAGCAAGGCAGTTACACGGAGCGACTGTCTGCAACATTCAGTGTCTTGTGACTGGTTTTCTCCTCTCTTATCTGCCCTTCTGCACGCTAAACAAACATTACATGTACCTACAAAAGTGATGTTTTACAAAAAGAAAGAGTACAAGAGAATATGTGATTTATCTATCAACTTATTAAGGCGGAGAGGGAAAAACCAACAAATCCTTTTTTTCCCAGTACACAGAGACAGCTACATCTTTCCTTGTAAAAATAGTAAACGTTGGTGAGAAATATTTTATCCTTTCATAATGCACAAACAAGATACAGGACTCTCCAGTCGAAGCACAGGTTTTCCCTTGGAAACCAGAGGTAATCACACCTGCACTCTTCAGACACAGAAAAGCACACTAAATTCCACATAAGAAGAAAAACGTGTTGACGGGACATACACAGGATGTTTCCCGTATTTCAGCATGTGCTCCAAATTCCTGTCATGCAAACCATACAGCCTAGACTTCACTTCAAAATGTTATTTTCTGTCTTACACTTGTATATAATTTTCTGATTTTTTTTTCTCCATTCTGATTTAATGAAAGCTTTTACTGTGTTTTAATTCCACACACAAGTATCATTGTCACATTCACTCTTTCAAAGTTGTCTGAAACAAGCGTTCACACTCCTGAAAGGAGACACCTGACTTCTTGTAGGTAATGGGCTTTGCATTCAGCAGCCACCACTGAAGCCAAAGGTATCTCCACACTCTAGAAAACCAGCCGGCACAAGCAGCAGCCAAAACATGGATTTGGGAGTCTGACTTTGGGGTTCCGGCTTTGAAAGGTGTGATTTGACTTTGCTAAGTACTCCTTAAACCACATGGTCACGACAAATGCCTTAATTCCTGAAAGCAAAGCAGAAGAGGAACAAACAACACTAAAGGAATATAAATGAGCATCTTCTACATGACATTGTTAGGTCTGAGAAGATCAGCAGCTATCCCTGCAAAAATCAGATCCCTGCAATCAGGCTGTGAGCAAAGGCAGACAGCAGTATCAGTGTGTGGGCAGGAGCTGGGGAGCTCTGTCCTTGGATTTCCTTGCTTGATTTTGTTACCCAAACTTGTTTGGTGCCTTCCCAATACTGCTTCCTTTCCTTCAGTGTGAAGTCAAGGGAAAACACCGAACCCAGAGCATTCTTGAGTTTTCCATCAGCTTTAGGGAGAGAAAGTTAAGCCTCTAGCTAGGCTGTGTTCCTTCTTGTCACCCCCAAGCCCAAACTAGAGCTTGTACACAACTGCTAGTTAAGACACCATCCTTTGGAATTGCTGCCCTTCCTCAATGTAAGACCTGTCCCAGGTTGCTGGTGGTTCTGGAGGTCCTGCCCCTTGTTAACTGCAGCCTCTTGGGTCAGTGAGAGTCTCCTGAGGAAATGGCCGGGGGAATTCTTAAGATGAGGGAGCAAGAAGCTATGTACCATTAACTTGTTTGGACAGGTGAAGTCAAAGGCATTTTTTTCAGTTGTTAAGCACTCAAGACTCTGGACTCTGACTGTGCTTTCTGCTTGTAGTTTGCATTATCTGCCCAGAAATGATACTCCTGATTTTCAGATTTTAATTCACAGCGTATCTGTGGCAGCAGCATCAGCATTCAGCAGAAAGTCAGTAGGCAAAATTAGACATGGTGTTAGTCAACGTAGTTTGGTTCATCTAGGTCTGGTGGTGTTCCCGCAGCAGGCAGTACATAGGAGCTAATCCTTGCATAATTTATTGCCTTAGAAACAGTTATTAAAGGGATGTTTATCAGAATCTACGAGAAATCAGATGAGCTGGACTAATTACATTAATCTCAATAGGGTTCGGGAACTAGCAGATGAAAAAAAGTGGTATTTTTGAGGCTTTATGCTTATATTTTGAACTCAGCAACTGAATACAGAAAAAACATAGTCAAAAACACTCTAAGGGGAAAGGGAAAATAACTCCCATCAAGGAAATACTGTGTGGTGCATTGTACCTTCTCTAGTCACCTGATGTATTGTAAGATAACACTGCAAATACCAGTTGAGTTCTACCCTCACAGGCTGTGCAGGTGCAGGAGCAATTACGGATTGATACTCTTAAGAGTATTGCCAACAAAACTGAGTGTATGTTAGTGAATGTAATGAAGAAGTAGAAACTAGGGTATGATTCAGGGCATAAATCTCTGTAACAGCTCAAAATCGATTAGAAGCAGTACAGGCCAGACTATTAAAACCATGGCACAATATTGCAGAGAATACACCTGGAAGATAATTTTACTTTCGTATGAAAAAACTTGAGTTTTGTTTCTCATGCTACCATACTGCAAACTTGCACAGATAATCTCCTAGAGTGCCGCTGCATTTTCATGAATTGGTTGGTCACGAAGACATCTGTGTTGATTAGAATTGTACATTTTTCTGTGATATCTTAGCTGCATACAAAACATTAACTTAATAAGATTGGTTTCTTTCTGAGATAAGGAACAGATGGTTATGTTGTGTTTAGGGACACATCTTTTTGTCTCCATTACAGTAAGTCTCTTTGGCAAAAGAGACAGCAATAGCAGTACCAGTCCAAGTTATTATGAGTTACAGCTGCAGCATGCTGAAAATCTACAGCCTTAAATTCCTCATCTCGTGAGTGATGTGTAGGTTTACAGGGTGCTCCTGTAAACTGGTGAGTAAATCACTGGATGCAACTTGTCATGCCCATAAATGGAATGGCCCTGTGTTTCAAAACATCGTGTAGCTTGTTGCAGCTGGGATGCCAGTATCTGTCTTTTTTTTTTTTTTTTTTTTCCTGGACCACTTTCAGTCAAATGGCCATGTTTGCTGTAATGACCTTCATTTCTTTTTTTGTCATAGGCAGCAATATGGCAACATCTTGTAGGGCTGCTTTGATGTGGCCGGTAGCCACTGAAACTGGCCACTGTGTTGGCTAAGAGCAAATCAAAGCACTCCTTTGTCACCCCTGTTGGCCGTCACATCTGCTCAGAGGTGCACATTCTGCTCATCTGGATTGTACTGTTGCTGTGCTGCTGGCACAGACTGTGACCTGGCTGTCCTGTCAGTAGCTAATTGCTTTCTGGTTTTGACCAGCCAGATAGTCTCCAGTTGCACTTGTCTCTGCATGCTCAACGATTGTAATGTTTCTGACTGAAACAGCATTTTTCCCTTTCACTTCAAGTAAATCTGATGCTGCATTGCTGAAGTCAGTGAGCTTTGCAACCTGAAAACTCCTATTAATTACGTCTTATTCACTCTAAGAATCTTAGAGAGAAGAAAATAAATTCTGACCTTGACATTTTTCTCAGAGAATACTTGCCATTCTGCTAATTTCATGCAGCTTGAGCCAAGGGTAATCCTGTTCTTTCCCTTGCCAAGGGATCAAACCAGGATCTGAATCCACCACCTACTTAGGTGCAAACCTTAAGAAAGATCTTAAATGCAAACTGCAACAAATCCAAAGGACTTAATTTTCAGGGTTCTTCATGTGTTTTCCTTTTATTTTGCAGAGGTATACTCAAAACACCTAGATATTTTTATAGTCTGAGTATCTTACTGGATGCCAATGTAAAAAGATAGTATCTGTGGGTTTCTATTATAGCACAATAAATCAAAAGGCTGTCTTTTAGGCCTGCATATAGAGAGCAATATAGCAATATTTCAATAACAGTATTACTATAAATTGTGGCTATAAAGATGTAACAAACTGCCAAGGTGAATTCTGAACCTGAGCTGAAAGACTAGAACAGGAATGACACTTCAGTATGTGGATGGAGCCTGAAAAGGCTCTTGGTTATTTTAGAAACCTGACATAACTATTATATTACAGTCAGTGTGCAGATTAAACCAAAGATATTTACCTTCTTCTTTGATCTCTCAGACTTCTTGGAAATGTTCTTTACCTTCGTATGGAGATGGTATAAAACCTTGGGGAGGGGAAAAAGGAGCAATATGTTGAATGGGAAAATGAATTGTATATATTATTTGAACTTCTCATACAAGCAACAAAAATGAAAATAATTGTTTCAGCATGACTTCAACCAAAGTTTAATTTGATGCTTTGAGACTTCCAATTCTAAGTCCTCCACAGTTCTTCCTCCTTCAAAAAACAAGGTTTGGAAAAAGCATTAAAACTGCTGTGCTTCCAGAAGATGTAGTTCAGCTGGCACTATGCTGAAGTCCACTGCAGTCTTCCAATGGATTTTGAATTTTAGGTTGTGCCTCAGGTTACCTCCAACAATGCTCTCAGCTGATGTTATACAAAAGCAGAGAGCAGGCTGCCAGCCCTGTACCCTGGGGTGACTGTCCTGCCTCTCCTAAACACAGCACTGACAAAGGGGGCAGTCAGAGGGGGTTCCTCTTTCAGAGGGAGAGTCATAAGAACTGTTAGAGCAGTGTAGGGAAATTCTCAGGGAACAATATCTAGATCAAGCTTTTGAAACCTGATTACAGCATGGCAGTAACCTGGCAATGTTTACACATTGGCCTTTGGAGCTGACAAACTAATCTTCTAAAGCAATTAATGAACAAAATACCTGCCATTATTAATGCAGCTCACCTTCCCATCGCTGCTGTCTCACGTAGGGCAGTGAGGGGACAGACTTTGGAGCTACAGTGACAGGAGTTAAGAGCTCTAGTGTCTTTTGCCTCTTGGGACCAGCAAGTCCATAAGGTTAGAGATTTTTATCTTGCATCTAAGTACATTGCCCTGTCCTTAGCACTGATGGTAGCAGAACAGATTAGTATTGAATGTAATCTATTTTTGATTAAACAAACATGAACTCCAGGAAAACATTTTTTTCCAAGCAGGTGGACTTGCAACTAACTAATGTCAAGGAAGTCCGGTCCCTGCATGATAGGGTATTATTTCAAAATTCACAGAAAACCTATTCTGTGTGCTAGCACAGCTTATAGACTTACTATCAATCTTAAACATGCTAAAGATCAGTAAGGGGAAACCAAAAATTTAAATGATAGCAATCCACAAGAAGAAAGGAAGTGATTTCTTGCTGAATAACACTCTGATCCTAAGATCTCTTTTTGCAAGTCTTTACAATACACAGTGTCAGAGCTTTGTGTCAAAAAGGGAAATAATTAAAAAGTAGGTGTGGTGTCTCTAATACTGTTTCTGTACACTCGGCATAGTTTCTCCCTGTGTTTTTCCCTCTTGCCAGAAACAAACATTTATTATCAAAAGAAAACAAACTGAAAAATAGGAAAGCCAGCAAGAATCTTTAGGGGATTTACGTGCCAGGTTGTGTGTCAACAGTTATAATCCTTTTTGTGAGTTGATATAACTTCGGTCACTCTCCCTCCCCCTGCCTCATAGAATTATGCTATACCAGGAAAGAATATGGAAAGGATCAGATCTATTATTTGTTCCCTGGGTAGCTTGAGTGTACATATCCAAGCCACCAAGAGACTGGGAGTGATCTTTTCCTCCATTTAAACATTACTTGCCTGTTTAAACCCTCTCACCCACCTTGGCATAGCAGCAGGTGATGAGCACCAGGGGCAGGAGGTATCCCACCAGCAGGATGGTGATCCTGTACATCTGTTTGGCTGTTGAACCATCTGGCCAGTGCTCCCAGCAGAAGGAGTTGCTGGGTTCTTGCTGGTGCCCGCTCATGAGGGCCTGGTGCTGGGTGACAGGGATGGCAATGAGTAGAGACAGCAGCCAAATGACACCCATGCCGAAGGCAGCATTGCGCTTGCTGCGGATGCAGGGTGCATGCTTGGCATGGACCACAGCAATGTATCTGTCCACAGACGTAGCCACCAGAGTAAAGTTGCTGACCAGCATTGTTGCCATAGCCAAGTAGTGAACACACTTGCAAAAGAAGGCACTGAAGATCCACTCTGGGAGGGAGTAGATGGTGGCCTGGAAGGGAACGCAGAAGAGCAGAAAGGAAAAGCCTGCAATGCTCAAGTTCAGGATGAAGATGTTGGGAGCACTGTGCGATGGGCGCCCCCCAGGCCGGAGGCACCCCAAAACAACCAACACTAATGTGTTTCCCACCATCCCCAGGAGAAAAATCAACCCGAAAAGAACCGGTACGATCACCACCTCTGGGCCATCCCTGCTTGCTCCTGACCAGCACGTTGAGGACTGTGTTTGGTTTGTCCCAAGGCTGCACTTCTTGGTATCTGCTCCGAGGGAAAGCACAAAGTTGTCTTCCAGCTCCTCCATGGAGCCAGGCTGCTGGGAAGGCCAGGAGCTGCTGCTGTAGCCCTGACAGCTGTTGGGCAGGTCGGTGTTTGTTAGTGGGGACCAGTGGATGAATGCTTGGGGTTTCCGATGCTGTGTCTTTCCTTTGGGGAGGAATTGTCTTCGGATTATTATTATTATTATTTTTCCAAGCTCTGTCTCTCTCTGATGCTGATTCTTCTGCGAACTGGCTGATGAGGAGGTTGAGAAATTCACTTATCCAGGACGTAGCTGCAGGTTTGGCAGTTGCTACTGTAGAAGCTCTTGTGGCAGAGGAAAAGTCTGTGCCATGAAGGCTGAGGATGAAGCTGCCCTGAGAGCTTGGAGCAGAGGCAAAGCGGCTGCAGCTCTGCTTCCTCACGCTCCTCCTCTTCTGCTTCCCTCCCACACCAGTCCCTGGATCTGCCTGCTGTGATACCTGCTCTCCCAGCGCTGCTCAGAGCTGTGGCAGTAAGAACAAGTGCTGTCTGTGACCCAAGCCTTTCAAACAACCCCCGATCAGCTCAGTCCCTGTACGTTGCTACTAACGGGAAGGGGAAGAACAGAGCAAAAGCAAGCTCTCATCCAAAGGGATGGGATAAGCAGCAGCTGCTGAGCTATAGCGTATGTTGTTCTGTAAGGAGCAGCATTGTAACAGGCAGCACAGAGGAAAAATATGGTTTTTATCAATAGAGCAGGGGTTTTTTTTGTTTGTTTCATAGTCTTCAATGTGCTCACATTAGGGCATAAAGCAATCTGAATAGTTGTATTTTAACACAAAGAACTGGGAGAGCCTTAGATGCAACACCTGGCTCCTGCCACTTCGTGGGTATCTGCCCGAAGTCCTTAGTGTCTGAATATTTATTGATCTTTTTGATCCAGCTGTAAAGAACTTTTGGGTTCAGCCCTGTAGTGTCAAGAGCATCTGTACTGGCAAAGGAAAGGTTTGGTCTTTGTAGCTATGAGCAGCTGGAAGTTCCCTGCAGGGGAACAGAGACATGGATTTAAAAAAAAAAAAGAAGAAAGAAAAAAGTTTTCTTACAGATTAGTGACTTAATTGTTTGGTTTTTGATGCTTACTTATACAAACAGCATGTATGTTTCTAGAAGGTACTAAGTAACTTGGGTTTAATGGTCTGATTCCTCCTATTTCTTACAGGATTCTGTGAACTCTACAGGCAGTAAGGAGGGGAAGCAAAATTTAGGTAAACATTACCAGTACCTGCATGCAGTGATTTATGCAGGACAGCTTCGCGCATAGAGCAGTACACAACTTGGGTTTCAGTGGTTACGAGTCTGGGCACTTGGTCAGAGTGGCCACCACTGGCCCCTGTGGATGTGGGGGTTAGAGTTGGGGGAGCCCCTTAACTTCTGAAACAAAGTTCAGCCACCGAGAATTGCCCTGTGACTGGTCTCTAAGCTCCTGTTGAGAGAGGCGATACTGCTGCCTTCTGTGGCCTGCTTTGATACACTTGTTTAAAAACTGTTGTGAAGCTAGATTCCTCATTTCCCCTGTAGTTTTGAGGTTAGTTGTGGGATGAGGCGGGAAGTGGTCAGGGAGTGGAAGTTGGAATGGAAAATACATCTACCCTTATTGCATGCCAGTGAGCAGATCCCTGTGGTGGTACCTGGATGCCACCTGCAGCTCTCTCAGTGTTCCATGGCCTCTCATGTGGTGGCAGCCACACCTTAGACACCGTTAAGGGTTCCAGGCCCCCAAATCTTCTGTCTCTTTGCTAGCATCTCTGCCTACAGTTTGCACACAGTTGCTTACAGTATATCATCTTGCAGGGACCCTGCCAGCCCTGGTGTTGTGCTGCAGCTTTGTGTGCCATCTACTGGCATTTCATCTCCTTTGCTGCCTTTAGACAGCCCCTGTGGCCATCCTTGACCTTTCTTTCACTCGGGTATCCCGTCTGACCACTCAGTAATTGACTCTGTCTCATCTTTGTGTGATGTAAATCATGAAACTGTAATTATGCTTACTTTTTCTTTTTACATGATCACTGTAAGGTTACTTCTCGTAATGCTCTTCATAGAACTTCATGTAACATTTGAGAGAAGGCTACTGAAAATTATCTCAATAGCTAATTCTATGTTTTAGACTTGTTTGGGGGCTTTTCTTTAGTGGGCAGTCATGCAAAAAATATCATTTAAGAAGCACCTGAAGCAATCACAGCAAATGAAAGCATGCATTTTTTTTCTTTTAGTGGCTTTGGGCAAAATAAAAATAAATTTTTATTTTTTATTGTGATTTCTACTGCAGGAGATTTGAGGCAATGCACGCAGGAATTTGAGACTTGCACACGTGCCACTTACAGAACAAACTCAGCTTTGCATATCTAAAAGATTCCATGGCACGCTAAGAAGAAAATGAGCAGGGGGAAGCACAGTTCTAGCTGGAGGATGGACAAATCATAAGACTGTTCAAATTTGTAAAAAAATAATTCAAAAGTCTCCAAATTCCTGGGACATTACCAGCTTTCTTTTCCATCTTCTGAACTCTATTCAAAATTTTTTTTTTTTTTAAATGGCCTGCTCTGGGTTTGTTTTGGCATTTTTGGCTTTTTTTTTTTTTTTTTTTTTTTTT
>VXBW01005786.1:0-42563 GCA_013400375.1 Thinocorus orbignyianus | reverse complement strand
TTTTTTTTTTTTAGGTTTTAGTGATAATTATAACTGGGCAGTGGGAGGAAAGGTGAATATTCTGGATGGAAAGTGGCAGTGAGAGGCTGAATAAGATATCCAGTAATCCAAGTTCAAAAACTCAGCTTGTTTTTACTAGGGAACTGAGATGCTGCAAATCTTGACTTCCAATGCAGACTGGCTGGTCTTACTTGGGAGGAAATAATTTTCAGCGGTAATTTTCATGCTTTGCTGAGAACTAACCCTGAAGCCGTGCTGTGGCATTCAAAAGTTCCAAAAAAAGGTAAAGATTCCTTCTTCTATTTCCCTCTTTCTGCCACTTTTCAAATGGTGTGGTTTTGGCAAGGAGAAATCCCCCATCCTTGCGAATTCACAGCCCAAATGCACTTGGAAGGCAACTGACCATGCTGAGACAAAGTACTTGCCATAAGATATATTAATTAGTCCAAATAGGAGAAGAAGACCAAGGCACTTTACTGAGTGCAGGAGCACAAATAGTAAGTGAACCTCTAATATCTGATAGGGCCACAAAGGCGCTCAGAGGGCTGGAGCACCTCTCCTGTGAAGACAGGCTGAGNTGAGTTGATATTGGGGTAAATGAAAGCATTGGACTTGCATGCTGAGTCCCTGACTAAGCAGGCATCAGAAGTATCTTGTTGAGAGAAGAAAGCACTTGACCTCTATGGATAAATGGGCTGTCCCACTGTAAGGAGAGGAGAAGGGAGCACATTGTCAGCCCTAGGAACAACAGTAAGGGGGAAAAAAACCCAAAACATTAGATGGTAGTATTTTTAGCCTCTGTGGGTACAAGCTAATTTGTCCATTTTCTGATTGCTAATGGGTGCTTCAATGCCTAATTACACTGAATATCAGGTGTGTTGCAAATCACTCTTACTATTTTGATAGTCGTGGTTTAGCTTTTTGATACCTGTGCATTAGCTCTCTAAACCTCTTGACTTTTGAGTGGAAGGAGGGCTCTCAAGCACAACAGAAAGCAAGAATCTTGCTATCACACTTCTCTCTCTCTCTGGAGAATGTTTGTTACATCTCAGATGCAGGTCTACTTAAAGGAAAACAAATGGGCATCCAGCCCCAAAATTCTGGTTTACATCTTTGATTTTGGCATCTGTCTTTGTATACTGTGCTCTTTAGAAGACTGACTTAGGCTGAAAAGCCCTTTAGGCTGAGTGATGAGCTGCCTAGATGCAGCTACTAGGAAACAAGGAATAGTAGGTGTGAAATATCTGCACCTGTGTTGTAACAACCCTCTCCAGTTGAGATCCTGACCTTGATTATGCCCTGGTGAGGGAAGGTGCAGTGTCCATTCCTCTTGAAGCATGACTCTAAGAGGGACAGGAGTTCCTGGTGCCTGCTCTGCATGTATTGGCCCAAAAATGGGAGCTGAGATTCAAATCAATTCCACTCCATGTAATCACTTTCCTAAAGGAACTGGAACATTCGTCACCTAGACAATAAGTTACTTGTCCATCAGGACACAAGCCAAGCTGTACAAGGTAGTCTTGTTTGTGTGGGCACTGTGATGTAGTGCTGCAGAGAGCAAAAATATTATTGGTTCAGTAGAAAAAAATAGTTGACTGTTCAAATCAGGCACTTTGTGGAGAAAAGAAGAGCTTCTGAAGTGCTAGTTCTCTGTTTCATCAATTTTAGGGCTAAAAAGTCAATATAATGAATAAGGAAATCCTTTCAAGTCTTGTGAGCGCTAAGGTTTGAGTTTATTGGGCGGAGGATTGGAATCTCACTCTGACTATCACAATGTCGAACATGGTATGATATGAACAGATAGGAGCATCTTTTACTAGGAGTCTGAAATAGTTAATGTGCTATGTCAGTATGTGAACTAAGCTGGAACCTCAAGGGTCATAAAGAGCTATTCCCTCTCACTTGTGGATCTTGTGAGGCTGAACAGGAGCTTGGTGAATAGCTGCCCATTTGGCACAAGCCTGGGTGTGTGTGTGCAGAAACGAGAGTCTTCAAAGCGTAGAAAGTGTTGGTTTAATCAAACAGCTAGCTGAAAGGGTACCCTGCTGCGTACAGGTAACTAAAGTCACAATTACCAAAGATCAATCACTTGGTCTCTTTTGAAGAGTTTTGACTTCACCTGAACAGTTGAATAGGCTGTAAAACTCTTTCCTGATGAAAGGGGTTTGGATTGAATGTAACAGAGAAAAGTCCTTTTGTTTTATTTGATGGCAGCTTCTAACACAGCTGCTCTGAGACGGTACTGTTGAGATGGTACGGTTGGGACTGAAAGCAGATGGAGGTTTATTCATTGATTCTTAATCTATTAGTTCAGTTTGTACTATTTTTCTCTTTAATAAGATTTAGTCATAGGACTATTTGAGTGGGCCATTGTCTGGCTCGGTGGATCTGCTTTGTTTGTACAGCTTAAGTGTTAACTGAGATGAAGAATTTATAGAGTACACAACAATGTAACAGTAGGAAAACAAAGCATTTTCTTAAATGTACATGCTGGCTAAATACTGAAAATGTGAGAAAGCAAGAAAAAGTGTACTGTGGTCTCCATTCCTGGTAAGGACAGGAAGATTGTAAAAGTATACCTACACAAATTTGCATCAAAAGTGCACTTGTGACCCCAGACTCCTAATTGCCCCTGCATCTTGTATCACAGGCATTCTCCAAATGGGCTTCTACTGGCCTGTGCTACTTCCTAGCAAACACGTAATGTAAAATATGATAAGCTAAACTCTGGTAATGTTCTGATCTGACAGAATTTCATGTTCTATTTCATCATAAAATTTTCATGGAACTGGTCCAAAGTTAATGTTCTTCCCTGAAATGATTAGCCTGCTAACCTGTTTTCACAGGTTACATAGTTTTTAGATAAAATTCTAACTGAGTTTTGATTCTTAATCAAAAAAATGGCTGATAAAGTGGAAGGTAATTTGAACTAAGAAAAGTCCTTTTGGTTCCAAGTCTTTTAGTGCTTGAATGTCTTACTCTCACGAGTATTCTCCTTTCTAGGAGTGTCAGTTCCTGCAAATTCCAGCTTTCTCTCATCTATTTTAATGGGTTGGGAGGGAGAGCTGAAGTATGCTACCAGTTTACCTCCACATAGCCTCAGTTTTTCAGAGAAACTATTCTGTTTTTCTCAGTACCTGAGTGAAAGCACTGCTGAATTGTTTTCTATTCTATACGTTGCAACCCCTTCAGGTGATTCATTGGAAATGACCTGTAGGATGTTTATCTATTTTGCTGGTCTCAGAAGGCTCTAGAGAAGATTGAGATCATGGGAGTGGATATGTAGTCTGCACACTGACTGCCCAGGGTGCTTATGTTCAGGCAGTGCAGTTCAGCAGAAACCTGGCTCATTTCTTGCATAATGTAGACTGTGTGAAAATAGTTACCTGTAGTGGTGAGGAAGCAAATCCAATGTTACAGAACGTTCTTGGATGTATGAGAAAAAACTAAGGTAGTTATTCGGAAGCTCATGGAACAGATAGAATAATAAAAAAATCCAAACAACTGCTAAAGAATTTCTACTTGAGTGTGTACATAATTTGGAGTCACCTAAACCCTAGGCTCACTCTTTAGGAGTGTGCCTGTAAACAGTTCCAAAACAAATCAAAGATTTGTCTTTCTCATCCTTGAAAAGCCGTCATACAATGGCTTGATAAGTCAGTCTCCAAGACAGAAAATGATGTTGGTAATAAAGAGATCACATTTAACCTGACGCAGAACAATGGCACAGAAGCATTTTGTCCAATCTTCCTCTGAGCAGCCTACCATATAGTTACTAAAACAACCTATAATAATCCCTTTGCCAAGCTCTTCTATCTCATAACGTGTTGTTTTGTATTGTATGCTAAGATAAAGACTTTCTTCCTCAATGCCAGAAACTACCATCTGCTAAAGAAAGAAACTTAAATACATTCTGGTAAAAGGCTTAAGGCTCACAACAACTCTAACACACTTTATATGCTCTGCTAAAGTAGCTTATTTCCTCTTTTATCTCCTATGTTCTGTATAGTGGGCTGAGGCTGTTTTATTTGGAAAAAAAAAGAGTCTTGCTTCTTGTCTTCGGTGAATTGAATGTTTAGATTCAAAATGCTTTTTTACAGTTCAACTTCATGCTGTGTTCGGTTTATTCTAATTAAACTTCTTCACTAGGAATAGAAATAAGTCACTTGAAACTTGCACAAATTCATAATAGTGGTTTTAGATACAGTATGCAGTATATGCTTAGGTCTTGGAAGGTTGTAATATGCCCAAGCTGATTCCGTCTTTTTTGATATCAGATATCAGAGAGTGTTTTCAGTTAAGATGGTACACAAGCAATCATGCAATCCAAAATTACCTGTGAACAACAAATAACCTGCATCTGCCTCTACGTTGCAGGAGCAAAAGGGTAATTTGTCAAAATCCATTTTAACTTAACCTGTGTTTGAAGTCTTTTAACTCCCACAGTGTATGACCAGTAATCCAAGCCCTGATTCTTTAACTTTCTTTGAGATTACCTATGCTAAGTATACATACGTGACAGGAATTCTTGAGTACATTTTTCTGTGAACTCCAGTGAGAGCATCTTCAAAATGAGGTACAAATCAGCACTACTAGCAGGAATATATAGAAGTTGAATGACCAGGAAGACTGAAGTTGAACTGTTGAGCTGTCTTTGGTTTGTTGGGCTCAATCCTCTTAGTGAAACCTTTTCTTTTTGGTAAAAAATCAGTAACAATAATTTCCAATTACTTGAGAACATGTTTAAAAAAAAGTAATCCAGAGATCTTCTGCCGTGCTGATGAGTTAGGCTGCTGAGAAATGAAATTAGTACTTCAGTGAAAGTTTTTCAGCTTTAGCTAGACACTTAGTTGACAGTCCCATCGCCTCCGCTCTTGAAGCAGTGGCAACTTGAAAACTGTCAAAATTCAAAATTCAGGCAGTGACTTTTCTCTGTGTATTCAATATCATGGTTGCATAACGTAATAAAAGCGGCAATGTAGAAATACTGGGCTGTCTTTTTGTAAACTGAAGTGTGTGATGCCATTTAATTTGCTTTAGGTACTTTGCAGCCTCTTTTGATGCAGGGTAGTGTATTAAGAACTGGTGACTTCCCTGTCTCTCCTAAAATGGCTGTCACGGGCATGATGAGGCAGGTTTGGCTAAACACACAGGAGGTTATATGCTTCTTAGTGTGGGGATAAATCCTTCATATGACTTTTTCATGTCTTCCTTACTGGACCTGTAGATGCATAGCAGTTGTTGCTGATTATAAACACCCTACAAATGACTTTTGCCTTACACAGAACTTGTTATAAAAATAAAATAAGCCTATTTGATCAGCCAAAAGCATTTTATCCTCACTTTGTTTGCAGACTTTCTTCTGCAGTTTAACTCTTAATAACAAATGTAGAGTTATTTAAGAAAGCTTCTTACTAATTTACAACCACCTGAGTAACAAATTATCATCTTGGCTCTAATAGAAGTTATATTGGAATAAAACTATGTAAAGACAGGACTGGACATGACGTTTTGGTAGGTACGTGTAAAACTAGGACAAGAAAATGTCAAAACCGTAATAAACTGCAATACAGGATGCTTGTTGATACTTTTTTCTTATTCTGTAAGAGAATAAGGAACATGTCCTGGCTTTATCATCAGATTCGAGATAATATGTCTCTTCCTGTGTGCTCCCGTGGTTTTGTGCACAGCTCTTTTTCAAATGGAGTGTGGTCAAAGTGGTATGAGTGATGTCTCACACTTTGGCCCTTACAGGGAAGAACAAGATGTCTCAATTTGGGTCCTCACACGTGATATACTGGTAAACAAATGGCTCCATACAAAGGGTAACCATACTTGTGTTGTGAAAGTTAGAAGCAGAACGTCACCCTGGAGAAGCGCTGCTCCCCTTCTTAAATAACAGGCTGCTGGTGCTCAGACAAAGGTAGGTGAGAAGATACTACAACTTCACTGGAGTGCATGAGTTTGGTCCATTTTGGTTTGAAAATCAGATCATTTTATGACAGCATGAAAACACTCAGTTTCTCATGGCAAAAAAATAGTTTAAGGCCAGTTCATAAACCTGTATGTGCATCAACTAGCTCATTGGGTAAGATCACTTGCCTGGGTCATCTCCTAATACTCCTCTTTCCGCAACAATATACGCTGTCAGATGGCCAGGTCTGGAGCATAACAAAGTTCTGAGATAATTCTCTTGAGTGAGTACTGGTCTCTTGCTGTGCAAATAGCCCTTTTACTCAGTCACTCCAGACTGTATATCACAAAAGGCTGCTTACTACAAAAAGAGAGAGGTAAGTGTACATGCTGCTCTTTAATATCATCTTAGCAAAAAGTTTCCATGGTGATTTTCTCTCATAGCTGCAAGGGAGCTCTTTCCAGTAGAACCACAGCAATTTTCTCTCTATTGCCTTATTTGTATTGCTGCCTAATTCCTAGATAAATGAAAACTGTTCCTATTCCTGTATCACAATATATTGTATAGATTATAGAATAGATCCTAAGTTGGCAAATTTTCTGAACTAATGAAGACATCCCAAGACAACAGTTTGTTGAAGTCTTCTAAACAGTTCTGTAAAAAAAACCAAACCAAACCAAAAATAAAAATTATATATAGGATCTCTTATTTGCCCACAGCTCTGAATGTTTAAGGCTGTATGCTTGTGCTTCATGTCATGTTCTAAGGCAGGTAACTTAAAAAACAAACCTTGCAGCAAATTTTTTTTTTTTAAATTTGGGTTAATAATTTCTCTGAAAGGCTTTGACAGACTTTTAAATGAGCAATTTTAGTGTTTCCAGTTTTTTCAGCGTGATCTGGACAAGACGGCACAACTAGCAAGTTCATTTCCATGCTACCTCTAGGTTCCTAATATTGAAGCAGGAAAATAACCTCTACGTGTGTGTGTTGTGTGTGTGCCCAGTACTTTTGGTTGCAGATACGTAGCCAAGAAAAGTCACTGTGTAAGCCTTTAAGAACTACTAATGAAGTGACAATCAAACAACTGATTAAGACACTTGGTATAGGAACATGAATGTGTTTCAGTGGAAATACAGTGAAAACCTGCATTTGTCTGTTGTATTTGTAGTTCTGTTGCGGGATAGTAAGATATAACAAGTCAATAATAGACCTTCTGTAGCTCTGCTCATATTTAGGTTGTTGTTCTGCTCCTTAGTCCCGTAACTTGTGTTTAGGCAAGTAACTCGGTACATACATTATTGTTGTAGAAGCCAGAAGCCTTGTTTTGGATTGGGGGTCCCTTCCAACTCTAACCATTCTATGATTCTATGTGGATTCCCTTGATAAGAATTTTCCTCTAAATGATTAGTTCTGGTCTTTACTCTCTGTGTCTTTGTATAGAAATGCAAAAGCTATTGTTTTGTTATGAAAATTAATTTCAGGATTGACATTTGAAACTAGAAAGATTTTTAGAAATCCTCGATAATAGGTTTTGTCAAACTCAAAAAACCCCCAACCCTAAGTTTCTGGATTTACTGTCCAGCTTACTAGCATATTACAGAATAACTGACTTAACTTTCTCCATGGAATTGTGTTTTACAGTGACATTAAAAAAAAAAAAAAAGAAAAAGAAAAAAAGGTGCACGTTCTTCAGTGTTATATAGAAGATATTAAAATCAGTAGAGCTGAGTCTCTTCCAATATCCTAGAGAATGTTGACAAACTTGCAGTTAAGGGTGGTCAGGAGCTTCTAGTTGTAACAATTTTCTCATGGAAATGCTTGTTTCCCAAAACTGAAAAGTTTTGCTGAAAATAGCTGACCAGCTGCTTGGGACAAAAGGGGAAAAAGAAAGGCAACATCCTCAGCTTTCAGCTATAGCTGAACGTTTCCTAGAGCTGAAAGCAAACAGTGCCATAAGGACTCATACCTTTCAGTATGAACACAAATGAGTTCTACGCTGACACTAGCATTACTTCTGTTAATAACTTCTTCTACAAATACCAAAGTTGTTGTGGGTTTCCCTGGCTCAATATTCCCCCAGAATTAATTTCCGTAGTGTGTTGCCAAGAAAGACAGAGGAAGCAGCTACAATCAACCAAACAAAAAAAATCACAATAACATTATCTATTCATTTAAATTATGCTTAATTTATGACACTGACAATATTTACAAGTGATAATGCCCAAATGGTGAAGCAAACCAGACAAAGCATCTGGTCTCCCCACTTTCTGTTTGTTTAGCTAAACATTTGTTCTTCAGAGGTATTTGGTGTCCATTTCAATTCTTTCGATTCAAGAAAGGTGAAAGTTGCAGCCAGAAGGTGGCAGGAGCTTCTCAGTTAAAATCATACCTAATTTTGTGATCTAATGACAGATTGCTAATTGTCAGGACTGTGGACCATTTCTGTGAATCAGGATGCAAACTCGCTTGCTTCCGATGGGTGGTTTTTGGTGTTGGGGTTTGTTGTTTTCTTGGGGGTTCTTTGTTTTGTTTTGTTTTTTGGGTTTTTTTCCACCAAAAGAAGTAAATGATAAATCTTTAAAAAAAGCAATAGATGATATCTCAAAATCCTTGTGGACAGCTCAGTTCAGGACTTATAGCTAAAAAGGGCTTCTAGAAATAGGTGTGAGTTTGGTGTTTTTTTTTTTTTTTTTTTTTTTTTTTAAAAAAAAAAAGTACTTAGAAAAATTATTTGCCTATTCTGGATTGATTCCTTTATAAGTAGCCTTTCCTGTTTAAAAGCAGAATTCTCAAAGCTCTATTCCTGCCACTTCCCACTCCAACTTTTCAGCAAGAGCAAAACCAGATTATGGTGGTAGAAAGGATGGCGCCTTCTGGATTTTTTTTTTAATATTTTTTTAACGTAGTAGAAGAATATGAGAAAAGTTTCAAGTATTGTGCTTTCCACTGACTTTAAACTTTTTTCCTATATATGTCTTTGCTTTAAGGCTTTTATTGTTTACTATTTATTCTGCTAGCTTATAATTATTATGCTTTCAAGACATAACAAAATCCCAAAGATATTTCTGCATAAACATCAATGAAGTTGTCTTTAGTGTTATTTGTAGATTACGACCTTTTGTTAAGAGGAATAATTATATTTAGTTCCTGAAAATTTCCATGTTAAGTGAAAGCTGAGGATTGCATTCCTTCCTGTTTCTTTTGCCTCTGGCGTCAACTGATGTGGTTCTGTATACCCATATCCTGGGAGTGCCTGGCATCATCTGAACTGCCTTCATGGCTGCTGGTGACCAGGGCTGTGAAACTACAGCAGCTCCAGCCACCCACAAGACAGAGCTCTTGACATTGAGGGGGGGGGAAGAGATGTTTTTACTGACTTTGTTTGTAAATTCTTTTATTTCCCAAGCTTACATTAATATTTCTTGCAACCTCTTATCTGACAAAATATGTTGCAACCATGNATTGCTTTTTTTTTATGCAAACAGAAGTCTTGATACACGGGTTTTCCTCTTCCTAACATGTTGTAACAGGTTATAATTAAAACATTGGTGTCTGTGCTCATGACATGCTAAACTGACTGTTTTGGAGATTGCAATCTTTACCCAGGAGTAAGATACCGAGTTTGGATACTTGATCAGCAGCATTTATAATACTATGATAATGTGGCTTGAACCTAAGTTATTTCACTGCATGTGGTTTTAAAGCGTGTTCCCACACAAAACTTGCTCCGTGCCAAATACTGGAGTGCAGTTTTGTAGGGTCAATGATGCCACAAGCCTGTAGAGCGTAAGGATTTTACAGAGAAACCAAATAGCAGTTAGAAACGGCTGCTACAGTAGGCATCTGCGTTTGAAAAGCCCCACTTTCACAGCTCTAGTAATCTACAGTTTAATCTGGGTTGGTTGTAAAAACGGTAGCACTTTGGATGTGTATGCACTGAAATCAGTGAAGCTGTTCTGCAACTGGAACAAGGCTTCCCAGCATGACAAAGCAGTTCCAAACACGTTAACCTTGTTCCTCTGTGTCCTGACAGCAGCTGGTTCAAGTGTAAGTGCTGCAGTGATTTTATAGCTTCCCAGCTTGCTCCAAAATATGCCTGAAGGGAATCCAAGATGATATAAACATACATGGGTATGATATAGCTATTAGCAGGGAGAGACAGCTGCGTAACGACATTCTGGACAGTGAAGACAGCTCTCAGGGTATTTATTAAGACAACAGTCCTGTCCGATGGACTCTGCAGGAAGGACATACATCACAAATGCCATATTATAAGAATTCTTATACAAAAACAGCTGCCAAGGCTCATCCAGGGCAATTGGAATAAAAAGACAGAAGAATTTGGCTTTTAGCAGCTTAACATGCTGAACCTGCAAAGAGATGAGCTGTTCAAAGTCTGAGCAGGACCTTAGTGGCTTGGAAAAAGTTGTTCTTGAACAACGAGCCGGAGGCATGTGGAAACAGAGATTTTTAGGCAGAAAAGAGATTAGAGATGAAGCTTGACTTTGTGAGGACAGAAAACTGAGAAAATAGGAAAAATAAATTGCAAGCAATGATATGTTATATTGCTTACCTTAGAAGAAGAAGATGAGAACTTGAAAAGTTGAAAATTAACAAGGAAACATGAGCTGGAACTAGACCACAAGTGGGAAAAGGAATCTGAGCCTGTTATTTCTTGCTTTAAATTAAATTTGGAAGATAGATTCCTGTCATAGGCATAAAAATGGACCTGGCCTCGGTCAAGCTTCAGGTTAGGTAGAGGATAACTAAAGAAAATATTTGTATTTTCTCTTGATGCTGAATTCATATTGTTTAGGTTCCTTAGTCCACTTGAGTTAATGGTAAATGTTTATAAGTGAAGTTTATCAAACTAGAAACCTGCAGGAGGATTCCAAGTGAAGTGGAGATTTCTGTTTAAGTTTTCTCATTACTGGAAACTTGAGGATTGATGACAGCCATAAGATCCAGTTAAGACATGACTTACACAACAGCTCTGGGAGAGTTTTTACTATGAGGCTTGGCTATTTCTCTGTGATGGGATCATAAACAAAAACATTGATGCCCTTTTGGTGTTCTGTAGAAGGCATGAAGTAACATAAAAATTATGATAAACGAACCTTCCCTCTTGTGGAACTGCAGGATCATGTTTTTGCACGCATTTTTTGTCAGCTCCCAGAAAGGAGAAATCACAGTAAGTTCAGAGACGTATTTATCTTTGAAAAGGTCACCTGTAACTTGTGAGCATTTTTTCACAAATATCACACAACAGCACTTTACATCCTGATTAAAATCCATCAGGTAGAGTAAGAAAGGGCTGGTATATATTGGCATAGATGTAGTCAATGTGGCCTAATTAAATGATGAGTGAAGTGCATACCTGTGCCCGTCTTCACTGGGATTTCAAATCTAAGAGACTTTTCTCAGAGCAGGTCAGCACGAGGATGTGAGGCAACCATCACAAAAGGCAGCAAGGGAGAACCCAGCGGAATAGAAGGAAAAAAACCCACAGTAATCACAATGCCACTAGGCAAGCACTGGAAAGGATGCATCATCTTTTTCTTTGAAGATGTCAAAGCCTCCACTGGATGAGGACCTGAGCAACCTGATCTGTCTTTGAAGTTACCTTAGCTGGAATCAGGTGGCTGGACTAAATGGCGTTCCACTAGAAATCCCTTCCCAGCCAAGTCATTCTGTGATGAGGGCGTACCTATTTCTAAATCAGCATAAACAGGGCAGTGTTAGAGACATCATATGTTGGCCAGCAGAGGCACAGACAGCCTGCCGCAAGAGGGAGGAAATGCCAGATTCTGACAACGGCTCAGCACGATGTTCCCGGGTGGGCGGTATCTGAAGTGAAAGTTCTCTCTCAAGCTTTATATATCTTTAAAAGGGGCAACCTCCGAATGCAATGTTGAGGGTGAAGCCTGTGGCATTAACTAGAGAAACAGAGGACGTTTCTTGTTTGCTGCCCTGATGCCAGGAGGACCTGGTGCTGAGCTTTAGCTGTTGCATCCAACCACACAGTGGAATGCGGATTGTGACTCTGCTGCATTTCCCTAAGAAGGTAACCCACTCCAAGGATCCTTTAGGTAAACAAGAAAAAGCTATAAATCTCATATCACTTTTCTACTCTGCTAAGTCAGCATGGAGAAAAGCTATGTGGGTTTTTGTATTTTAAATGTTGTTTAAATAAGTCTGTCTAAGCCATGTTCCTATTTCTGTGTAGTGCTTGCCATACTCCTGCAGTTTTCAAGAACTGTTCCGAATGATGATATCCTTTTCTTACCTGAACAGTTTTAAAGGCAAATAAGTCTTACTGTCAAAGTATAAAGACTACTTTGCATGAAACCTAGAAGGTATTTTATATAGCAAAACTATTGGAAATTCTTGTAGCAACCAAGAATAACATTTCAGTACAAATACATAGAATGGAGATTTGGTAATGTATAGATAAATATAATTTCTGTTAGCAGTCAAACCACTTGAAAAACATGTAGGTACACTTTGTGCTTAAAAATCTTCCTGAACATCTCTATGGGCTTAATACTGATGGAAAAATAGTAAATATTTGGACCAAAATTTACATTGTATAGCGGGTTTTATAGCATCAGAACAGTGTCATTGCGTGAACAAGGCTGGCTACTTTCTCAGGAAGCATTTTGAACAGACAAATGACGTGGCTCTCTGGAATAGCATTTATAACTATACTGTGCCACAGTGTGCATAATCAGCTGCAAAATCTTGTTCCTTTTAGAGTCATTTTATCGAGATCCGGCAGAGTTGTAGAGATACAGGCTGCAGATCTGATCGGTATTTTGGTTTGAGGAATTTGAAACAAAAGAATGCCTGCATAAACTAATTAGCCTTTGTGATGCCATTTTGCCAGAATCCTGATGCTTGGGCAATTTTTTGACCTTTCTTTTTTAACGTTGAGAGCGCTGAGCAGAAAATAAACAAATTTAACATTTTCTAGATTAGAGATAGGAGGATTTTTTTTTCCCCTGTGTTAATAAAGTCTGCATTTGTGGTATTTGTGCATTTTGGTTGCCACAAAGAAGAAAAGATACAACGTGTGATTACTCTTTGCCCTTATCAGTTCTGAAGAAGTGCTGGGTTTGGGTCTCAGAACTTAGTTATGGTTTTTTGTGCACGCTTATGGAAGAGAAACTAAGACTGCACTCCCATCTCCCATCTGAGGAAGGATATTTAGCAGATGATTGTGTTTCCAGTAGCTGATGTTCCTCAAAATCTTTTATTTGCATATCATGATGAAGAAAACAAAATGTTCTTTTTGAGACTGGAAATGTGTGGGCAAAAAAAAGCCCAAACAACAAAAAGAGCAGAAGGTGTGTTTGAAAATGCTGTCTCTTTAACAGCTGTGAGGGAGAGGCAGGTAAACTCCTATGGCACAAGTACTCAAATAGGCTTTCTTGTGCTGAAGCAGAGTTCAATACCTCCTATGAGAGCAGTATTTCCACAGGCTGCATCCATTATGGTTAAAATTGATTGCTAATGCTCAGAAATGCTCATCCTTGTGGCCCTTTTCTGTATCTCTCTTTTTAGTGTTGTGGTTTTTTGAAAGTGGTATCCAGCCATTTCCAGAATATTAGATATATTTTGTAGCTGGGCAAAACCCTGCCAAAAAAAAAAAAAAAAAAAAAGAGTCTGTCAGGAGTGGGGGCTGGACAGGGGACAACAGGGCTTGGACTGACCCTGACATGGAGAAGAGCAGGCGTCAAAGAAGGGACAGGAGCATAGGGCAGGGGACAAAAATGGGGTGACTTGGAGGAAAAGCATTGCTGTCATATAGTCTGCTGTCTGCAGCTTAGAAACCTGTTGTGGTCCATAGGGTAGGGAGTACATTCGCAGGGAGCAACTCCTGGAGCTGTTTGCTGAGGTCTGTGGGTGCTGTTCAGTGGGTTCTGGTTTGCATTCTAGGCAAGCAGTATCACCGGGTAGGAACAAGAGAAGACTATGTTTCAGTGCTACAGAAGTAGAGGTCAGGCCCTTCTGATTTCTTCTGCCTTTAGGAAACTATGCCATAAAGAGTACCTATCTTGAAATTAAAAGGATTTCAGTAATCTAGGATTTCTGAGAAAATGGTCCTTATCATTAGCAACAAGTTAAAAAGCCACACAGAATTAGCAGAGCTCCTGCTTACTTCAAAGCTACTGGGTTCACCAGTTTGCAATTGTCAGAAAGTCTTAAAAAACTGCGGACAGGAAAAGGCAACATCAAAGTAAAGGATGAGAACTTAATAGCAAAGAAGTTCAGTAGCTGTCCTTTCCTTAAGGGGAGTTATGAGAAATATTTCTGGAGTTAAAATATCATTTTTATCTGTAATAATAAAACTTGCCTTGGAATTGTTTTAAAGGAGAAAGCAATGTATCTCTATACCTCACTCGCAAAGAAGTCTTGCCAGCTCAGGTTATACTGCATCTGAAAAAACTGAGGTCTATGTGGCGGATAGCATGTGTGACACCCAAGGATATTACGCAGCCTTTTCAAGACTGAAAGCTGAGTGACGATCTCTATATATGGAAGTTCTGTAATTTCCCCCTGGTGGGTTCCTCTTTTCCAGGAAGTTTGGGACGTGCTCCTCTGCTTGTTCCTAAAAAGATCCTGAAATACCTTCCAACAGTTACTGTGTTTATTCCAAGTTATGCCTGTATTAAGCAATAAGTTTAACAGCACTCCTTTTTCTTTCTCATTCCTTGGCGGCACTTCATTACACCTTTGCACGGGCAGGGAAGGAACAGCAGGTTGGAAATTACAAATTGTAATACCTGTATCGGGAAGGCACTAAGGCAGTTTCTAAGCAGGGGAACAGATAGACCTGGCATGATTCAGAGCTGATGTTGGAGGAAGGAATTTCAAGCGAAAAATGAAAAAGATCTGAAAGACTGTCTTGATGACAAGGTGGATTTCAAAGGGATCAGTATCTTTTCTTAAAACTGTACTTCATAGTAAGATGTGGGTGTTCTGCTCCCAGAAGTATGATTAGTATTTATGTATTACTAATTATGTTTAACTATTATTTAAGGAATAGGGAGAATCCATGCTTTTGCTAGCAATCAGCAAGGAAGATTTTACCTAGGGTCCTGGTCATCTTGTGTTTTCTGTGCTGCTGCAACTAAGCTGAGGTATTTAATTCAGAGCTACACTGGAATTATCTACATGAGCTCTCAGCATAACTGAGTAGGAGCAGGGGGAAGCTGCACTTTTTGGAAGATGCTACATCATTATCTGTGAGCTCTATTATCGCACTTTATACATTTGATTTGGCACAGTAAGTCAACAAACTTAAGTCTTAATGTAATGGATGTCATGTGGTGTTTTAATGAAGATGGAAAATAAGGACTTCAAAGAGGGTGAAAGGAATGCCATTCCTAACTGAGATTTGCTGCACTAAAATAGCAGCTATTTACTGAACCTTCTGCACTGAGGCCTGGCCTGCCTGCTGGGAAGGAGAAGAGGGGCCAGGCAGCTTTCCCATACTTCCCAAAATGGTAAATGACAGAAGCATGCAGAAAAACTTCCTTTTTTTTTCTTTTTTTTCTTTCCCCCTACTGGTGAAACTTTCCATTAAAACGTATCTATGTTAAAAGAGCAAACGTCCCTTGCTGCATCCTTATACGGTAAATGCGGCCATCCTTGCTTCACCATTGCTCTGCCCTCCCTGGTTTTTGGGAGCACTTGCCATCATGTACACTTTCTTGGCTTTCAGGCTTTCTTGGTAGTAACTTCTGAGCTGCTGGTGAAGGGCTTGGGGAATGCAAACGGCTGGCAGAGAGCAGAGCGGTACAGCTCTATTTCTGCTCGCTCTGTGCTTACAGCAGCTCTCCAGGGACTGGCATCATGTGTGGGTTGATTGTGGGCTGCTTGCTTTCCAAAGCTTGATGCCCCCCAAATTTGCTGTGTTTGTCCTGTGTGGGGATGAAAAGTGGTTATGCTCTCAGCCGGGCACACATAGGTAGGCACGGAAAGAGAGATATTTTGGCTCTGAAGTGTAATGTGGAAGAAAGGATAGAGCTGCATTTTGCACCTCCCTCCTCCTCTCTTCCCCGCTGCATGTCTGTACTTTGCTGGCCTGTGACGGCCGGTGGAGCTGGAGTAAGTCAGAAGAAAGTTTTCTCTTTGTGCCTGTTGTCCTTTACGGAGTGTCTTGGTTTGAGGTAAAATGAACCAATTTTCTGTTTTACAATTTTACTTCTTTAGCTGGGCCTCTTCTAACTCACTAAGCTCTGACATTAACAGAACAGTATTCAGAAATTGTTTACTCTCCCAGTGATGAGACCTTATGACACCAAGGGATGGTGCAGAGGCCCTTGCTTATCCTTATTGCTGGAACAACCAAGGGCAGGGAGTTGCATTATTTGCCCCTTTGGAGGGTGGGAAGCGGAAAAGCGTCGAAGGGTCACCCCTGTGGGGAGGAGAGGACAAGACAGGGGACCCAAACCTGACCAGCTGGGGTATTCCATCCCATCCACATCACGCTCAAGAAAAAAGCTGAGGGATCAAAGGGTCAGCTCTCTGCCTTCAATGGCTGACACCTGAGGAGGACTCTGCCTGTTCATCTGCCTTTGATCCTGATCCTAGTGTTCCTGACTCCAGATCTGGAATCCAGCTCCTGTCCATCACCAAGTCCAGTCTGGGACTTTTCCCGATGCCTGCTGGTGATGTGGTCGTCATCCTGGGAGCTTGGTGTGGTTTTATATATGCTGTATCTATTTCATTATTTTCTTCTTACATTAACTTTAGTATTAGTACTTCATTAAAGTAGTTTAGTTCATTCTGAACTCGTAAATCTCTTTTATCTCTTCCTCTCCTTTCTTTTTTGTGGGGACGAAGGGCCATCTGTCAATCTGGTTTTGGTAAATTTGGCTGAAAGTAGGACATGGAGTTACATATATTGTTTTGGGACAGGCCTTTGGTCTGTGGAAGGCTGAGCTGCAACGCTTGCTTCGCAGCAGTGGACATGAATGCCAGCTCCGGGATCAGCGTCACGAGGCTGCCTCTGGATTTGGGGACTGATGGTGTGCTTTGCTTTTCTGTACCCCAGGGCTGGGAGAGTGGTGCAGCAGACGGTTGAGTTGAGCCACGTTTACTCTGCACCCTGAACCACATAGTACCTTCCAGTTTTCTGCAGGAGGCTGGTTAAAATACATCAGTTGCAAGCAAACCATTGCAGTTTTAAATGCACATAAAATTGTGCTAGGTTTCTGTTCATCTTTTCTTTTTGGAATGGGTCCTCGTGCATAAATGGATTTTATCAAAAACAAGTGAAAGAAGGATATCAAACACCGGGTCATAGTAGCACAAAAGGGCTCATATTTTGAACATGGATTTTGCTGTACCTAGATAGAAAGTGTAAGCCCATGCATCTGTGACTGGCTTCATTTTTTCCCAAATATGTTACCTATAAATATCCAATTTTTTTGAGTTAAAGTAGTAACAGAGGTTCACTTGTTCCACATCAAGGCATCACAGTTGTTTGCAACAACAATTCTTATTGTCTCATTGACAGTCCGTCAGAGGGCTGGACCACCTCTGCTGTGAGGACAGGCTGAGAGAGCTGGGGCTGTTCAGCCTGCAGAAGAGGAGGCTCTGGGGAGACCTTGGAGCAGCCTTCCAGGATCCAAAGGGAGCTCCAGGAGAGCTGGAGAGGGACTCTGTCAGGGAGCAAAGTGACAGAACAAGGTGTAACGGTTTTAAATTGGAAGAGTGGAGATTTAAATGAGATTTTAGGAAGAACTTCTTTGGTGTGAGGGTGGTGAGGCACTGGAACAGGTTGCCCAGAGAGGCTGTTGCTGCCCCATCCCTGGAGGTGTTCAAGGCCAGGCTGGATGGTGCTTGGAGCAACCTGGTGTGGTGGGAGGTGTCCCTGCCCATGGCAGGGCGGTTGGAACTCAATGATCTTGAAGGTCCCTTCCAACTCTAACCATTCTATGATTCTGTGTTTCTATATTTTTCTGCTAAAGGCAGTATTACAAAGTAATTGGTAGAAAATGACCCTCCCAGTAAGTTTTTCCCTGTGTACAAATATAATGCTGCAGCAATGAGTAAAAGCAGAAAAATCTCCCTTCCAACCAGTCAGTGTGGGAGGAATGTACAGGATTCCCTTGGTTATTGTGCAGACATGAGATGTGTAAGGGCTTCTTCTGTCAGCTATGATATGAATCCTGGAGAAATTAAAGTACTGCCAGGGAGTCACCTGTGCTCTGGTAAAGGACAGTCTGAGAATATCACCCCAGTCTCGAAAGGTTTGGTCCTTATTCTGGGCACAGGAGAAGTAGTTGGGCCTGCAGGCAACTGTTCCCGTGAGAAAACCCAGACACGTAGACTTATGATGTAAAGTGATTCCCATATTGTCCTAAGAGCCTAACCAAAAATTCTTCACGTTTGTACACCCAAGAGGAAACCTGGGGTCAATCACTTCTGTGGTGTTTATTAATGAACGAGAAGACAAACGACTGTTAGGCATCCCTGAAAGGACAATCTATTTCTGGAGTGCTTCTGTCTCTGTAGCGTTCAACCTCTGTATGTCACAAATACTCTCTGTGCTATGCCTTACATTAGGGTTTTCTTATTAATTTTCTTTAGTTAGTGCTACAACTCCCCTGACATTGTATTTATGTCAGCTCTTCACCTGTGTATGCGCACTCCTGCCTTTGTTCAGCTGTGCCAGAGACCGCTTCAGGGCTGATTTTAAACCAGCTTCTCCCTCTACACTCCCTTTTGTACAAATTGCTTGACCCCACTGTTCCAGAGTACCTCCAGCCAGATGGTCCTACAATTTAATGCTTTCCCACATCCTGTGAATCAGAAAAGGCCTGAGCCAGTTTGTCAGAAAGCAAACCTTAGGAAATTTTGTCAGTGTTTTGGTTTTCTTTTTTTTTTTTTTTTTTACATCTTCCTAAACACGAGCTGTGTGCTCATTTCTTAATATTTTTTTTTTTACTTTTTATACATTTTTATTTGGATGGAAAATAGATTATATTTTTATTTTATATTATTTTGATTTAGATGGAAAATACCTGCAAAATGGATTACTTAAGAAAAATATCTTAATTGAGTATAGTTTAATTAAACTTATACTGGCTTATTAAAAACAATTCCATTACAAACATATTTACACTTCATCAGGCCGGGGAAAGAAGCCAGTTAACATTTCCTTTTATTTACATTCTGCATATGGGCACAGAAAAGTAGTTTCATATCAACCAACTGGAAATATAAGAATCTTAATAATATGTTTTTTACTGTGTTGATTTTCAGCATCCTGGCCTACTTTTATTTGGCTTTGATTTTTTTTATAATCAAAATGTGCCAATAAGTAGAAGAAAGAAGTGTGTTTAGAACAGTCTGCCTTCAGTAGATAATTTGCTTAGTGTGACTTGAATTCTCTTCCTATGCCACCATCACCTATGGATCTCCCTTGAGATATCCATGACTTTATTGATGCCTATATGGCTTTACATCAGGAAACCCTTTCCTGATTTATGTCCACCTCCTGTTGCTTTAGAAAACTTTGCTTAAAGACAAGAGAAGCCTGTAGACAAGGTGAATTGCCTTGTAATTTTATCATATATTGGATATTTGCTTTTTCTTTTACCTCTGCAGACAAGCCATACATAAAACCAACTTCCATTATTAGTAAAAATAAACTTTTGTACTGCCAGAATAAAGTTTATAAATGCAAATTTTACTGTCTCACAATGGAAAACAAATGAAAAGTCAACATTATTTTCCTTTTTTTTTTTTGGAAAAAAATTGAGCACTGGCTCAGAAATACTAGAATTCTAGCCAATTTTCTTTGATTTGTAACAATTCACAGGGCACATGCATCTAATTAGGATGCCATTCTAAGGAAAGGAGTAGGCGGCTGCTCCTCAGTTTTATAGGAGATGCTGCCAGTAGTTCTGAAACTGGGAGGGGAGGGGGGACGGGAAAAACCAAACAGCATTTTCCCTGGCAGTATTTTCACCTCCTGGCAGATCTTATAGTTACTTTACATAGAACAGGAGGTATTTGTAACCTGTTTGAAAATGCTTTTCGACTGTTGAGCAAATGTTTGAGTACTGCATTTAAAAAAAAAAAAAAGAGCAGCGGGTGCTTGGATTATGCTTGAAGTTGGTGTCATAGCAATTCCCTCATGGAAATAAAGGGACTCTTTCAAGCTCGGTGCATGCTGTCCTTGCTAAGGTATGGTAAAATGTTGGATTTCAATAGTTTTCCTCTGAAAAATACTCTAATGTGCTATTTTAACAACACAGTTTATTTAGAAGCAACTGAGTTTTGGAATTTCTCAAGAGCGGTTTCAGTGTTCATTCCAGCGTGAAGCTTCCCAAATTGTGAGAAGAAACATAAGGAGAAATCCTTCTTGTTATGTTGTTTTGGGAGGTGCTGCTTGGGAGGTGAGAGCCCAGGGTCCCCTAGGCTCACCCTGCCAGCCCTGAGAGAGGAGCTGGCTCCCTTCAGCAGTCATCTGGTGGCAGCAGCAGGGCTGTGTGTGCAAGAACACAGCAGCCAGAGATTTTAAAATCTTTGGGAGCAGGTAGCTGTTTGACGGTTTCTGCCATTACCTTCCCTTATGTTTATTTTTCTTTCTTTCCTTCCTCCTGCAGAATTCACCTCACTCTTGCCCAAAGGAGAAGTGTTTGGCTCTGCCTGTACTACTAAGCATACAACTTCCGTGGACTGGAAAATTTGCTGCTTTGTTGCCACCAGCAAATAATTGTGCTATCTCTTTGCTGTAGCAGACTGGAAAATGGAAACGAAGAGAAGCACAACCAAGTTACTGCTGTGGCTGTTGATGTTCTTCTCTGATACTGTGCCATTTGGCTGCCAGCAATCGATGAAAGAGAGAGCTATCAAATTAATGAAAGATACACGTTTAATTGATGGGTATATAAAATATGTTCAACTAAACTCTATCTGTGAATCTTGACAAATGAGAGGAAAATGCTGAAGTGTGTTTAGATGAGTAAAGACGCAGGCTGTTACTAGGACATAGCAGTCAGCTGCTGTCACAGTGATTTATCTGGAAGGAGTTATGGTCCAGAAGGTGTTCATGTACAGGATTGGGTTATTCTAAATGCATTTGTGATTTTCTGGTCAGGTTTTGCCACTTAATTATCATTTCCCTTTATGTAATATCCTTGTTCTCCTTCCTGTGATTTGATGGCATCTTTCATTAGCAATGCCTTCTGTGGCAGAGATAGAAAGCCAGCATCATACCTTGAAAGGGTACCCTTACAATTTGAAGGAATGATGCCTGTGACGAGCGTATTTTGACCTGGGAACATAAATCTTGATTATTCTAGCACAGGCAGCACTGATTGTTCTATCGCAGGTACTTGTTTCTAAGGAGTGTGGTGGCTGCTTTCAGTTCTTCCATTCCTTCGGAGAGAATAGGGAGAAAAATAGATGCAGAAACACAATAGTTATACAAATGGGAGAAGCAAAAGAAGTTTCTTGCTGTCCTAATTAAGAAATAAAGCTTGTTTGCAAAAGAAGGGAGACTTTTAAACATAAGTTACTACAAGGATTATTGGCAATGAATGGTTTAATGGACTGTGACCTGTGGAAGAAAACACCTTTGCGCTAGAAGGGGAACAACCTGTTTATGACAAACCCCTTTTGTTTTCAATTGTAGCCACAACGACTTTGCACTGCAGCTGAGAATATTTTACCAAAATAGGCTCAGTAGCATCAATTTAAGAGAACTCAACAGGACACACACAAATCTTGCAAAACTTCAGGCTGGTTATGTGGGAGCTCAGGTACGTACTGGCATGGTTGTGAGTACAAGAACATAGTTTTACATTTGCCTCCTTCCTTCCCAATCACAAAAGCACTCCTGGCCTTGGTTTTGGCTCTTTCTCTTGAAACAGAAAAAAAACAATGCAACTGCAAAGCTACAAGCACTTTCCCATAACATTTGTGTTCCATAATACAGGTACCCTCAATCAAAATAGCGATGTTTTTTTTTGTGATAAAGTAATAGTTAAAGTAAACTTACACCCACTTTCCTGTGTGTACTCAGAGCAGCTGAGTGTGGCAGGAAGCTTTAATCATGTCTAGAGTGGATGATCTTGCTTTGCATAATAACTCTTCCTTTGCCGGGGGAAAAAACTATAGCGGCAACTCCCTTGTGAACTGTAGGAAATTATTTAGGTCTGTGTTCATGAACTTCACAATTAGCAAATGAGAGTTTCCAAGTTGAAACACAAGTTACCTAGTTTACTTGTCAATGTCTCTTTCAGTTTTGGTCAGTGTATGTTCTTTGCAGCGCTCAGAACAAGGATGCTGTGCGTCTGACCTTAGAGCAAATTGATGTTGTCAAGAGGATGTGTAACAGCTATGAGGAGCTTGAATTTGTGACAACGTCCCAAGGTGATGCTCTTTCTTGTAACAGATTTTTTTTTAATAGGATTGCAGGAGATATGTGCAAAAGACAGAGAGTTGCAAGCGGGCAAGTTATCCTGCTTTAAAGAGTAACTTTAACTTCATATTTTCCACTCAACCACAACAGTTGACTGCACAGTCCTGGTCTGCTGCAGTCATGAGAAAATTTAAACATGCACTAGCCTAAAAGTTCTACAAAAATGTCCGTATTCTTGTCTGCAATTTACAATAACAGTTGCTGCTCAGCAGTGCTGGGTTTCTTATCTGCCAATTACTTTGGAATTATCTTCCTTTCTTGTTTCCAGGTATCTCTGACAGCAGACGGATCGCCTGTTTGATTGGAATAGAAGGTGGTCACTCCATTGACAGCAGTTTGGCAACGCTGAGGATGTATTATGACCTGGGTGTTCGTTACATGACTTTAACACATTCCTGCAATACACATTGGTAAGTAACGTGCATGTTTTTGTGTGACCATCTAATGCAAAGTGACAGCAGTTCCAAGATGGGGAAAATATGGATTCAGACTTAGAGTTCTCCTGTGAAAGACTCTGAACCAAGAAGGACAGGTTTCTGGGCTAAATCACTTGCCATATGTCAAGTGACCAAAGGATCTGTTTCATAGTGCTGCTTGTGCTGACAACTTAGGAAGTTTTTAGACCTTGTTAACAACATGAAGGTGACAAAATTGCTACGCTTTTTGTTTTACTATGAAAATTACATTGGGCAAATCAAGCCCCCCAAAATTCACAAACCCCTGCCAAAAATGCACAGAATGTATCTAAAAGAGGTTAAATGCCATGTATGAACTCAGCAGTCAGCAGCCTTCAAAGCTGTCCTCTCTAGACAGCTTAAAAGTGCAGGTTTCATGGGCAGCTACAGACATGGGTGCTTAGTTCCTGTATCAGAATATCGGCACCTATTCTTTGCTGGATTGACAAAATTCCTTCTTGTACAGGCTCAGGGAAAGGGGAATTGTGTACAGAGAGGAATGAAAAGCTGGCAGGTAACTGACATTTCGGCATCTTTGTTCTCGGATGAAGGATTGTTTAATTTCTGACAAGCATCTCTTTGCTTGTTTTGAATTGCTTCACAAACATACAACAGTCCCCAACCGGAAGGCGTAACATCCAGAAAAGAGTTCTGAACATAAAAAGCACTATGTGAACAAGTGCCAGTATTATGGGGTGTGTTATCCCTACATTTGACTATGTGAAATGGTAATGATTTTTATTATGCGTAGCATAAGAAGTTTCAGTTGCTGATACTGTAGTCTCCAGAATAATATGATGTTTCTCCTTCCTTGCTTCTCTTTTTAAGGTCTGAATCATCATCCAAAGGAACACATAACTTCTATCCTAATGTTATTGGTCTGACTGCATTCGGCCAAGTAAGCACCTCTTTTTGAATTATAATTTAAGCGATCTCTCATGCAACTAATAACTATCTGGCCTTATCTTTTCAAAAGCAACTTGCCGTTAAAAATTAACTACTGGAAATTCTGGATAGTTAGGAAGTAATCAGGGTTCAGTCCGGCCAAGTTCCCAGTGATGTTCCATAGGGTAAAAGAACTGCTAGATTTAATTGTAACAGTTGTTTTAATTTAGATCAGAAGTATGAATTAATATGTGGAAGTAGTGGGATGTGAATAACAGTTCAAGTTGCTTATTTCAGATTGACTAAGCTCTTTAAGTTTTGAGCATGTGGTGGCATGACAGTTACTTGTAGGTGAATAAATTATTATTAAATTAATAAGTAAATTGAAAGCCATAAAGGCACAGTATGTTGATGACTAGCTGACAGCTGCAGAATTTATTTATCTCTTTCCATGTATCAGCTAAACGGTTTCCTTTAAGGAAACTTAATACTGACACTGTTGTCCGTAAATCTCTTTTAGGAAGTGGTAAAGGAGATGAATCGCCTGGGTATGCTGATAGATTTATCTCATACCTCATATTCCACAGCAAAAGCTGCACTGAATATCTCAAAAGCACCAGTAATTTTCAGCCATTCCTCGGCATTTTCTATTTGTAATCACTCAAGAAATGTTCCTGATGATATCCTCCAGCAACTGGTGAGGATATGGTTGTTTGGTTTGTGCTTTTCTTAATTTCTTTGAGGTTTTGTTTGTCTGGTTTTGTTGGGTTTGCACTTGTTTAATGGCAATGTCAGGCTAGCCCGAGGCAAACTTGCATGTTCTAGTCTTACTTTCCACCCTCTCGCCTTTGAATTGGATTTACAAGCAGATCCCTGAGCAGCAAGTTACCCATTAGCTTCTGAGACTTTTTCTTTGGGTTGTGTTTTGCCTTTTGCTGCAAAAATGAAGTGTTTGCAAATACTTTGAAATTCTGGTTGAGTTTGTCTGATGCAGTCACTGGTTTTCAGCTGATTCATGAGAATATAGTGAATCCAGGGAAAAGGACAGAGAGGCAAAGCCTTGTGTTGCTGTCTGAGCTTTGACTTATAGAGTGTTCTTATGCTCTCTGATGGATGGAGGGATGTAGAAGGATCTATATGAGATGCCCATGAGGTTTGCAGGACACACGAGTGTCGACTCATCACCTGTCTCTTCATATCTTTCAGAAAAAGAACAAGGGAATTATCATGGTGACTTTCAATGCAAATGTACTGGCCTGTGGCAGAAAAGTTGTTAATGTTTCTACCCTTGCAGGTTTGAAGTTAATATACTGCAGTTTTTGTGGGTGGCTTCTATGAATTTCCTGGTATATGCATCATTTTTGAGATCATGCTAATTATACTGCTTGTTTATTCCCTTCCACACCTCACCCCAATGTTAGGTGTTTTTGCAGCTAATATTTATTGAACAATAATAGGAGGTACAAGGTGCGTAGCTGGAGTATATGCTGCTCCTGAACGGAGCCAAAAGCCATTAATCCCAAAGTAGTTTTTACTTTCTGATAAACATCTTAAACCTTGGAAATTAAGAGTGAAAAAGATAGCTATGCAATGGCTACTGAAAATATCTCTTGGTATGTGTGCGCTACTTGTGGGGAATTATTGTGCTGTGATGATCATGTGCACTCACAGCCCAGAAAGCCAACTGCAGCCTGGGCTGCATCAAAAGCAGTGTGGCTAGCAGGGCCAGGGAGGTGATTCTGCCCCTCTGCTCCACTCTGTAAGAACCCACCTGGACTACTGTGTCCAGCCCTCGGCACAGGAGTCCTCAGCACAGGACCTGTTGGAGCAAGTCCAGGGGAGGGCCACAAAAATGCTCAGAGGGATGAAACACCTCTCCTATGAGGACAGTCTGAAAGAGCTGCGGTTGTTCAGCCTGGAGAAGAGAAGGCTCCAGGAGACCTTATTGTGGCCTTTCAGTACTTAAAGAAGGCTTATAAGAAAGATGGGGACAAACTTTTTAGCAGGGCCTGTTGCGATAGGACAAGGGTAATGGCTTTCAACTAAAATAGGGTAGATTTAAACTAGATAGAAGGAAGACATTTTTCACAGTGAGGGTGGCAAAACACTGGCCCAAGTTGCCCACAGATGGGCAGCTGCCCAGTAGATGCCCCATCCGTGGAAATATTCCAGGTCAGGTTGGACGGGGCCTGAGCAATATGACCTCGTTGAAGATATCTCTGTTTATCACAAGGGGATTGGACTAGATGGTCTTTAAAGGCCTCTTCCAACTCAAACTATTCTGTGATCTCGTCTTTTTCCTCATTCCCATTTCATCAATGTAGCTATTACTTTGAAGATTGCTGCCCGATGTTAATAATAGATAACAGCAGTAAATACCCAGAATACATCAACTGCATTATTAAATTTTAACCTGTATTATCAGGGTGTCTTTTGACTATTTTTTAAAAGGATTTGATTAGAATCCATAATTAAGGAGAGCAGTTGCCTAGTGCCAATGTGTGTGAACTGTATTATTTCTTCTTGCCCTATGCTTAGATACTGTTTTCTTTGCTATTTTCTTTCAGATCATTTTGACCACATAAAGAGAATTGCAGGTTCAGAATCAATAGGAATTGGTGGTGACTATGATGGAGTGGAACGGTTGGTAAACTTGCAGATACATTGATGTCTGCTCCTTAAATCATGAAGATTTTGATTCCTGTTGGGTAAAAAGACAGGCAGACTAAAAGAGTTATAGCAAGTTATCTTGTGATGCATACTAAAGCAAATTTTAAGGAAGAGAGATGCAGCGATTCCTTTTTTAGAAGAGTATGAAGCAGTGCTAGAAATGTGGGAACAGATTGTGACACCCTGTGAGCTCTGCAGATGTGTGTTCTAGGCGGGGGTTGTGCATATAAAACCGAGGAGCACAGGCTTTCCTCCAGAATCCAAAGACAAATGACAGAAAGGCTGCCTCGGCCTTTAGGTGGCAAATGGGTTAGTTCGGAGAGGTGCTGTAAAATGCTTTCCTCCACTATTAACTCTCCAGTGGCGAAACTGTCCCTCTGTTGCGGGAGGTGATTCTCCCCCTCTGCTCTGCACTTCTGAGACCCCACCTGGAGTCCTGTGTCCAGCTCTGGAGTCCTCAACACAGAAAGGACACAGAAAGGAACGGGTCCAGTGGAGGGCCACCAAGATGCTCAGAGGGCTGGAGCACCTCTGCTGTGAAGACAGGCTGAGAGAGCTGGGGCTGTTCAGTCTGGAGAAGAGAAGGCTCCGGGAAGACCTTGGAGCAGCCTTCCAGGATCCAAAGGGAGCTCCAGGAGAGCCGGAGAGGGACTCTTGGTCAGGGAGTGGAGGGACAGGACAAGGGGAAATGGTTTTAAATTTGAAGAGTGGAGATTTGGATGAGATCTTAGGAAGAACTTTGGTGTGAGGGTGGTGAGGCACTGGAACAGGTTGCCCAGAGAAGCTGTGGCTGCCCCATCCCTGGAGGGGTTCAAGGCCAGGCTGGATGGTGCTTGGAGCAACCTGGTGTGGTGAGAGGTGTCCCTGCCCAGGGCAGGGGGGTTGGAACTTGATGATCTTTGAGGTCCCTTTCAACTCTAACCATTCTATGATTCTATGAAACCCCAAAGTGTTTTGAGGCTGTGAAACCGCTCCTGCTTTTGGGGCTTGGGAATTTATTTCAGATTTGTTTTTTTTTTTTCTTCTTCTAATCTTTGTGTTGAATCTTCATCTCCTCTTTTTTTTTTCATTCCTGAGCTCAGACACAATTGGTTACGAAAGTCACAAAGAAGGATCTGTAAAGTAGGACTGCAAAACCAATGTGTTAGCTCCCATGAGAGTTAGCTCTGGAAAATATAACCTCCAAAATCAAAACATGGTTTGCAACAAAAGGATATTTTTCATTGCATGCATTTTTGCAAAGACCATCTGTTTAATTGGTGGTGGGGTTGTTAAGGTCCTATGTCTTGGTAGAAAGTAATGGCGCAGATTGCTTGAGTAATGCCTCCACAGGAGGTGCAGAAATGCCTCCACACCTCCACAGGAAAGAAAAATAACAGAAAATATTAGTTACCTCAAAATAAAGTCCAAGACTCAAGGAAACACAATTTAAAACAGCTGTTTAATGCAGGTTTTGCAGCTTCTTACTGCTAATTCCTTTTTATTCTGGTAAGAATTAGCACGAGACATAGGTCAGTTTTGCTTATTCTCATTTCTTCAGTGGAGGGTTCTGAATAGCTTTCTTTGCACTGCCTGAACTGCTGAATTCAAGACAATAATGTTATTATTGTTCTATTTTCATCAGGAAAATAACTTTGTAAACAACAGAGTACACACAATTGCCTGCAACTCCTTTGCTCAGGCTGTTTGCAGGTTCCCTTTTGTTCTCAGCTACACAAGCAGATTGCACCAACTGCATCTGTGATGCAGCTGCTTCCTCTTGCTCTAAAGGCTAGATAGAACGAGCGGATTCTTGCATATATGAGTTTTAGGCTCTTTCCCCCATTTTTTATTGCATTATCCTCTATGCTGTTGTTCTACCTATAGACAAGTGCATCTTCATTTCAGAACACACAGTTTTGTTCTGCTGATGGGATCCTCTGTGCAGAAAAGCCTTTCATTGTGTCCCAGTCCTGCTCCTTTTTATGTTAGTTGAATTCTTATTTTTTTTTTTAACTTCTCAGAGGAAGAACTGGGTCCAAAATGAGCTAATTCCAAAAGCGAAGATGGGCAAAAGACTAATTAAAAATCTTTTTGTACTTTTTTTTTCATGCTATGTGATGTGTATTGAATATTCTTGTGTGACTCTTGCCAACAGTTTCCCTGAGGGGTTGGAAGATGTTTCTAAATACCCTTCTTTGATTGAGGAACTTCTTAGAAGAGGATGGAATGAAACTGAACTGAAAGGGGTCCTAAGGGAGAACTTTCTCCGTGTCTTCAGGGAAGTGGAAAAAGTAAGATGCAAAACTAAACTGAACTTTGATTCTCACTAAAAGGAAGAGAGGAATTGTTGCTGCCTTGCTGGTGGTTTGGGCATTTTTTTTTTGTTTTGTTTTGTTTTCTTTGCTCAATGAGAGTGCTGTGAGGGAATGTAAGCACTTAATGCAGTAATTCCAAATGCTGGGAAAGAAACCAAGATGGCAAGAGAATGTTGGCAGAATAAAAGCAAGTGAGAGAGAGTGGACAGAGCTCTTTGGAGCTTTTTCTCTCTGTAGTAATCCGATAAGTAAACATCACTGCTTTCTAAATAGAGTCACTTCATGGTTTGGAGAAACTGCGGACGTACCAGCATGACAGTCTAGCCGTGTTTGCTGGTGCAGTAGGGAATGCTGACTCCTGCAAATCAATTTAATTCTTCTCATGGGATGGGACTGCTCTCCAAAATGCTTCTGCCATGGCCATATCACACCAAACTGTAAATATAACAACTAGATCACAATGAGCTTTAAGTGTAATGGCAGAAGATGATCTGGAAGGATGAGGGAGGGGAGGGAAGATACTGTATGAGAATAAGCACCCTCTAAATGGTAGCTTTTTCAAAAACTTCTCTTGAAATTTGCAAGCTGCTTTCTTCCTAATGGTTTTACGCACAAGGATAAGTAAGTAGATATTATACACAAGGCTTTATGGACAACATGTATTTCACAGTGATGTTTTCTCCAGGTGCCTTTTTGGGGTATGTTAGAGGAACAGAAACCAGACAATTTTGTACTGGTCCAGTTAATCTGCAAAATCTTATCTAGCACAAGTTGCTAACATTAGGAAAAGGTTGAAATCCATCACACCTAACCAACCGGTTTGAGAGACTCAAGTCATTTTTTTTTCCCTTCTAAATTAGAGCTGTTTGAAGCTCTATCTTAAGACTATAAGTCGACTTCAGGGAAGAAAGTTCAGGAGTTTGTTTGCTTAGGATTTGATGCATCCATATGTGGAGGGAACCAAGGCAAAGAACGACCGGACCTGTGACTCTTGCCTGTAATGTATCTGCACTGAGTTCTGGGATGTGTTTCATAGGAATGCAAACATCAGGGTAATGATGTTATTTCCTCATGTTCAGATGTGGGTTTGCAGTGCAGAAAGTTGGATCACTTGAAATAGCTCTGAATTTGCTAACTGCATAAGGAGCTTTTTGCTCTTGTGCCAGTCTGGCTTTCAGGGGCAATCTTTTGAATCCTTCTAGGTGCGGAGCGTCAGCAGGCTGATGGGTGTAGGTGAAAGTGAAATTCCACAAGAAGAAGTACAAAATTCCTGTCGCCTAGACCTACGTTATCAACGGGTTCAGCAAGCCAAGCAACAGGTGCAGAGAGCCAGGTCCTTTGGACTTCCTTCTGTGGCAAAACCTTTTCATTTGACAGTTGTAACTGTGTCATATTTAATACTGTATTATGAATCATAGAATCTATGGAGTGCAGAGAAAGATCCATGTAGTAATTTGCAATGCAACTAGTTGACTTTTTTTTTTAAATGTAAAGCTGTGCTATTTTTTATATATATCATTTCTATTAATTCACCTGCATACTTGAAAGTTAGTGTCAATTTAAACTCTTGGAGCAAAAGCACTTAGAATTTAAAGCGATAAATTCTATGTCATCTTGGCTAAACCAGGAGCGATATTGTTAATGGGAAGCATGAACACCAGTATCATGGCACTTTGTGGGAATACTGGAGCCCAGAATCAGCTGTTCCACACAGGAACTAGAGAATATGATTAAGACAGCTGTGCTGAGATGTTTTCAGGTCTTATTCCTCATTAAATCGTACAATTTTTATCACCAGTTGATGGCTTAGTCAGAGAAGACCACCTCCCCACCACTCTATCCCCACCCCGATGTATGTAGCAGAATGGGGTTTGGTTTGGTTTTGGTTTTTTTTTTAAGAGGACAAGAGAGATGACAGAGCTATTTCAATTAGAATTTCATGCTTACCACTAGCTTTAGTGATCCATCCTGCAGTGCTAAATTCTTATATTTGACCCCTAACCAGGACAGTGGGCAACTGGAGAGTTCCTGAAGGGTGGAGGTAGGTGTCTCGCGTTCAGGTACGGGTGAGCAGGCAATGTTGTAGATACGTTTCTATAATTTGGGGACTGCTTCTTGCTACACGTTGGGGAAGCTGGGAGCAAGAGCAAGCCAGGACAAAGCAAGAATTCTGGCTACTCAGAGGGTGAGATCTTGTTCTGATCTTTTTATTGCAGTCTGAGAAGTGTAAAATGAGTGTTTAAATATAAATTGTGTACAGATGTTCCACAGCTTTGTGGAAACCCATTGCACATTTAAACAATTATCCTTATCAATTATAGGTTTTATTTTTATTCTAGCTGGCTAAAATCAAAGAATTCACAGGCATAAGACTAGAAAGAAATCTTTTTGTTATAAATCTTCCGCTGTTTCAGCATTTGGAGCATGTTTTCAAATATACAAGATAGGTGAGGTGAGAAGCTGCTGTTATACAGTAGAGCACATGCTGTGAGAGGCCTGTTCTTGGCATGGCTCAAACCTGGAATTTCAATCAAATATCCAGAGATTCATGCTGAAGTTGTAAGATGGCAGCACTATGTCTTTGTAGGGTCATTTCCCAGTGCTTGCTGGTAAATGCCTTCTTTTTGTACATGCTGTTAATTGTGATTTTTACCTCATGATAAAAATGTGCTTTTATTTACTGATAGGACATCTACAGAATTCAGCCTTAGTATAGAATAAAAGAAAACTCCTGTCATTGATTTAAGGACAGCAGGTAGGCAGCAAAGATGATCAAAAGACTGCAAAGCCCTATGAGGAAAGGCTGAGAGAACTGGGTTTGTTCAGCCTTGAGAAAAGAAGGCTTGAGGGAGAGAGACCTCATCACCATCTTCCAGTATTTAAAGGGTGGCTACCAAGAAGAGGGAAACTTCCTTTTTACAAGGAGTCATATGGAAAAGATACAGGGTAATGGGTACAAACCCTTTTGGGGAGGTTCCAATTGGACATGACGAAAATTTTTCACAATGAGAACAATCAGCAATCAAAATGATCTCCCCGGGGAAATGGTAGATTCCCCAAAATTGGACACTTTTAAGATTCAGTTGTACAAGGAGCTGGGCCACCCTATCTAGCTTACGCTTCTGCATAGAAAGGTTGGACCAGATGATCCTTGAATAAAACCACCTCCCAACATGGTATTATTCTACTATTCTATGATTTGTAAATGCATAAAGCATGTAACAACTGAAAGACAAGGCTAAGCATGAACAGAATGGAAGCAGCAAGTCAGACATTTTCTAGAGTTCCTTGAGACGGTTCCCACCATCTGCTTCTGCATTCCATATACAAGTAGGGTTTCTGGAAAAAGACTGTCCTTTTAGTGCTTCAAAATGAAGCTTCATTAATTCTCCTGATAAGGTGGTGTCTCTGATAAGTGTATTCTGAATATACCACTGCCACTTCCTGATTGTTCTACAAATCATGTCAAATAATCTCGTTGCACGCAAGCCAAGTATTTAAGAACAGCTTCTTAGTAAATACTGATGCTGGTTATGCATCTACAATGGGGAATTCCTGCACCGACTCATGTCTTGCCTTCCTGATACTGCTTGACTGGCATCAGAACTGATTTTCCTCATAAAATGACAAAATCAATTGGGCAAATAATTTCTTCCCGTGAATACTTTTGCTAACAGCTTCATAAGCCATTGGAAAACTGTCATCCATGGTCTCTTTTAGTAGGATTAGTACTGTGATAGTGACTTCAGCATGTATTTGAAATGCAAGATGCTTCCTTATTCTTTCCAGCCTTTTTCTTTCTACTGTGTTGTCACTATCCTGCCTGCTAATTTCTACTTTTGTTTTTTTTTTCTTTTTCTCTATACTACAGCATGGATTAAAAATATATTTATTTTCTTAAAGGTACAAAGAATACTTTTCTATGACTGATTTCACCATACTATAGTTATTTGTAGTTTATGCCTTTGTTTTACCTATAGTTATACCTTATTTGTTTGACTGCTTGTGCAATGAATAATCTGTAACCATGTGGCAAATCGTATACATGAAATTTAAATAAAATACTGTTTTAAATTGCGTACAGATATGGGTGTAATCCAACAAAACAATGACAGTGTTACCTGCAGTAAATCACTTGGTCAAGAAAGTCATGTCATAGAGAAGGCGGCTTCTGGGGGACTAGACAGGTTGCCTGCTCCAAGGTTAGGATCACGGTTGCTTCACAGCATTTCTCACAGATGTGCAATGATCTACAAGCCCCTTTTGCCATGACCTCCTGTTGCAATGTTAACTCAGAATGCTTCAAACAAGCTGCTTGTGTGTAACCAACATCGGAGTGCAAAATCACAAAGCAAGAAATGGGATCTTGTGCATTGTGCAATGATTATGCCTGTGTGTCCTGGGTTAAGAGGCCCAGGACTAACCTTTCTCCTGATGCTGGGAAAATTGCACTTCTAGAAGACTCTAGTGTCTGAATTCATGAAAATATTGACTTTATGGCCAGCCAGGCTCTGTGAGATTCAAGGTCTCGGTGTTTTTGAGCCTTGCCAGGTGCAGGGACGAGGAGGAGCAAGGCCTGGGTGTTTGACCCAAGCTGCCAACAGGATTATTTCATATCATGAACGTCACATTCCATATAAATTAGAAAAGTTTGCTGCATAGTGGGCTCTCCCTTGATGGTGGTGGGTCCAGACAAGTCCTTGCCCCGGTGCCGGACCCCTGAGCCCTTCCCTTCTTCCCGAAGCCGTTGCGCTCACAAGGTCCCACATTTGCTGTCCCTGCTGGGAGAGCACAGCTTCTGCTGAGAGAATGGGCTGGGTGTAATTCCTGTAGATCTTATATCAGTGTCGGGATTAACACTGGTTCTTTAACATTATTGTTAGTTACTTAATCTTATTCTGTTAAATCTATTTACATTTCAACCCTTGCGTTTCTTCACGTTCCCCAATTCCCCTTTCCTGGCTGAGGAGGGGTCATCGGGTGACAGAATAATTGTCTGAACAACAATAAATTGTTATGGGTTTTCTCAAACCATAACACTGTGGTATCTAGCTTACACAAAAGCTGCAGTTAGTTTGTTTTTCTTAAGTGATCAAAACCACACAGCCTGAAATACGGTAGAAAGGCAGCTCACTAGAATTCCATTCCCAAAGTAAAATCATGTAAGATGATGCTGCTGTGACTGCTGTCAGAAAAACTTCAGTCTGAGTTGCTGGTGTCTCCATGCCTACTGACAGCAGCTTGTAGAGGTCATGGCCACAACACTGCATTTCCAACAGCTTGAGGGTAAAATGATTCTGCTCTGATTTCTGCTTCTCAATGGAGAGGATGATTCATCCTGAGATTGAACGCTTTTGCCCTGCACCGATTAATAAGACAAATTTGCATTGGTAATTTGAAATGCAAGGTAGCTCAACTGACAGATTCTATTATGGCTAGTGGTGTGAGGGAAGTAGGAGACAGAATTGAGATACCATCTTTGTAATCAGCCTTGTTGTCTGCCAAGTGGAAGAACACAAGTCATTATTTACCTCTTCCAAATAATGTGTTGTGCTAACATGAATTCTGAAAATAGCCGTTACTGTGTCTGTAAATCTCACAATCCAGGTATTAATTTAGGCTGTTTTTTTAAGCAGGACCCAAACTTCGAGGCATATTTAACAATCCAAGGCTCATGCTTTCACATGTGTGATATGAACAACTCAAAACTGCAGACATAATATTGATGCAGACTATTGATTTGATTCTGAAGGGCTGATGCCAACACCCTTCCTCTGCTACTATCTTTTTTCCAGACTAATCCCCAGAAATAAACAACTTCAGTTCTCAGTTGCCTCTCCTGGGTGAGTGGAGATGCTGGAAACCAAGCCTAAAAGTCTACTGCCAGTCTAACATGCAGCCGATCTGTTATGTAGAATCTGAGTAATTCATTTTGTGTATCTGACTTCTACTCAGTAGGCGACTCATTTGGACCATGGAAGGACTTTTGCTTGTTTTACTTTGGATACAAACCACTGAGTTTTGCCAGTGCTTACCACCTGCATTCCTTCTTGCATATCACTGAGCTGCCAGCACATTTCTGTTTCAAGGTCAGTAAACATCATGCGTAAAGTCTAAGCACCTGTATATACATGTTCATTAGCTTCTGTTTGATCTTAAATGTAAAGTTCAGTGGGCATCTGCACCACAGAACCTTTGAAAAGCCGAGTATTGCTGCATCACCATCACCTTCTGGAGTAAGGCGTTGTTTATGTCAGTCAACTTTGGCTGCTGCAGCCCTACTCTGTTTCTTGCTGGTCCTTGGGACGGCACTGGTGTTTCTGTAAGTGCATGGTAAGCTGATTGAGGGAGCTGATGTAGCTGAAAACTAAGCATTTTTCTCCCTCAAGCAACGTGTTTCCGGCTGATGGCATCAGTGATTTGGTCACCCGTGTTGGTGTCTGCAGAGGGGAGGAGCAGAAAGGCAGAGTGAGACTGCAAACGCTTGGATTTTTTCCATTTGCTATTGAAGCAGCAGCTTCTCTGTTAGCTCTTCTCTGGATTTCACAGAATCATAGCACTGTCTAGGCTGGAAGGGACCTTTGAGATCATCTAGTCCAACCATCAACCTAACTCTGATTAAAAAACCCAACAAAACAACAAAAAAAAAACCCAACGACCCATCACTAAATCATGCCAGTAAGCACTGTGTCAACCCATCTTTTGAATCCCTCCAGGGATGGTGCCTCAACCCCTTCCCTGGACAGCCCATTCCAAGGCTGAATAACCCTTTCCATGTAAGAATTGCTCCTGATAGGCCAGTCTGATTTGTACATATGGGAATGAGCCAATTGCTTCCAAATCTGAAAAATGTAATGTGTCTAAACTACAAAAAAATTAAGTAACAAGGAGGTTCTTCCCACTGAGACTGGCTTTCATAGCCTCTTAGGATTTGTTGGATTTAACTTGCAGACCCAGAGATCCCTAAGTTAGTGGATCTGCTGACTGTTTTAAGGACAGAGTGTGATGCTGGATAACCCTTCTTGGAGTGGTTTGGAAGGCTTGAGTCACTGTTTCAAGAATTTTTTAAATCCAGTCTTGATTTCTGTCTTGTTAACTTACCTACAAACCTTGTATCTGCACAGAACAACTCAATAAGGTGGTGGATGTTTGGTGTTCCTATGATTTTCTGTTTTTTTTTAAATCCTTTGAAACCAGAGAAATGGAAAAGCTTTTACTAATCTTCATGTTCATTTGTAAGTTTGTGATGTCATTTCTGTCAGAAGAAATACAAAATCTGTAGAAACGGGAAGTATTTTTGTTCCATTTCTGTGTTTCACAGATGTCCAGGATCTTCAGTGACTGAGCTGGGACCTCCCAGACACTTGGTCCAGTATTACCATCTGGGCTGTTCTCAGCCTCTTTTATTTCCTGGCACACATTGCAAAGGTGGTAATCCTTTCCCCAGTGTCTGTACTGGCTGAGAAATTACTACAACCTGTGAAGCTGTTTTTTTTAATTCTCTTGTGAAGCAAGAGCAACCACCCCTCCTCCCTGATGCTGGGACTTCAGAGAGATACTAGACTTGGTTCAGCTGCCTCTGTCACGGGTCAACAAATTTGAAAGAAAAAAAGACAGAAATGCTGCTGCTTCGAATCAAGGTTCTAGCCTTAATGATCAGAACTCAAATGACAGGGTACTTAATTTTGCCCTGCTTCTGTTGCTTGTCCCCAGATTATTCTGTAAACTTGTCTAGGATAACCCCTATATAACTGTTATTTTTCAGTATTTGGTCTCACTGTTTTCATGAAGCATTTCTTTCACCCGTTCTGCAATGAAAGAAAAGCACAGAACCCAGGAAGTAAAAATTTGAGTTCTCCTATGGGTTGTTGCTGAGAAACAAAATAAAGATTATAATAGCTAAGATTGAAACTGAAGCTAGTACAGGTTTTGTCAGACAAATCAAAAGAAGGAAGGGCCCTTCAGAACACAAACATTTGAAAAAAAAAAAAAGTTTAATATAGCTTCAAAAAGTCTGTTTGGATTAACTTTCCTGAGTATCATCCTGTAGTTAAACTCAACATCTCAAGAATATTGTTCAGGCTTGTGCCCATTTTCTTCTGTGGGCCCTTTATTAAAAATTAAATAGACCATCATAAATCCATCCACGCTAAAATGCAACTGAAGTGAAAATTGATCCCTTAAAAACAAGGAAAAAACACAACAAACCACTGGGTCATGTATTTCCAGCATCTTAACCCTACCCTGAAAATTACTGCAATGTTTAACAAGCTTAGTGAAGAAAACTTTGATCCAGTTATTACAGCATCTGATTAAGGGGGAGGAAAAAAATAATCTCAAGGTTTTAGTAATTTTTCAGTCTCTACAAACAAGATTAAGGTATCTTTGTAGAAGTGGCTGTTCCCTGTATGAAATACAGTGGAATCACACAAGTAATTTTACAAGCATGGTGGGAGTTCCTCAAAGTAAATAAATCTTGAATCTAAGTGGCACCATAGTGTCCTCTTGTGGTCTTTTATGGTCTGAGCTGTGACAGGTTTTCTACGAGAACAGCAGTAAAACTTGCAGTTGCAGCAAGTGCGTGAGCTCCTGCCTGAGTATAACGTGCCCTTCCCTCACCTCACTCTTCTGGCAAACACATGTCCCGTCTCCCGTAAGCACCCTGGTCCCCGGGTCTTGACCTGGGGATGGAGATACTGAGGTCCTCTCCAAAGGACCTTTGTCTGCATCTGCTTATCTTTGTCACAGATGAACTAGAACTTGGTCTGGGCCAGTGAGACACTTTTGCACCCAGATTGCCAATTTCTGGCCTGCTTTGTCCACAAGGCTGGTGTGATGCTCGGCTGCAGGGAAGCAGGAATGTGCTGAAAATGGAAGTTTGCTGCAGTGAAATGCTGCCCACAAATTTGCAGAATTTCTGCCAAGCCTCATGTCCAGGGAAAAGCTGCCCCTTGCCAGTGGCAATTTTTGGGTGGTTATTTTTTTCTGATGGCCAGCTCAGTGCTATTTGTCACTCTAGTTCCACTCTAGTGAGAAAAAGTCTTTCAAAACAGTAAGTTATAGTTATGGATCCACTGCGATGCGTATCTCAGCCTTTCTCTTTACACAGTTTTAAATATCTGTATGTCTGCCTTTTAAAAGCACGTTGGCTTTAAAAATCAGAAGTATTTAACTATTCCAAGTACCAGGGCTTTGTGTCTAATTGTATGGGCGATAACTGAGCACAGTTCCACTTTCCCAGAGATTTTTTACTGTTACATATATGCTGTTCATAAATCTGCAAACCTTTCCTATAATCAATGAGCCTACTTCTGTTTTAATTAGAATATATTTTTTTCTGGACCACTACTCTGCTACTAACTTAATGATCCAGGATACCTCAGAAACACTTTTCACATCATGTGGTTTAGATATTTTCCATGGTTTCAGAGCATAGTTCATTGGACAGTCCCATTGACAGAGAAAGAAATATTAAACTGGTCTGTATTAACAATGTCATCAATTATTATCACAGAATCATAGAGTGGTTAGAGTTGGAAGCGACTTCAAAGATCATTGAGTTCCACCCCCCCTGCCCTGGGCAGGGACACTTCCCACCACACCAGGGTGCTCCAAGCACCATCCAGCCTGGCCTTGAACCCCTCCAGAAATGAGGCAGCCACAGCTTCTCTGGGCAACCTGTTCCAGTGCCTCACCACCCTCACACCAAAGAAGTTCTTCCTAAGATCTCATCCAAATCTCCCCTCTTCCAATTTAAAACCATTTCCCCTTGTCCTGTCCCTCCACTCCCTGACCAAGAGTCCCTCTCCAGCCCTCCTGGAGCTCCCTTTGGATCCTGGAAGGCTGCTCCAAGGTCTCCCCGGAGCCTTCTCTCCTCCAGGCTGAACAGTCCCATCTCTCTCAGCCTGTCTTCACAGCAGAGGTGCTCCCTCCCTCTGATCATCTTGGTGGCCCTCTGCTGGACCCAGGGCAGAAGGGTTGGAACTGGATGATCTTGAAGGTGCCTTCCAACTCTAACCATTCATTGATTCTATGATTCTTTCTGTGTGATCAGCAATGCTGGTAATTAATCCTAGGTTCATGTTCTCTGCATGAGGCACCGTGTGAGAACTCTTGGCTGCTGTCTGCCAGGGACGGGCTCAAACACCCTGCCCGGGTAAGTCTGTGTCTGTGAGGGCCACTGCAGTCCCCATCTCCTGCGGGGCTGGAAAAGCCAAGCTGCTTTTCTTAATGCCTGAGTGGAGTCACCGGTAATAAGAAGCATTCACGGCAAACTTGACCTTGCTTGCCTGCCCTGAGGACTTCTATCAGGTTCTTCAGCTCTTCACCAAACTAACCCTTAGAGAAACATTTCATACAACCTTTTACTTCGAGTCAAACTGCACGGTTTACTGTGGAAGCGGACTGACCTCTCAGCTGGAAGCTTATACCTACTTAAGGTAGCTGACAAACGCCCAGAGGCTTACTAAGTAAGACCTGAACCATGTCTTTGCTGACGTAATAAGCAATTTTAAAATAATAATATTATTATAAGCATAATAAGCAATTTAAAAAGCACTTCCTGATGGTGTATCACAGAGGAGACGGTGCATCTGCTGATCTTTAGGCTGCTGATCTCAGCAATGCTGTTAATGTACACTATCGAAACCCAGGCCCTACCTAATAGGTCTTGATTCTCCTAAGCTGCTCTCAGCGTTTTCCACAGTGAAACCACCAGACTTTTTCTTAGAATTGCAGTTTCTATGTGTTGGGGGAGGGGGGAAACCCACATCAGTTTTATTCCCTCTGCTCTTCCTTTTGTTTTCACTCACCAGCCTGTACCAGTAAGAAACCAGAATCCCAGGTTCCATTGAGCTTTGTAGAAAACAGGTGATTTTCATCCCCATTATTCAACAACAGGCAGCAGCGTGGTCTCGGGTGTTCTGGAGGATCTGTAGTATTCTAGAGGATCTAGTTCTGTTCCAGCCCCTTATTTATACCAGACAACTTTAAGCTTGGCCATTCAGAAGTCACAATCAGGATTCACACTCACAAAAAACCCCAAACCAAACCGAAAAAAAAAACACCAAAAAAACCAACCCCAAACCAAAACCCCAGGTTGAAATTTCAGTTCTCTTGCAGACCAGCTGCTGAACAGATTTGGTATGGGTAGATAACTTCTCATCTTTAAATACGGGCTGTCAATAAGTCAGTAAAGAACCATCGTCTTTAGACAAAAGAATATTTTTTTTGCTTCAATCAATTTGAATGGTTTCCTAGGGCTAAATTCCCTCCTGAGACATTTGGCTATAGTTTCCATTCCAGAGGGGAGTTACTAGTATATGTGCATAAACTTGATTTTATTTATTTTTTTCCTCTGGTGGGGTACAGTTTCAGTGCCATTGATTCCATGATGCTAAAACGTTTTGTGGTGGCCTAGATGCACTTTTTGATGCCTAAAGACAGCTCCTTGCCAGACCTGCTTTCAAAAGCGAGATGAGAGAAAAGTGCCCAGTTTATTTCTTCTTCATGAAAAAGCATGACTCCAAAAACATTAACTCCCGAGACCTGTTTCTTATAATCCCCGTCTCCTTTTTCTAGGACAACTTACTTAAGCCACACACTTTCACTCCAAAGCTTTACAACTGGAAAACAGGAAAGAAGATGACAGAAGACTAAGCAAGAACTACTGCACCTTGCTTAATGGTGAGTTACCATCTTGCCCTTTTTCTGTATAAAATTCTTTGCCCTCTTTCAAAGTAATACTTAATTTTCCTTTTTTTTTTTTGAGGGGGTGGACTCCAGTCTATTAGGTCATACTTACTATGAACACTAATGAAACATAATTCAACCAAAGAAGGTTAAACGGAAAACTCTGGGTTTTGGCCAATTTTTCCACTTTCCTCTGAGAGGAAAAAAGTACTGCTGGAGATAAAACAGTGGCCTAAGAGGTGCACCACAACGTTTCCAGTCTGTCCCAATTAAGGCATCTAAAATCAACAGAAATGCTTTCTAAAATTATCAAAATTGCCCTAGCTTGCCTACTGAAATTGCTGGTAGGACTTTAGAGACCTCAGTGGGATCGTGTCTACAAGTGTGTGCATTTTAGGGTTACTGGGGAAAGAAATATATATCTCCCCCTAGGTCTTCAAGGTACCATGGGTTTTGAATAGAGGAAAACCTAGGGGTTTTTATCTCCTCCAAAACCAATGAGGTTTTTACTGAGCTGCACACGGCCACATGAACATCATTGTTGTTTTCCTCAATAGAGCAAAGAGACAAAAATAAAATGTAGATTATATGAAAGCACAGCAGTCTTAGAAGTCTTTCCACTTGTCTGATCAGTGCTAGGAGGCGTAATTGCTCTGGCTTTCCCCTGAGGTGGTCCACCAGCAAGTCTGTGTTAACGGAGAGACCCGTAGCCCCTTGGCAGCCCCCACTCCACAGCATGGATCCTTCTTGTTTATTTGAAAACCTAACTAATTAAAAGTAGGCTTATTAGTCAGGTTTTGTATGAACCAAGCACACTCCCTCATTTGTCTCCTTTCTGCTCATTAGACATTTTTCTCTCTCTCAGGGACCTGGGGGTTGTTTTACTCCAGAAGGCAGGGCAGACTCAGAAAGATGGAGATTAGGTTCTTCTTCTGACACAGGATATGTCGAAATAGCCTCATCTTCTTCCTGTGCTCTAAGATTTATACCCTTCCACAGACTCCTATGCAATCTGCAGACAAAAAACTTACATCACTACTGGACTGGCTTCTTGTTGTACACAGATTTCTTGATTGAAGAGTATGTTAGTCAAAAACCTCCAGAACTAGTAAAATACACAGTAAAATGCACAAACTGTGCCCTAGAGCTTTTTCCCCTGACAATTACGTACGGCATTTAAAAGGGATCATTTTACTTTCAAGGCTAGCTTTCAAACACAGACAACAAACGCCATTATTAACTATTGATTCACGTTCAAGCCCCCTGTGAAGGCTACCCTACACTAAGTGAAGGCTACCATAGCTGGCGCCAGCCATGGGTTTCTCAAGCACCATGGCAAAACTGAATTTTGCTCTCCCCTGGGGACAGGCAGGAGGCCGTGAGGCAGCTGTGCCCCAGCTTTTACCATCCCTGCTGCCACCCGGGTGTTCCTCCGGCTGCTGGATGGGGTGGCAGACCCTCACCACCATTAGCGGAACCCAACAACGGGGCAACCCCGGCTCCTCAGCAGCGGGGGCCACAGTTCCTCTGCCCCTAGGGCTGTCTGCTGCCCTAGCAACTCTCTGAATATGGTTAGAAATACCCCAGGCTGTGGCCTGCCTTTCAAATTTCCCCAGAGGGCTGTTTCACACCACGTTCCCTTCCTCCCACCCCAACCCTCAGGCCTTTTTGTGTGGCCATCTTCCCCTTGGGCCCATCCTGGAAGGTTTCACCCAGCCTGAGAAGGGAAGCGAAGGCAACAGAACCGCAGGGGCAGGAAGCGGGGTGGCGGATGCTGCCTCTAGTGCTAAACTCCAACCATAACTGGCGTTAAAAACAAACCCTGGGGACAGGGGTGGCGGGTGACAACACGCCTCCCCTCACCCCGCCACCCACGGGGCCCCAGGAGCAGGGCTCCACGCTCTTCTGACAGACAGCTCCATCGCTCCGGCCCTTCGCTCTGCTTCTCCCTCGGGGACCCCGGCCCACGGGGGAGTCCGCGGGGGGCCCCGCTGCTCCAAGCCCCACAGAGGCCGCGACTAGGCCTCAGCCCCGCAGCCAGGGCGGGTGGCCAACGCCCTCCCCAGCAAATGACGGCGAGGAGGAGGAGGAAGAGCAGGGGGTCGTTGCAGGCATCCCCGGGGCACTACGCAGGGAAATTTCCTCCCAAAGTGGAAGGCTGGGGGAAATTTCCTCCCGAAGGGAGGGAGGTAGGGTGCGGAGGG